>CM062817.1:1671613032-1672140855 GCA_031772625.1 Pinus tabuliformis | reverse complement strand
TTAGTCATGGTTTGTTTTCCAAACTGACATGATCTGCATATGGTGTTTCAGGAATTTTGATATTTGGAAGATCGCGAAACTGCTTATATTTGCATGCTTTCCTTATTTGTGAGAAGCTTAGATGTCCCAATCTTCGATGCCATAACCAGTGCTCTTATCCTTGCTTAGATAGCATTGTTGTTGTCCTTCTTCAAATATGTATAGATTATTTGGAGTTCTTTTCCCTTTGAGAACTGTTTTTACCTGTATCAAGATCACGAACAAGACATCCATTTGATCTGAATAATAACCTCGGTTCTTTGATCACACATCTGGCTGACACTTAGTAGATTATGCTTCAATCCATCAACAAACAAAACATTTCCAGCCTTAACACTTCTTCTTTAAAGGAGCAATACCTTTTCCTTTTATAGTTGCAGGAGTATCATTTCCAAAAGAGACTTTCTTTCCCTTTTCTAAAATAGAATAAGACTCAAGTTTTTCTTTTATCACCTGTCATATGCTTCGAACATCCACTGTCAATGTACCATAGATTTTCCTGTCCTTCTGCATAAAAACGCTATCCCACATCTTTCTGTTTGAGGTTCCTTTATTCCCATGTTTTGGTTCCTGAGGCTTGTTCCTTTTTCCGCTCTTGTTCCTTTTCTTTCCTGAAACCTGCTTCTGCATTCAAAGTCTTCATGACCAAAATTATTGCAAATAGAACATTCAACTTCATTTTCAAAGACCGAAAAGCTGTTATAGGTCTTTTTTGTAATCCCTGTCATACTTCTTTTTTTTGAGCTTCCCTAGTCATGATTGTTTTATACGCAACACATTGAGCTGCTTTGTGACCAAAGTTATGGCAAGAAAAGCATTGTCCATTGAAGAAGCTTCTGCGGTTATTGAATCTACCAGCCAACTGATTGTAATTTCTATTTTCATCTATTCTTGAACCAAACTGGGAAGATTTTACCTGTGGCTGGTTGTGGCTTTTGTTCACCCTTAAGCTGGATTGCCCTGATAGTTTCTGTTGAAGTTTGTCCCTGCTTTACCTGATGATCTTCATTGTGCTTTTGCTCATTTCTTCTTGCTGCATCAAGATATTTTTTGAAGTGGATGCTGAGAAGTTTCTCCATTATAGCCCAGACCTATTCTATTTAGTGGAGACCGCTGCACACTGATAATCTCATCCAAAGTTTCAGATCCTTTGACAAACTTGAGATTAATAGCTTTTGTTTTCTCAATTTCTTTTCTAAGACCAACAATTTCACCTTCTAATTTTTCAAGATGTTTTTCTTTTCATCAATTTGAAATTGTAGAGTATCAATGATCATGTTTCTTTTCTTCTATACATCTCTTGAGCCTAGTAATTTCATCATAAAGTTATCCACATCTACAGCATCCTCATAATCATCATCTTCAAATGCCATTAACAACCTATATTTATTACCTTGTTCATCTTCATCACTGTTTGATAAGCCATCACTATCTTCATGGGTGTAATAGCTTTTCTTATTGCACTTTGTTTCTTGTTCCATCTAGCTGGTTCCTTTCCTTTATCCTTATAAGGACATTTTGCAGCATAATGACCTACTCACTCCCACAAGCAAAGCATTTGAAGGGTAGCTTACCTCTGAACCTTCCAGAACCCCTTTGAAGATTCTGACAAAATTTGATTCTTCTTCCTCTTCTTCTGGAACATGGCTTGCTTCATAGTGATCTTCTTTGCCTGATGCCTTAAAAGCACCTCCCTTCTGTCTGATGACCTCCCTTTCTCATTTCATAAGCAGTTAGAATTCCATGTAGCTGAGACATAGTGAGAACACGGAGATTTTCTTTTTCTTCTATTGCAGATACTTTAGATTCAAACTTGGGGGATAATGATCTTAGAATCTTTTGAACTACTATAGACTCTTTTACTTCTTCACCCAAATTTTTCATACAATTAACAATCTCATCTACCCGAAGAAAATAATTACTACACTTTCATCATTATACATCTTGAGAGTCTCATATTGAATCCTGAGAGTTTGAAGTTTAGCTTGTTTTAACCTGTTCATTCTCCTTCATAGCTCGTGATCATTTTGTCCCATATTCTTTGCTGATTGAATGCATTACCTTCATGAATTCTGTTTGGGATATACTTCCTAAAGAGTACTGACTGCTTTTGCATTTGTTTCATACTTCTTTTTCCAGCTGGATCTGTAGGAGTGCTGAAGGAAAAGCATAGCCTGTTTCTACAATGTCCCAAACTTCTGTACAAAGATTGAAGATATGCAGTAACTCTACCTTCCAATAATGAAGTTTGTCCCATCAAAAACCGGTGGTTATTGATGCTTCTCTCTCTCGTAGTTGCTCATGATGAACGATCTACCTTCAAGCGATCAAGCTTTTTTCTGAAGGACTGCTCTGATACCAATTGTTGGAAATAATACTGAGAGGGGGGGTGAATCAGTATTATCTAGCAATTTAACAAATCTTCCTTATTTGATCTTTTGAATTATTCTTGCATATCAGTACCATAAAATAATGAGCATGAACAAAGAAAATAGACAGTCACACCAAAGAACACAAGATGTAAGGTGGAAACCCAATGTGGGAGAAAACCACCTGCTGCAATATGTCTCTATCTTCTTTCAATTTAGAAATTCTTTTACAATGATTTTGTACTGGTGCAGTCCTTTACCAGTACGCAGGCTGCAACCTGCAGAGAGCTACAACTCTCTCTCGTTTCCTCCAGTCTCTCCTGGAAGGGAGCTACAACCCCCTACTTCTTTTCATGAAGAATCAAATGATCAACAAGTATACAACAGTTACAGTCCACTACAGATATCAGATCAGTAATCACAGAACTAACCCAGAACACCTTATGAACAGAAAAATACAGTCAACAGATCATCTTAAGACAGGACGCAATTTTTCTTTCTGTGGCCTGCGACTGGACGCAGTTTTACCTTCTGCTGCTCTGCGTGCCGACGCACTGTTCCTTTAAACTGCTCTGCGCCCGGCGCACCCAAAAAATACTATCGCGCCGCGTCTTTTGCTTCAGAGACGCACCCAATAATACTATCGCGCCGCGTCTTCGCTTCAGAGACGCACCTGAGCCCTTACTGTACTGCGTCTCGGCGCACTTGCACTTCACTGAACCTGCGTCCCTTCAGATGTAAAAGATATGAAGACTTCAGAACTAGCCCAAACAGTCAGATCTGCAGATCTGATCATGCGCCATAGAGATCACAGTCCATTAGAAGATTCGCCTCATAGATCTGGACTAGATCACACCAAAAGATATTCAACCAAAGATGATGATTAATCCAAATGAACTCCTTTGCTTTATATAGGCAAGCTCCTCCCCAAAACATGGAACAATACCACGAGCCGACACCATAGAAACACAAAACCGTCGGCTAGATACCACACAAGAAACCCCCTCGTGCTTTTCTCTGTCTTGAAATGTGTGCACTGGGTGGACGCACCCCCTGAACGGCTGGCCTGCGTCCCTGGACGCGGGTTCTGCATGGTATACCTGCGGGGACGCACTTTCTGAACAGATTTCCTGCGTCCTTCTTAAAAATAGAGAGCTGATCATCAAGAATAGTGATCTACCACCTGAATGGGTTGCCATCAAGGACAACACCTGAATCATAATGCCAACAATCTCCCCCTTTGGACTTGATGGCAACCTCATGATCTTCAGCTTCATTCTCCCCCTTTGACATCAAGGGCAAAGGGTATGCTCCCCCTACGCTCATGCTCCTCCAGATCCAGAAATCCACCATGAAAGAGATAGAGACATATTGCAGCTATTTCCAAGATCTCCTTCTTCATAATGCCAACAATGCATTATGTGCTCCCCCTGAGCCTGTACCACCAATAAGAAGAGGTTCAACAAGAATGATGCATCAACAATCCCCAGCTTTTGCCTGAGGTATTCAAAAGTGTCCCTGGGCAACGGTTTGGTGAAAATATCAGCAACTTGTTCCTTAGAAGGAACATACTCCAACTTGACCTTCTGTTCAAGTACTTGTTCCCGGAGAAAATGGTACTTGATTGGTATGTGCTTGGTTTTTGAATGCATAACCGGATTCTTTGAGATGCTGATTGCACTTGTGTTGTCACATAAGATAGGGATTGGAGGTGTACAAGTGATTTGATAATCCTGCAAAGTCTGCATCATCCAAAGGAGTTGGGTGCAACAAGATGCAGCAGCAACATATTCCGCTTCAGCTGTAGACAAGGCAATTGAACTCTGTTTCTTGCTGAACCAAGATACCAGTCTGGAACCCATAAAGAACGCACCACCACTTGTGCTTTTCCTGTCATCCACGCTTCCGGCCCAATCTGCATCTGTATAAGCATGAAGAGTGAGATCTGTATCTCTAGGATACCATAAGCCATAATTTTGAGTCCTTGAAGATATTTGAAAATTCTCTTCACTGCCTGAAGATGAGTCTCCTTCGGATTTGCCTGAAATCTTCCAACTATTCCAACTGCATGCATGATGTCTGGTCGGGTACCTGTCAAATATAGTAAACTTCCAATCATAGATCTGTAGGTTGGTTGATGTACTGCTGCAGATTCATCATTTGCACTGAGACTACATCCTGTGACCATGGGTGTACATACTGGTTTTGCATCTTCCATGCCATATTTCTTCAAAATCTGCTTGAGATACTTGGTTTGAGATAAAAGGATTCCTCCTTCCTTTTGTTGGATTTGCAAACCAAGGAAGTATGTCAGTTCTCCTAGCAAGGACATTTCAAATTCTTTCTGCATGACCGAGGCAAAGCTTTGACTCATAGCTTCTTCATTGCTGCCAAAAATAATGTCATCTACATACACAACAAGTATTAGCAATTTGTCATTTTCAACTTTTATATAAAGATTGCTATCTGCTGAACCTTTTGAAAAACCTTGTTGATGAAGATATTTGTCCAACCGGTAGTACCAAGCCCTTGGGGCTTGTTTGAGACCATAGAGAGCCTTTTTCAATCGGCATACAAGATTTGGATCATTTCCAAGAATGAACCCATCTGGCTGTTCAATGTACACTTCTTCTTCCAAGTCTCCATTCAGAAAGGCTGATTTTACGTCCATTTGAAATACTTTGAAGTTCTGAAAACTTGAGAGAGCAAGGAACATTCGGATGGCCTCAAGTCTTGCAACAGGAGCAAAAGTTTCTTCAAAGTCTATTCCTTCTTGCTGCGCATACCCTTTACAAACAAGTCTGGCTTTGTTTCTAATTACTTCTCCATTTTCATTCAATTTATTTTTGAAGACCCATTTTGTTCCGATAACATTCTTATCCTTTGGTCTAGGAACCAGCTCCCAAGTGTTGTTCTTTTCGATTTGCTCAAGTTCTTCATCCATTGCTTTCACCCAACATTCATCTTTGCATGCCTCTTTCACATTTTGTGGTTCAGTAGAGGAGAGTAATGCCAAATAGCTTGAAGCTTCTGCAACTGTTCTTCTAGTTTGTATACCTGCTTCTTTCTGTCCCATGATCTGAGATTCTGGATGGTTCTTCTGAACATATCTGGATGGAGTCTTTTCTTCTATTCTTGTTCGTTCTTCTGCGTCTTCGTGAGGTTCTTCTTGAGATTCTTCTTGAGGTTCTTCTTCTTCATCATTCTGTCTTTGAGGGTAGCTTTCATCTTCTTCGATGTCTTCACGATGTATTTGCCTAGGAATGTATCCCTTCTCATCAACCACTACATCAATGCTGTCAACAATTCTGCCAAGTCTTTTATTGTAGCATTTGTATGCTTTGCTATGTGGAGAATAGCCAAGAAGAATGCCTTCATCTGCTCTAGGATCAAGTTTGCCAAGCTGCTCTTCAGTATTCTTGATATAGCATTTGCTCCCAAAGATTTTGAAGTGCTTTACCGAAGGAGTTTTACCACTCCAGAGCTCATGAGGAGTTTGAGTGCTGTTCACCCGGACATTTGTCTTGTTGAGAATAATAACCGCAGCATGTGCAGCTTCACCCCAGAAAGTTGCGGGAGTTCCTGATTCATCAAGCATAGCACGAGCCATTTGTTGGATTGTTCTGTTCATTCTTTCAACAACTCCATTTTGCTGAGGAGTTCTAGCTGTAGAGAATTCTCTCCTTATCCCATGTTCATCACAGAAATCGAAAAATTCATTTGAAGTAAATTCCCCACCTCTGTCGGATCTGAGGCACTTAATTTTGTGACCTGATTCATTTTCAACCAAGGCTTTGAAGGATTTGAATTTTTCGAATGCTTCATCTTTGTGCTTCATAAGTCCTAACCAAACAAACCTGGAGAAATCGTCAATAAATAATATCAAGTATTCCTCTCCTCTAGGTGTTCTTTTCCTGAATGGTCCACATACATCTGTATGTACTAGCTCAAGAGGCATGCTAGCTGATCCTTCTTTCTCTGGAAAGTTAGTCCTGGTTTGTTTTCCAAACTGACATGATCTGCATATGGTGTTGTCAGGAATTTTGATATCTGGAAGATCGCGAACTGCCTGATATTTGCATGCTTTCCTTATTTGTGAGAAGCTTAGATGTCCCAACCTTCGATGCCATAACCAGTGCTCTTCATCCTTGCTTAGATAGCATTGTTGTTGTCCTTCTTCAAATATGTATAGATTATTTGGAGTTCTTTTCCCTTTGAGAACTGTTTTACCTGTATCAAGATCACGAACAAGACATCCATTTGATCTGAATATAACCTCGGTTCTTTGATCACACATCTGGCTGACACTTAGTAGATTATGCTTCAATCCATCAACAAACAAAACATTTCCAGCCTTAACATCTTCTTTTAAAGGAGCAATACCTTTTCCTTTTATAGTTGCAGGAGTATCATTTCCAAAAGAGACTTTCTTTCCCTTTTCTAAAATAGAATAAGACTCAAGTTTTTCTTTATCACCTGTCATATGCTTCGAACATCCACTGTCAATGTACCATAGATTTTCCTGTCCTTCTGCATAAAATGCTATCCCACATCTTTCTGTTTGAGGTTCCTTTATTCTCCATGTTTTGGTTCCTGAGGCTTGTTCCTTTTTCCGCTCTTGTTCCTTTCTTTCCTGAAACCTGCTTCTGCATTCAAAGTCTTCATGACCAAAATTATTGCAAATAGAACATTCAACTTCATTTTCAAGAGCCGAAAAGCTGTTATAGGTCTTTTTTGTAATCCCTGTCATACTTCTTTGTTTTTGAGCTTCCCTAGTCATGATTGTTTTATACGCAACACATTGAGCTGCTTTGTGACCAAAGTTATGGCAAGAAAAGCATTGTCCATTGAAGAAGCTTCTGCGGTTATTGAATCTACCAGCCAACTGATTGTAATTTCTATTTTCATCTATTCTTGAACCAAACTGGGAAGATTTTACCTGTGGCTGGTTGTGGCTTTTGTTCACCCTTAAGCTGGATTGCCCCTGATAGTTTCTGTTTGAAGTTTGTCCCTGCTTTACCTGATGATCTTCATTGTGCTTTTGCTCATTTCTTCTTGCTGCATCAAGATAACTTTTTGAAGTGGATGCTTGAGAAGTTTCTCCATTATAGCCCAGACCTGTCTTATTTAGTGGAGACCGCTGCACACTGATAATCTCATCCAAAGTTTCAGATCCTTTGACAAACTTGAGATTAATAGCTTTTGTTTTCTCAATTTCTTTTCTAAGACCAACAATTTCACCTTCTAATTTTTCAAGATGTTTTTCTTTTTCATCAATTTGAAATTGTAGAGTATCAATGATCATGTTCTTTTCTTCTATACATCTCTTGAGTCTAGTAATTTCATCATAAAGGTTATCCACATCTACAGCATCCTCATAATCATCATCTTCAAATGCCATTAACAACCTATATTTATTACCTTGTTCATCTTCATCACTGTTTGATAAGCCATCACTATCTTCATGGTGTAATAGCTTTTCTTATTTGCACTTTGTTTCTTGTTCCATCTAGCTGGTTCCTTTCCTTTATCCTTATAAGGACATTTTGCAGCATAATGACCTACTCTTCCACAAGCAAAGCATTTGAAAGGTAGCTTACCTCTGAACCTTCCAGAACCCCTTTGAAGATTTCTGACAAAATTTGATTCTTCTTCCTCTTCTTCTGGAACATGGCTTGCTTCATAGTGATCTTCTTTGCCTGATGCCTTAAAAGCAGCCTCCCTTCTGTCTGATGGACCTCCCTTTCTCATTTCATAAGCAGTTAGAATTCCATGTAGCTGAGACATAGTGAGAACACGGAGATTTTCTTTTTCTTCTATTGCAGATACTTTAGATTCAAACTTGGGGGATAATGATCTTAGAATCTTTTGAACTACTATAGACTCTTTTATTTCTTCACCCAAATTTTTCATACAATTAACAATCTCATCTACCCGAAGAAAATAATTAGCCACACTTTCATCATTATACATCTTGAGAGTCTCATATTGAATCCTGAGAGTTTGAAGTTTAGCTTGTTTTACCTGTTCATCTCCTTCATAGCTCGTGATCATTTTGTCCCATATTTCTTTTGCTGATTTGAAGTGCATTACCTTCATGAATTCTGTTTGGGATATACTTCCTAATAGAGTACTGACTGCTTTTGCATTTGTTTCATACTTCTTTTTCTCAGCTGGATCTGTAGGAGTGGCTGAAGGAAAAGCATAGCCTGTTTCTACAATGTCCCAAACTTCTGTACCAAGAGATTGAAGATATGCAGTAACTCTTACCTTCCAATAATTGAAGTTTGTCCCATCAAAAACCGGTGCCCTGATTGATGCTTCTCTCTCGTAGTTGCTCATGATGAACGATCTACCTTCAAGCGATCAAGCTTTTCTGAAGGACCTGCTCTGATACCAATTGTTGGAAATAATACTGAGAGGGGGGGTGAATCAGTATTATCTAGCAATTTAACAAATCTTCCTTATTTGATCTTTTGAATTATTCTTGCATATCAGTACCATAAAATAATGAGCATGAACAAAGAAAATAGACAGTCACACCAAAGAACACAAGATGTAAGGTGGAAACCCAATGTGGGAGAAAACCACCTGCTGCAATATGTCTCTATCTTCTTTCAATTTAGAAATTCTTTTACAATGATTTTGTACTGGTGCAGTCCTTTACCAGTACGCAGGCTGCAACCTGCAGAGAGCTACAACTCTCTCTCGTTTTCCAGTCTCTCCTGGAAGGGAGCTACAACCCCCTACTTCTTTTCATGAAGAATCAAATGATCAACAAGTATACAACAGTTACAGTCCACTACAGTTATCAGATCAGTAATCACAGAACTAACCCAGAACACCTTATGAACAGAAAAATACAGTCAACAGATCATCTTAAGACAGGGACGCAATTTTTCTTTCTGTGGCCTGCGACTGGACGCAGTTTTACCTTCTGCTGCTCTGCGTACCGACGCACTGTTCCTTTAAACTGCTCTGCGTACCGGCGCACCCAAAAATACTATCGCGCCGCGTCTTTTGCTTCAGAGACGCACCCAATAATACTATCACGCCGCGTCTTTCGCTTCAGAGACGCACCTGAGCCCTTACTGTACTGCGTCTCGGCGCACTTGCACTTCACTGAACCTGCGTCCCTTCAGATATAAAAGATATGAAGACTTCAGAACTACCCAAACAGTCAGATCTACAGATCTGATCATGCGCCATAGAGATCACAGTCCATTAGAAGATTCGCCCTCATAGATCTGGACTAGATCACACCAAAAGATATTCAACCAAAGATGATGATTAATCCAAATGAACTCCTTTGCTTTATATAGGCAAGCTCCTCCCCAAAACATGGAACAATACCACGAGCCGACACCATAGAAACACAAAACCGTCGGCTAGATACCACACAAGAAACCCCCACGTGCTTTTCTCTGTCTTGAAATGTGTGCACTGGGTGGACGCACCTCCTGAACGGCTGGCCTGCGTCCCTGGACGCGGGTTCTGCATGGTATACCTGCGGGGACGCACTTTCTGAACAGATTTCCTGCGTCCTTCTTAAAAATAGAGAGCTGATCATCAAGAATAGTGATCTACCACCTGAATGGGTTGCCATCAAGGACAACACCTGAATCATAATGCCAACAATCTCCCCCTTTGGACTTGATGGCAACCTCATGATCTTCAGCTTCATTCTCCCCCTTTGACATCAAGGGCAAAGGGTATGCTCCCCCTACGCTCATGCTCCTCCAGATCTGCAAATAACCAGAAATCCACCATGAAAGAGATAGAGACATATTGCAGCTATTTCCAAGATCTCCTTCTCCATAATGCCAACAATGCATTATGTGCTCCCCCTGAGCCTGTACCACCAATAAGAAGAGGTTCAACAAGATGATGCATCAACAACCCCCAGCTTTTGCCTGAGGTATTCAAAAGTGTCCCTGGGCAACGGTTTGGTGAAAATATCAGCAACTTGTTCCTTAGAAGGAACATACTCCAACTTGACCTTCTGTTCAAGTACTTGTTCCCGGAGAAAATGGTACTTGATTGGTATGTGCTTGGTTTTTGAATGCATAACCGGATTCTTTGAGATGCTGATTGCACTTGTGTTGTCACATAAGATAGGGATTGGAGGTGTACAAGTGATTTGATAATCCTGCAAAGTCTGCATCATCCAAAGGAGTTGGGTGCAACAAGATGCAGCAGCAACATATTCCGCTTCAGCTGTAGACAAGGCAATTGAACTCTGTTTCTTGCTGAACCAAGATACCAGTCTGGAACCCATAAAGAACGCACCACCACTTGTGCTTTTCCTGTCATCCACGCTTCCGGCCCAATCTGCATCTGTATAAGCATGAAGAGTGAGATCTGTATCTCTAGGATACCATAAGCCATAATTTTGAGTCCCTTGAAGATATTTGAAAATTCTCTTCACTGCCTGAAGATGAGTCTCCTTCGGATTTGCCTGAAATCTTCCAACTATTCCAACTGCATGCATGATGTCTGGTCGGGTACCTGTCAAATATAGTAAACTTCCAATCATAGATCTGTAGGTTGGTTGATGTACTGCTGCAGATTCATCATTTGCACTGAGACTACATCCTGTGACCATGGGTGTACATACTGGTTTTGCATCTTCCATGCCATATTTCTTCAAAATCTGCTTGAGATACTTGGTTTGAGATAAAAGGATTCCTCCTTCCTTTTGTTGGATTTGCAAACCAAGGAAGTATGTCAGTTCTCCTAGCAAGGACATTTCAAATTCTTTCTGCATGACCGAGGCAAAGCTTTGACTCATAGCTTCTTCATTGCTGCCAAAAATAATGTCATCTACATACACAACAAGTATTAGCAATTTGTCATTTTCAACTTTTATATACAGATTGCTATCTGCTGAACCTTTTGAAAAACCTTGTTGATGAAGATATTTGTCCAACCGGTAGTACCAAGCCCTTGGGGCTTGTTTGAGACCATAGAGAGCCTTTTTCAATCGGCATACAAGATTTGGATCATTTCCAAGAATGAACCCATCTGGCTGTTCAATGTACACTTCTTCTTCCAAGTCTCCATTCAGAAAGGCTGATTTTACGTCCATTTGAAATACTTTGAAGTTCTGAAAACTTGAGAGAGCAAGGAACATTCGGATGGCCTCAAGTCTTGCAACAGGAGCAAAAGTTTCTTCAAAGTCTATTCCTTCTTGCTGCGCATACCCTTTACAAACAAGTCTGGCTTTGTTTCTAATTACTTCTCCATTTTCATTCAATTTATTTTTGAAGACCCATTTTGTTCCGATAACATTCTTATCCTTTGGTCTAGGAACCAGCTCCCAAGTGTTGTTCTTTTCGATTTGCTCAAGTTCTTCATCCATTGCTTTCACCCAACATTCATCTTTGCATGCCTCTTTCACATTTTGTGGTTCAGTAGAGGAGAGTAATGCCAAATAGCTTGAAGCTTCTGCAACTGTTCTTCTAGTTTGTATACCTGCTTCTTTCTGTCCCATGATCTGAGATTCTGGATGGTTCTTCTGAACATATCTGGATGGAGTCTTTTCTTCTATTCTTGTTCGTTCTTCTGCGTCTTCATGAGGTTCTTCTTGAGATTCTTCTTGAGGTTCTTCTTCTTCATCATTCTGTTTTTGAGGGTAGCTTTCATCTTCTTCGATGTCTTCACGATGTATTTGCCTAGGAATGTATCCCTTCTCATCAACCACTACATCAATGCTGTCAACAATTCTGCCAAGTCTTTTATTGTAGCATTTGTATGCTTTGCTATGTGGAGAATAGCCAAGAAGAATGCCTTCATCTGCTCTAGGATCAAGTTTGCCAAGCTGCTCTTCAGTATTCTTGATATAGCATTTGCTCCCAAAGATTTTGAAGTGCTTTACCGAAGGAGTTTTACCACTCCAGAGCTCATGAGGAGTTTGAGTGCTGTTCACCCGGACATTTGTCTTGTTGAGAATAATAACCGCAGCATGTGCAGCTTCACCCCAGAAAGTTGCGGGAGTTCCTGATTCATCAAGCATAGCACGAGCCATTTGTTGGATTGTTCTGTTCATTCTTTCAACAACTCCATTTTGCTGAGGAGTTCTAGCCGTAGAGAATTCTCTCCTTATCCCATGTTCATCACAGAAATCGAAAAATTCATTTGAAGTAAATTCCCCACCTCTGTCGGATCTGAGGCACTTAATTTTGTGACCTGATTCATTTTCAACCAAGGCTTTGAAGGATTTGAATTTTTCGAATGCTTCATCTTTGTGCTTCATAAGTCCTAACCAAACAAACCTGGAGAAATCGTCAATAAATAATATCAAGTATTCCTCTCCTCTAGGTGTTCTTTTCCTGAATGGTCCACATACATCTGTATGTACTAGCTCAAGAGGCATGCTAGCTGATCCTTCTTTCTCTGGAAAGTTAGTCCTGGTTTGTTTTCCAAACTGACATGATCTGCATATGGTGTTGTCAGGAATTTTGATATCTGGAAGATCGCGAACTGCCTGATATTTGCATGCTTTCCTTATTTGTGAGAAGCTTAGATGTCCCAATCTTCGATGCCATAACCAGTGCTCTTCATCCTTGCTTAGATAGCATTGTTGTTGTCCTTCTTCAAATATGTATAGATTATTTGGAGTTCTTTTCCCTTTGAGAACTGTTTTTCCTGTATCAAGATCACGAACAAGACATCCATTTGATCTGAATATAACCTCGGTTCTTTGATCACACATCTGGCTGACACTTAGTAGATTATGCTTCAATCCATCAACAAACAAAACATTTCCAGCCTTAACATCTTCTTTTAAAGGAGCAATACCTTTTCCTTTTATAGTTGCAGGAGTATCATTTCCAAAAGAGACTTTCTTTCCCTTTTCTAAAATAGAATAAGACTCAAGTTTTTCTTTATCACCTGTCATATGCTTCGAACATCCACTGTCAATGTACCATAGATTTTCCTGTCCTTCTGCATAAAACGCTATCCCACATCTTTCTGTTTGAGGTTCCTTTATTCTCCATGTTTTGGTTCCTGAGGCTTGTTCCTTTTTCCGCTCTTGTTCCTTTCTTTCCTGAAACCTGCTTCTGCATTCAAAGTCTTCATGACCAAAATTATTGCAAATAGAACATTCAACTTCATTTTCAAGAGCCGAAAAGCTGTTATAGGTCTTTTTTGTAATCCCTGTCATACTTCTTTGTTTTTGAGCTTCCCTAGTCATGATTGTTTTATACGCAACACATTGAGCTGCTTTGTGACCAAAGTTATGGCAAGAAAAGCATTGTCCATTGAAGAAGCTTCTGCGGTTATTGAATCTACCAGCCAACTGATTGTAATTTCTATTTTCATCTATTCTTGAACCAAACTGGGAAGATTTTACCTGTGGCTGGTTGTGGCTTTTGTTCACCCTTAAGCTGGATTGCCCCTGATAGTTTCTGTTTGAAGTTTGTCCCTGCTTTACCTGATGATCTTCATTGTGCTTTTGCTCATTTCTTCTTGCTGCATCAAGATAACTTTTTGAAGTGGATGCTTGAGAAGTTTCTCCATTATAGCCCAGACCTGTCTTATTTAGTGGAGACCGCTGCACACTGATAATCTCATCCAAAGTTTCAGATCCTTTGACAAACTTGAGATTAATAGCTTTTGTTTTCTCAATTTCTTTTCTAAGACCAACAATTTCACCTTCTAATTTTTCAAGATGTTTTTCTTTTTCATCAATTTGAAATTGTAGAGTATCAATGATCATGTTCTTTTCTTCTATACATCTCTTGAGCCTAGTAATTTCATCATAAAGGTTATCCACATCTACAGCATCCTCATAATCATCATCTTCAAATGCCATTAACAACCTATATTTATTACCTTGTTCATCTTCATCACTGTTTGATAAGCCATCACTATCTTCATGGGTGTAATAGCTTTTCTTATTTGCACTTTGTTTCTTGTTCCATCTAGCTGGTTCCTTTCCTTTATCCTTATAAGGACATTTTGCAGCATAATGACCTACTCTCCCACAAGCAAAGCATTTGAAGGGTAGCTTACCTCTGAACCTTCCAGAACCCCTTTGAAGATTTCTGACAAAATTTGATTCTTCTTCCTCTTCTTCTGGAACATGGCTTGCTTCATAGTGATCTTCTTTGCCTGATGCCTTAAAAGCAGCCTCCCTTCTGTCTGATGGACCTCCCTTTCTCATTTCATAAGCAGTTAGAATTCCATGTAGCTGAGACATAGTGAGAACACGGAGATTTTCTTTTTCTTCTATTGCAGATACTTTAGATTCAAACTTGGGGGATAATGATCTTAGAATCTTTTGAACTACTATAGACTCTTTTACTTCTTCACCCAAATTTTTCATACAATTAACAATCTCATCTACCCGAAGAAAATAATTAGCTACACTTTCATCATTATACATCTTGAGAGTCTCATATTGAATCCTGAGAGTTTGAAGTTTAGCTTGTTTTACCTGTTCATCTCCTTCATAGCTCGTGATCATTTTGTCCCATATTTCTTTTGCTGATTTGAAGTGCATTACCTTCATGAATTCTGTTTGGGATATACTTCCTAATAGAGTACTGACTGCTTTTGCATTTGTTTCATACTTCTTTTTCTCAGCTGGATCTGTAGGAGTGGCTGAAGGAAAAGCATAGCCTGTTTCTACAATGTCCCAAACTTCTGTACCAAGAGATTGAAGATATGCAGTAACTCTTACCTTCCAATAATTGAAGTTTGTCCCATCAAAAACCGGTGCCCTGATTGATGCTTCTCTCTCGTAGTTGCTCATGATGAACGATCTACCTTCAAGCGATCAAGCTTTTCTGAAGGACCTGCTCTGATACCAATTGTTGGAAATAATACTGAGAGGGGGGGTGAATCAGTATTATCTAGCAATTTAACAAATCTTCCTTATTTGATCTTTTGAATTATTCTTGCATATCAGTACCATAAAATAATGAGCATGAACAAAGAAAATAGACAGTCACACCAAAGAACACAAGATGTAAGGTGGAAACCCAATGTGGGAGAAAACCACCTGCTGCAATATGTCTCTATCTTCTTTCAATTTAGAAATTCTTTTACAATGATTTTGTACTGGTGCAGTCCTTTACCAGTACGCAGGCTGCAACCTGCAGAGAGCTACAACTCTCTCTCGTTCTCCAGTCTCTCCTGGAAGGGAGCTACAACCCCCTACTTCTTTTCATGAAGAATCAAATGATCAACAAGTATACAACAGTTACAGTCCACTACAGTTATCAGATCAGTAATCACAGAACTAACCCAGAACACCTTATGCACAGAAAAATACAGTCAACAGATCATCTTAAGACAGGGACGCAATTTTTCTTTCTGTGGCCTGCGACTGGACGCAGTTTTACCTTCTGCTGCTCTGCGTACCGACGCACTGTTCCTTTAAACTGCTCTGCGTACCGGCGCACCCAAAAATACTATCGCGCCGCGTCTTTTGCTTCAGAGACGCACCCAATAATACTATCGCGCCGCGTCTTTCGCTTCAGAGACGCACCTGAGCCCTTACTGTACTGCGTCTCGGCGCACTTGCACTTCACTGAACCTGCGTCCCTTCAGATGTAAAAGATATGAAGACTTCAGAACTAGCCCAAACAGTTAGATCTGCAGATCTGATCATGCGCCATAGAGATCACAGTCCATTAGAAGATTCGCCCTCATAGATCTGGACTAGATCACACCAAAAGATATTCAACCAAAGATGATGATTAATCCAAATGAACTCCTTTGCTTTATATAGGCAAGCTCCTCCCAAAACATGGAACAATACCACGAGCCGACACCATAGAAACACAAAACCGTCGGCTAGATACCACACAAGAAACCCCCTCGTGCTTTTCTCTGTCTTGAAATGTGTGCACTGGGTGGACGCACCCCCTGAACGGCTGGCCTGCGTCCCTGGACGCGGGTTCTGCATGGTATACCTGCGGGACGCACTTTCTGAACAGATTTCCTGCGTCCTTCTTAAAAATAGAGAGCTGATCATCAAGAATAGTGATCTACCACCTGAATGGGTTGCCATCAAGGACAACACCTGAATCATAATGCCAACAGGGTTTAATATTAATACACGAACTGAATGAAAATAATAAATGTTTGCTTAAAGACCACATTACAAATAGATCTGCATCCAGTATATTAGATTTGTACACTGTGCGGGGTAGTCAGGATTCGCGCGAATATAGTGCGGCGTGAAGCTGTAGAAAAGAGTGCGAACCCTCCAAACCACATCCAGACATCCCAAGGGTGTGGAAACCTGGTTCCAGCACCCTCCCCTACTACCTTGGGTGAGACCTCAGTTCGCGCTCGTGGGCTGTTGCTGAAAGGACCGGTAGCTGCAGGATTTTCTTGGCTAAATAATTCTTCTAAACTTGGGTCAGGCCCATATAAGCCAACAAATGGTTCCATTTCCAGGACCGGGATCTGCCTAAGGGGTGTCTGATGTGGGAACACTGGAACCCTACAAAGAAGGAGATTGAAGAGTGGTGGGATCTGAAACTCCACTAGTTCGTAGTTCAGGAAAATAGAAACCCGCGAGTATCAGAGGAAGATTGGTTGGATCGATATATATTCACAAATATTCACGAGATCTTCTTCGCGTCATTCCCAGTAGAACTATATGAGTGGATCGCAAGGCTAGCTAACAACGTGGGAAGGTACAGATTGGACCAACCTATTGTGTGGACCCTAGAACTGGTGCACAAGCTAGAAGCCACCGAGGACAAAATTGCGCAAACAGTAGATCATTGGCTGGATTGGGTAATAGGAGGGTTTATCACTGAGTTCGTGATAGATACTACCGTGAGCTATATCGAAGTAGAAAGGCGGTTTCTTCAAGGACCTAGAGGTAGATATATCAAATCATTAAAAAACCTGCATTAAAATGTTGTTGTGTGAAAAACAGATTTTGCGCGTGTATTGATGTCTGGGGTAACGCGACGTGGAAGAGGTTATCGCAGACCGGGAGGGGTAGAGAACAGTCCTTCGGCTACCATTTCTCAAGAAAGCGAAGAGGAGATTGCAAGGCTCTCACCAGGGAGTGTGGTCTAGTTGATCAGGGAACGTGATAACACCTGCACAATGGATTTCGAGGAGGAGATTGAACGATGGCAGAACCAGTTGCAGGAAGTTACAACACTTAACTGAAATATGATTTGGTCACTGTGACATGTAACCACCGAGGAGAGACAACAGCCAGTAGAGAGTGCCGCAATAGATGAAGGGTAGCTTGTCCAGCACGACACCATGTACACAGCACAGGAACAACATGATGGGTCAGAAAACATGTTGAGCGTACTAGGGGAAGCCAAGATCTAGGAAGTGGTTCCAGGTACACATTGGAAGACATACGTGGCTACCAATTTGGTATAGAATGGTCAGTCATCAACAACGAAGGGTCCGAATGCATATTAGGTGACCATCAACCCAACCAGATCTACATGGAATGAAGGCTCGCATGACCGGATAGGGAAGTCTCTTGGATACAACTCACCCTATAAGTGACAATATCCATGACAAAATTCAGTAGCTTCGGGCAACCATTTGGCGCGGTAAGGTGCAGTTGGGTAAGTTAGAAGAAACAGGGGCTAGACTCTGTGCACAGAGTGCGAAGCTGGATAAAGCTATTAACAAATTGTAGTTAGAAGCCACCTACATGGATCACACAAAGGAGCGAATGAGGGAAACGGGCATGGCTGGTTCTCCTACCCTGCTACAAGCAGCGACCCTGCTAGCATGGTTGCACTGGCACCCGAAAGGACAAGACCGCACACACCGCAACCCGTTAGCAGAATCAAGGGAACACAGAAGGTGCTCGCAGCCTGGGCTAGTCGGGAAATGGAAGACCCACATGAGGGGTTCGCCCACCTGACTATTCGTAGGAGGACTAGTCCCAGCGCTCCACTCAGTTGAAAGAGGGTGCGAGACTATAAACCATGTTGCTGCGAAGCTGCGTGAGATGACCTCAACATACATACAAAAACCACATTTGCGATCCTGGGGTTTCGCGACGGTGAAGGAAAAAAGGAAAGCAACCATTGCAGGTATTGTTCATGACATGATGACCCATTTAAAGCACCATGGAGTGGGCGGCGGGCAATTAAGGCCGAAGAATAATTGCCAAAATTGGATTGATCAGCTGCCGCAAGGGCAAGCAACCAATCTTAAATTCCGAGTCATATATAATCATAGTAAGGATCATGCCACGACGTCTTTACCGTCCTCCAAGAAAGCCACTGCAGGTTAGGAGCAAGTGCAATATGAGTGATGAGCAATTTGAAGAAAGTCTATGGTTTAAGGCATTGCCGAAGCACTACCAGGAAGCAATCCTCAAAGCACACAACCCTACCACCGATAACCCACAGCAAGCTTCACCGCAAGCAGCCAAGCTCCCTAAATCGCCATGGACACCAAGGACTAGGAAGGACCCTCAGGTTCCAGAATCAGTAAGGAGGTCGCCGCGACACCTACACTTTGGCAAATTCACAATGGAGGAAAAGGGTAAAACTATTACAATGGAAAGTGACGAAGAAGCAGAAGAGTCTCCCACATATATCGAAGAAGTAAATGTTGAAGAAGATCCCATACAGCCAGTGCGATGACCCAAGTATGTGCCACCAAGCAAGGGGAAGGCGAAGGTACCTGCAAACCTAGATGAAGTCGACATTGTAATCGTTACCCTGTCTCTACCAAAAGCCGTCCCAGTGGAAAACTCGGTGGTTGGCCGTGTTGCGACAATGAAGTTCAAAGATTGGGACCTTGCAGATATAGTAAAATTTCCCCACTTGGCGACGGATGCACTAATGGAGCGGAATGTAGAAGGAACGGTGACAACACTACAACCAAAGGAGTGGCTGTGGAAGGTGGACAAAGTCGGGTTTCTCTGTCTCTTGTCGATTCCTCACTTTCTTTGGCCTCCTATCACCATGTCGGTCATAAAGTAGTTGCTCTGTTTAGTTCATGAAGTGATATTATGGGTCGGAAAACCTGTTAGTATCACAATTGAAATTATTCATCGGGTCTTGCACCTTCCCTACGATGAACGAGACCCCTGGGAAATTACTAATAGAAGTAACGATATTGTGGTGATAGAGCGATTGAAAAAGAAGTATCAGATCGCTAAGGGACAACGAGGGTACATCTTTGACAGTATTGTAAACAACGCAGTCCACGTTGCCACTCAGTTGCTGGCAGGGAAAGTAATGAGGAAATGTTGTGGCACTGAGCTTCCCGCCGTAGTTATCGCACTTGCTGAGGAATGCGCAACCGACGTACGGTTTAATTGGTCGCAGTTCCTTTGTGAATAGTTTTTGACCAACTGCCGCAAAGTGCAGGAGGAAGGCAAGACTTTCCATTATGTGTGGCTACTCTACCACGCGAAAGTTTGCAACAACTTCACGACAGTGCCACAATCGAACTGCACACGAGGGCTGGTCGCACTGACCAAGTACTCCAAGAGCAAAAAATTAATATCGAACAGCTGCGGCTCCAATGTGACAAAGCAGTCACACAAAAGCAGTAGATGGAGAAGGTAGTAGTGGAAGCCTATTTGAGTGCCCAGGAGTTAGAAATTGTGGGGGACTTGCCCATTGAGACACAAATCCATAAACTGGCTACTGGGTTCTGAAAGACAAAGGAGGAGGCCGCACGGATCCAGCTAGAGCTCAATGTGCAGATCACGGACTTAAGACTACAGGTTCCACCATCGACACCACCAGAGATCCTAGAGCAATGCAGGAACATTATTACTATGGGGTGCACGATGCTCACACGGTCAATGGCGGAATGTACCAAGCTGCTAACTCAGTTGATTGTTACGCTCACCACCCTTCAGGAGGATCCAACACTTCGTTGATTGGAATCCGAGGCCCAGGAGCTCCAGCAAGCTTACGATCAGCTCAGAGGGACCGCGTAGACCGTTGCTATCACGCAGTGCTTGGCTAAGATGCGGGAGGTGCAGGACATGAAAATCCAAGCCGATGCCGCTAGAAAAAAGGAAGCAGTGGTTAAAGCCTGTCTCTAGCCATGGCTGGACGAGGCATTTGCGGTTTCAACCACCATAGAGCACAAGGTAGCCCACATGCAAGCTAAGTATGCCACTATGGAGACAGCCGAGACAGGGACTTAGGTGTCGGTGACACATGTGGAACAGATGCAGCGCATGACAGAAGAGTTTGCTGTTAGCACAAGCGACGCATAGAAGGTGCTGACCGATCTCTGCACAAAGTTGGACGCACCAGTTGAGTGACTTGGGACGAGTCACAATGATTGTGTTGGGGGCCTGTTGGGTAGCGGAAGCCTCGCGTAATGGGTATGGGGCATGAAGCCCGCAATTTTGGGGTAGGAGCAGGGTAAAGACTCCGTGAGATGCGCGGAATGCGATTTGTAATAAGTCAAAGTCAAAAGGGTAGTCGGCCCAAAAATAATGCAAAGAAATGTAAGTTGAGTCGGCCCGCCCATGGATCGCGATCCATGGAAAGGTATAAATAGAGCGAGGCTCTATGGGTAGAGTAGCTAAGTTTTGGGATGATTTTGGAGATTTGATATGTAATGGGTATCTGAGAAGAGAACTAGGAAAGGGTTTGTAAGTTCGAATCGAGGGTTGGGGTAGAGGATAAAGGCTTTGTAGCTGTGTGCGTGGACCCCTGCAACTGAGTGCGCAGGGCAAATATGGATGTAAAGGTGATAAGTGGAAATAAAGATAAGTTCCTTCTGAATTCTGTGTTAAATCTGAATTATCGCAACTCTGCTCTTTCATGATTAATGAGACTATTTTGATCTGCATATGCTTATTGAATACTTATGAATCGGGTTTAATCTTAATATGCGAATTGAATGAAAATAATAAATGTTTGCTTAAAGACCACATTACAAATAGATCTACATCCAGTAGATTAGATTTGTAGACTGCGCGGGGTAGTTAGGATTCGAAGATATAGAAAAGAGTGTGAACCCTCCAAACTGCATCCAGACATCCCAAGGGTGTGGAAATCTGGTTCTAGCACCCTCCCCTGCTACCTTGGGTGAAACCTCAGTCCGCGCTTGCAGGCTGTTGTCGAAAGGGCCGATAGCTGCAGGATTTGCTTGGCTAAATTATTCTTCCAAACCTGGGTCAGGCCCATATAAGCCAACAAATGGTTCCATTGCCGGGACCGAGATCTGCCTAAGGGGTGTCTAATGTGGGAACACTGGAACCCTACAAAGAAGGAGATTGAAGAGTGGTGGGATCTGAAACTCCACGAGTTCGCAGTTCAGGAAAACAGAAACCCGTGAGTATCAGAGGAAGATTGTCTGGATCGATATATATTCATAGATATTCACGAGATCTTCTTAGCGTCGTTCCTGGTAGAATTGTACGAGTGGATTGCAAGGCTAGCTGATAGTGTGGGAAGGTATAGATTGGACCAACCTATTGTGTGGACCCCATAACTGGTGTGTAGGCTAGAAGGACCGAGGATAAAATCATGCAGGCAGTAGATCATTGGTTGGATCAAGTAATAGGAGGGTTTATCACTGAGTTCGCTATAGATACTACCATGAGCTACAGCGAAGCAAAAAGGCGGTTTCTTCAAGGACCTCGAGGTAGATATATCAAATCATTAAATACCTACATTAAAATGCTATTGTGGTAAAAACAGATTATGAACGTGTATTGATGTCTGGGGTAACGCGACGCGGAAGAGGTTATCATGGACCGGGAGCGGTAGAGAATAGTCCTTTGGCTATCATTTCCCGAGAAAGCGAAGAGGAGCTCACGAGGCTCTCACCAGGAAGTGCGATCCAAATGATCAGGGAGCGCTTCCTACTGATACCATCTCCGTCCACACCACCACTTGTGTCACCTACATCGAACCCATCCACACCAACACCGACCGCACCATCGACCTCGCCACCACCAAAAATCGGGATGGCAACTGCAATCAAACTGCCAGTGTTTAAGGGTGTGGGGAATGAAGACCCAGGACGATTCTGGTTTGTGATACGATCTGTATGGGACGCTCAAGGCATAACAGATGAGAACATCAAGAAGGCCACCTTAGTTAGTGCATTACAAGACCGTGCGCTAATGTGGCAAATAAAATACTTGACCGATCATCCGAATGAGGGAATAATAGCAATCCAGGATGCACTAAATAAAGAGTTTGGTTGAACAAAATCAGAAACCAAGTCGGTTATTGGGTTCAAGGAGATTGCCATGTTGCCTGGCGAAACTTTGTGGGACCTGGACCAAAGGTTAAAGAGCACCATCCGTGAGGCCAACATGACACTGACAGATGAGCAACACCGCGCTTGGTTTATCACATCATTAACACCATATCTGAGATCGGCTCTGTCACAGCAAAAGATCTCAACCCAAGCCGAAGCACTAGAAGCAGCGATGCGACTGCACGAAACCCCAATACAGGACCTAGGGTTGGGAGTATAACAAATCCAAGCGCAAATACAAAACTTATGTCTAGAGATGCGAAGCTTAAAATAGGGATAGGCGCCTAGGACCGAGATACGGGAAGAAGTATGGTGTATCAAATGCAAGGGACCGGGCCATGACAAAGACCACTATCCAATCTTTGTGAATCTTGTGATAGGAGGGGGGCCCATAACATTGCGACCAGAGGTATAGGTTGGGCCAAGCATAGCACCCGCACTCTGGTGCGCAATCTGTGAAGTTGGAGGAAAGCATGCCATGGACAATTGTCACCTATTGCCAAGTCTACGACAACCCCCTCCTCAACACTTATTTTGTAACTTCTGCTGAACGGTGGGCCACGAGGAAAGAAATTGCCGCAGTTACCAAATGTTGATGGATCGAACATTGGTGTATAGGATGCAAACAGAGGTGCGTGCACAGGACTCCACCGCACCATTCGTACGGGGAGGGTACCAAGGGCGTGGACGGGGCCGCGGAGGCATGGGACCTGGATGGGGGCGAGGGCAATTAATTTGTTACAATTGTGGAGGGCTGGGGCACTACGCACGGGATTGCATGAACCTGACCAAAGCCTATTGTCCTTACTGCTACCAATTTGACCACAAAGCAATTGATTTCCCCATGTTGATCGCTCAGATGCATGAAAAGGGGGTGCTCCTGGCCAGCCCCACTCAGAATGTCCAGATGATGAAGGTTGAACCCCGTGCAGAGGAACCGACCATAAATATGATGCTCCGGAGTGGCGTGACCATTGGAGAAGATAAGGGGAACCAGCCAGAGACGGATGCATCCTCTCCTTAACAATCGAGCCTGCTTACGCATCCTCTCCTCTCCCTCTTGGGTTTACTTATTGGCCCCCCCAAATAAGTAAAAAAAGAGTCGAGTACCTAAAGGTTCAATTTACTTATTGGGTGGGGGGGGCTATGGTCGAGCCTGCTTACGCATCCTTAATAGTCGAGTACCTAAAGGTCCTATGGTCGAGTACCTAAAGGTGATGACGGCCAGTCGAGCCTGCTTACGCATCCTTATCAGTCGAGCACCTAAAGGTCCTTATGGTCGAGCACCTAAAGGTCCTATTCTTGCCATTTGAGGATGCGCAAGCAGGCTCGACCACTATTTACCCACCCACCCCAATCCCCAGGAGGCGGAGGTTTTGATGCGTAATGACATATATAAGGAATTACGTCATTACATATCTCATTCATTCATGCATAATGACATATATAATGAATGATTGGATTCGAGAGCGTAATTACTGCTATAATAGCAGCATTTTCTGGTGTAATGACATATATAATGAATGACTGGAAGAAATGCATAATGACATATGCCCATATATGCATTGTCTGCTAAGGCATAATGACATATATAATGAATGACTGGAATGCGGAGAAGGTGCCGTAAGGCCGCTTGCCTGTGAAGGGAAGGTCCCGGAGGGGCTTGCGCTTCCTAGTGCAAGGACCCAACAGGGGGCTCGACTGATAAGGAGAGGAGAATTCAGTGTCTTGTTTAGTGAAACCGCCGCCCAAAGGATGCTACAGCAGGCTCGACTAACAGGAGAGGACTTCGTATCGTAGAAGTCGGTCTCCGGCGGCAAGTAGACTAATAGGCTGCTCTGCTCCTTGCCGAAGTACTTATCGATTCCTTACGGGGCTTTGGTCGAGCTTTTTTCGCTCTAATCCCTCTCCTCTCCCTCTCCTTAACAGTCGAGCACCTAAAGGTGATGGCAGCCAGTCGAGCCTGCTTACGCATCCTCTCCTCTCCCTCTTGGGTTTACTTATTGGCCCCCCCAAATAAGTCAAAAAAGAGTCGAGTACCTAAAGGTTCAATTTACTTATTGGGTGGGGGGGGATATGGTCGAGCTTGCTTACGCATCCTTAATAGTCGAGTACCTAAAGGTGATGGCGGCCAGTCGAGCCTGCTTACGCATCCTTAACAGTCGAGCACCTAAAGGTCCTTATGGTCGAGCACCTAAAGGTGATGGCGGCCTTAACAGTCGAGCCTGCTTACGCATCCTTATCAGTCGAGCCGATGGCGGCCTTATTAGTCGAGCGTGCTACGCACCCTGTCGGTCCTCGCCCTCTTAATTACTTATTGGTTAGTGGGGGTCTTTAGAGCGGTTCGTCCCTCACCCTCACCCTTGCATTTTCTTATCTTATCAGTGCGGGCAAGTAATCAATTCCTCAATTCAATTGGATACGCCTTCACTTGGCCGCGAGCACGTATCCTTCCTTGATGTCGGTAACGAGAGCCAGGGAGATAAGTATAAAGCCAAGGAGATAAGCACATAACTCTTTTCATTTTCCTTATTTCATTAATAAGGTTGGTTTCCAGGCCAAGGTTATACCTTACTTTAATAAGATGAAAGTAAGTAAAGAAAGACTTCGAAGATAAGGCTCTAGAGGGCAGATGGTCCTGGGCCTTAACCTAAAGACTTTGAGGGGAATAAATAGAAGTGTCCTGTGCCGGTGTGGGCGGTAAGATCCTGGCCTTTTCTTTCTTCCCCTCAAGAGCCGAAGGTAAGGGAGAACCTTACCTGAGCATGAAGGTAAGGTCACTTACCTTAGCTCTGCTCAGGAAGTTAACCTGACCTGACCTACGGGAAAGAAAGGGGATAACCTTCTCTCTCTTTTTTCGGCATTCTGCTCTGCAAGCAAGGAGTGCCACGAGCGGAGTGAGGAACAAAGCGCTAGGATAAAATCATTATATGTACGTATCCCATGCGGAATCCTATCGGTTATACCTCCCCCCCCCATAGTCAGTCGAGTATAACCTTGCGGTATAACCTTAGATAGATTATGTATTCCATATACATGCATGTATCTTTCGTTCCACTAGCTAGGATGAAATTCTAACATGTTCGTCCCGTTATTACAACCTTCTTTCTTTATGTCAAAGACCAGAAGCTACGCGCAAATCCCCATTGGATTCCGGTGGTTCTTAACAACGATGGCTATTCATTTGAGTATTCGGGTGGCACCATCAGATTCTCAACAAGGTGAAAATCATCAAATCACCCATGTACATGTTCCTGCAGCTCGGATGAGTATACCTGTTCATGTTGCAGTGGCTATCAGCAGTTTCTTGCTCTCATTAACAAAACATCCCCCTTTTCCCCGCTCTCCCGGAACCGGTACAGAAATAGGTGCTTTCTCCACATTGTTGACCTCAGTAACTGGAGGGTTTCGGGGGAAACCTATGTGGGGCACCTTTCGGGTGTGGGATGCTCGTTTAACCCCTGTATTCATCTCGTCTCTTATTTACCCAGGTGCATCGCGTTCCCAAAAGCTTCCTGTCGAACCGGCTCCTATTTCAATCCGTGTTGGACCGATAAATATACCAATAATTAAGTCCCCCGTCAACCGGTGGAATACATCGCATCAACCTGGGAGCATTAGCCAATCTGGTACATCGATACATGTTCCTATGCTCATTCCAATCTTGTTCAACTTTGCTAACTTCCTCTTTCCAACCCGTATCTTGCTCGTTTTGGAAACACGTCTTCCTATTCCATCCTTTCCTGAATCTCCCTTAACGGAAGAAATGGAAGCTCGAGGATGGGATGCCAAAACCTAGTTCACTTGCTGTTCCGAAACCCCCTTATTATATATAATAGTAGCATAGAATGTACAATTTGCTGGGTCCAGATCCCAATCCTTTGTTAGCGCCTGTACCAACCAAGCGGGCATCCAAACAACTACTTATTGGTTGGTTGGGGACTCCGAAGGGTTAAGAAGATCTCATTCATCGGACCGAGCTCATCTTATTTCTTCATTTCATAGGGGGGGGGCGCAGAGCTTAGAGAGAGGTCCGCTCACTTTCTAAATCAATAATCGAGCACAGCCTTGAGCAATATATAAACCCCAAAATGGTTCGTTCGGGTGCTGCAGGCAATAACATGTGTAGAGGGGGGAATGAATTGTAGGGTCAGGCCATGCATGATAGATATGGCGACGTGAGATTTATTTGACCTAAAATGATCGGCTGCAGAACTCGCCCTATTTGTTCGTTCAGGCAGGGGAAGAAGCATTGCGCGCCATCATGCATGATTGAGCAAGCAAATATAAGTGGGGTGAGGTTAGTAAGGCTGCTCTATTGCTAACTTTTTACCCACCCACCCCAATCCCCGAAGAATTTCCGACAACGGAGGGTGAGGAAGAGGTGCTGTAAGGCCGCTCGACCAACCTTTAGTTACTTATTTGAGAGGGGCCCACCCAATAAGTAAAATGAAGGATGGCTCACCTGACAACAGAAGGTGAGGAAGGATGGCGAGGAAGGTTATACCTATTGGTCCCCCCTCCCCTATAGTAAGTATCGAGGGAGGGTCTAACCTTGCGAACCTTCCAGCCAGTGAATAAGCCAACGACGATCCCGAAGGAGGGAGAAGGAGGAGCCCAAAAAGGAGATCGGGGGAAGGAAAAATTGGACAATTATGCCATTCGGGAGAAGTATTCTACAGAGGAAAACCCAGGACATTGGGAAGAGATCTCCAGAGATTCTTATCTCATTCCATTCCAGTGGCTCGACCAATAACCAATGGCGAAAACCCAAAAATCCATGGTTTCCCGATAGAACCCTATTTCGACCAAGTTGCAGAACCGACGACGGCGAACTAATGGATAGAAAGGAGAAGCAAGGTTGGTTCTCCGTGCAGCTTGCTCATAGTGCAGGTCCCACTTGTATATTGTATTTGACCGAGAAAGCACCGGGCAATATATGGTCGAAGTTTATACCTTCTCGGGACTCCATGAGCCAAAATATTATTCCATCATACGGGCAATACCAATATACTTTAGTAGATCATATGGATGTTGAAAAAGTGTCTGATTTGGAAAACGAATCGGAATTGGAAACATCTCTCTTCCATTTCCATTTACCCAGTTCATATCCTTGTTTCGTGTGTTCCCCAATCTGATGAGGGGGTTAAGGATTTATATCCCGGGAATGACTTGACCGAATTTCATTTGTGGAGGCTAGAATGAAAATTCTGTCACTCTAGATCTAGCCTACACAAATTCTTTCTGTTATCCCGGGTGCAGAGCAGATTTGTGAATTTGTTACGGCAACTACGATCGATCCATAGTGCCTTCCCTTCTACCTTCGCTAGCTAGATTGAGGGAAGAAAATAGTATCCTGGTCTTACCAAAAATAGCTAGCGATTTATATAAGAGTATCCGGGCCCTTGATTTCTTCCCCTCAAATCGCTAGCTAGAAGGTTATACCTTACCTGAGCTATAAGTGATGACCTTACCAGAATGGCCTTGCAATGCCTTCCTGTAACATGTAAGGGCCTTGCCTTATGTTTAGAAGTATTCGCCTAACGACTTTTCTTGATGGGCTATGAAAAGAACAATCTGCTAAATCAAAATAATAGATACATGTTGCAATTACCAAGCTTGAGATAATATTGAAATAACTAATTGCAATTACCAAGTGTTTTTGAAATAATTCTTTGCACATTTTGCTCCTACAATCAATGTATACTCCTGACTGAGGATGTGTAGCTCCACCGATGTTATGTGTGCTTCTTCTGATGGATCTATGTCCCTGCATGGATCTGTATGCTCTTCCTTACCTGTGTTCACCGATTGATCTGCTCCTCCTGACTGATATGTGCTCCGGATGATGTTTGGTTGCTTAGGGTTGTCCATTCGGTTGTACTTCCCCCCATTGTCAATATGTGCTTTCCTCTGTCTCTCTTTTTTGTGTTTACGGCTTTCGTGTTTCTCCCAATGTGTATGATTGGTGCTATTTGGAACGAGGTGTGAATGACGTGAACTTAGTGTTTGGTTGGTACCATGGATAGATTTTCGTAGCAAGTGAGCATTGCGATAGGATTTTCTTGTAGGTTCGATTGCTCCAGTAGCGTAGGTTCTGGGCGTCATAGGGTGCGCAAGCAGGCTCGACTAAAAGGAGAGGGGAAGTACCGAAGATGTATATGATTCGGTAGTTTCATAGCCAATTTGTAGCGAAAGTACCGAAGATATACTGGGCTTTGAGGGTAGGTGATTTAGGTAAGGTCTTACTTTGGTTTGACAAGCATGTTAGAGAGATAGCTAACAGGATCCAACGAAGTGGGCAAGCTAGGCTTCAACCAGAAGTAGCACCTTCAGTAAAGAGAGAAATAACTAGCTGCTTGTAGTCACGCTTCAGCATGTTCCTTAGGTCAGATTCTTGTTCACCTTACCACAGGCCTTGAGTCACGCTGCGGGTAAGGCCTTATAGGGGGGGGTAGATGGGGTCTGATAGGATCTGACCTTTACCATTGATTTGCTGGTTTATGTTGTTCATCCGCTGTGAGGGGCAGGCTCTTCTGAGGAGGCGGGCTTCTGCAACCTCACCTCACTTATACGCTTTTGACGGCGAATGACTAAATTCGTGTCCCTATTCCATACCAGCCAGATTTCGAATTATGAAAGATAAACTCATATATAATGGAAGAGAAGGACTTGCCTGTTTCCCACCTAAGGTCCCGAAAGGTCAAGCCTTGGGATCCTCCCTCCAAATGGCAAAGGTCCAGCAGCAGTTGATTAGGTTGAGTAAGCAGTTTCATATCCATAATACCTAGTTGGAGTGAAAGTAGCAGCTCCGTATCCATAAGCATCATAGTAGACAACATCTTATATAGAAGACCAAAAGCTAGCACTAGCAGCACTAGTAGCTTCAGTAGTATATTAAGCACTAGTTTAAGCCATTAATCGAGACTGAAAAGCAAAGGTAGCTACAAAACCATACGTAGCAGACCCAGTTGTTTACCTTTATCCACCGGTACCACCAGCAAAGCCATAAGCGAAGGCACAGGGTACAGAGGCAGAGGTAGAGCCAGTAGCAGCTTATCCTACACCACCAGTCCCATATTAAGTAGCATAAACAGAGAAAGCAGTAGTTCCAAGACGAGCAGTTCCATACCCAGACACAGAAGCAAGGGTAGCCGGAGCAGAACCAATGGCAAGGTAAGCATCTTAACCAGCAGCAGAACTAGAAGCATATCCATCAGTAGCATATCTAGCAACAACATACCTATACCCAGCAGCAGTCCTTGATGTAGCTGTATATGAAGCAGTTCCAGGAGTAGGAGCAACTCTAGGCCCAGGTCCAGATGTAGAGTCCGTTGAAGAAACACTCGTTGAAGCTTCTCCATTCCTAGTAATAGATCCTAACGTTTACCTTGCTTACTCAAACCCATCATCAGAGGCAAAGCCATTACCTCGCAAGAATCAATGAAAGAAGTCAAGGCAAAGGCAGTTGACTTTTGGAACTAAGAACCAAGAGTACAGGAAGCAGCATCAGTGTAGATAAAATCTTCGCTTATACCTTCATGTTGGAGAATCCACATAAGCATAGGCATGGGTAGCATAGGTAGCAGCATAACTAGGGTAACCAGCGCGCCGCAGAGGCATCATGGGCAAAGGCATTTGATCGAGTTGATCTAGCACCACTAGTAGCAGCTCGAGAGCCAGCAACAGATCCAAATCTAGAAGCAGAGGTAACAGGTCGAGTGGACCTTGAATCAGTAAATGATCCCGCAGAGGCAGATGCAGTTCGAGATGTAGCTGACTAAGCACCAGTAAAGGAGTCGGCATCTTTTCCAGTGCGATAGAGCTCTTCGACAGGATAAACAACGGGTTCAACTACGAATTTTGTCAATTGCAATTGGAACTGGCTCCGCTCTAACTTGCTTTGTTCCATCTACCTTTGCAACTTACTCAGCTGCTGTTGAATCTGATGCTAGGACTGAAGGATCTGAAACTACGAGTACTGGTTCTTCTTCTTAGATTCAATATCTAACTAAGAGGGCAATGCAAGCTAGGCAGGAAATGACGGAAGCTGGACACCTATAATAACTATATATTGATATATATATATATATATATTCTAAAGATGAAACAACAGACCATGTGCCCTATACAAACCTGTAGCTCGTTTTTCCATCGGTTCTTATGCCTGCTGGATGGGCATGTTATTGATTTGATGAATTATATGATGTGCAATGCGTTCGTGTCGGTTCTTCGTAAGCTGTAGGTGTAAGTGACTGTAGTGTTTTCCCCCTGTAATGTGTATCGCCCCCTGCTATGTGCCTTTCGCCTATGTGTTTTCCCTCGGCTGATTCCTGCCCCTGCTTCCCCTGCGGCCTTCACTGGCTTTGCTATTCCCTCTTATGATGGGCGATCAACGGGCTTGCCCCTTACTAGCACATTCACTGGTTCAATGGTTGCTGCTGCTCTTGGAACTACTGAATCAACTGAGTCCACTAGAACAGGATATGCTTCTTGCTTTGTTATTGCTTTCACTAGGTCAATAGGTTCCTGGTCAATAACAATGTAAACCACCAGTGGAGATTACATAATATCCACGACGACCTGCTGTTGGCAGTTGATTTGCCAGGAGTATCGGGTCATACTAAGAGGACTAATATCATGGTTATGAAACAATAGTCTCATTTTCTTAAACAATGAAAGAAAATATCTCAAAGTAAATGAAAAGTCTAGTCTGGGTAGTTGTCTTGGTCAAACCCTCAGTTTAAGCCGTGTTGTTGGCTATCCACGTGTGTGATGTCGCCGGGCTTATGTTCTCGTTGATTTGTCTTAGTGATGATCGTTTGTTTTTATGAGATGATAGTCATTGTTGTTGTTGTTGTTCCTTGAGATAGATTCCTGTTGCTTGAGCTAATTTTAGTTGGAGTTAGCCAAGTTTAGTTATATTGATGAAGTTTAGTGAGAGGAGCTAAGTTTAGTTAAAGTGATTAGAGTTTAGTGTTCCTAAGTCTAGTCTAAGTTCAGTATTAGTCAAGTCTCAGATTGCTCCTAAGATTCCTAAAGCTTATTAACCCTATAAGACTAATGGAGATAAGCTTATTATTTCTATTGTTCCTAAGAGAGTATATTTGTAAGATATCTCTTGATTCTAGTCAGTTGTAATCATGAACTGATCGTTTGTAACCGGCCAAAGCGCATTATGAAAGGTAAGTCTTTATAACGTGATAACACAAACGGGCTCGCAGTAAGAGACAAGCAATCTTCTTCGCTAACGCCCTGTGATGTATTTCAGGCCCTGACAAAATTCCCCTCAAACCAAATCAATAATCGGAATTTCTTTTCTTCTCTTTTCCACCCTTTCCGCACATTGACGAGCTCCATCATTTTGACGAGCGTATTGACGAGAATGACTGTATAGGAAAGCCAGCCTTAATGGCCATTACACAACCTCTCCTTGAAGTATATAAGTCTACCTGGGTGAGCACTTCATTTTGATTTACTTTCTGCTTACTAGCATTGGATTCATTTCAGTTTCTCGCACAGCAACAACCGTGGTGGGTGCATGGGATGGGATCCTCAGAACTGCCTTCTTGAATTTAGGAAATACTCCCAGAACTTATGATATTTGATGGGGTACGGCACTTAGACCGGTTGTTATAACTTGAGATCCCTACTCGCCTTTACTTATGTGCATCCTCTGGGTTGGCGTATTAACAACCTTTATAGAATTGAACGGATCCATTACCTTAATATAAAAGCATTAGTCACGGGCTTCAGACAACACATTCACCAGCTGGATTTACCGGCTTACATGACACTTACTTAATGAATCTCTTGGGCTGGGTACCACCATGAATCTTTTCCCGGCCGAGCCCAGGATACGGTTTATAAACTATAAGCAACCGTATTCCTAGTAAGAGCCCTAATAGCAGCCTTGACTTTTTGATTACCTCCTACCCCTATACCCATCCACCCGGAGAACTTACTCTACTTATCACCTATTCAGTCAGTAATACCTTGCTAGGCACTCTTTCTATTCACCTATATACCTTTACCTTTACCTTTATAATACAATTCACAACTACCCATCTGACCTTACAACTTAGCTTTTGACATGCCCCCCAAGCCTTGCACTCGCTTCCACCGCCTTCCAGACCGCCGCATTCACTGGAATCACACCTACTGAATGAATCTGATAGGTACCACACGTACCTTCTGGGTAACACTATTACTTGCCCAACCCTCTGGTTTCAGTTACTTTTTTCTTTTTGAATCATGGCATTTCACAACGTTCACGCCGATGGCTAGGGGGGAGGAGAAGAAACAAGGATCTGCAACGGTAAGTGCTAAGAGGGAAGGACGGGTATCATCCGCGGTAGCGTCCGTCGAGGGTGCTCTGGATCCCCGGCGCTCTGGATCATTCCCCTTCCTTGAGGCAAGCGATAGTATCAACCACGCACCAGCAACAAGAAGGCAATCTTTCAAGTGTACTGATGGATCTCCCACGGACTCAAAGTGTAACCAACCAACGGCTATCCAAGAGACTAATGCTGTAGGTTACCAATGTATCTCCCATGGACTAACTCATGCTGGATGTGAACGCCTCTAACTAACCCACCTTCTCCCCCGGAACTCATGCGGATGTTAACGCCTCACCTCACACTACGATGGCTGCTTTTTAGTTACAGAATGCCTACTTTGGTAGGTAAAAACCAGAACTGATCATCAAACAAAGACTCCTTTCCTAATAGGGGTGACCCGCCTCACCTCAAAACAACGTGGACTATTTTCCCCCATTGGCCTGCCTCACCTCAACAACGTGGGCTATGGGTATTGGATTCATAAGGCGAGTACTATGACACTTGGCAAAATACTGGTTATCCAAGAGAAACGTTATAAAAAGGTATAGTTTATAAGGTGCCGTAAGGCCGCTTGACCATAAGGGAAAGGAATCAAACCCCCTCCTTATAAGTGAATTTGGGTCAGTTTCAACCTAAAGAGATTTGAAGAAGGCCGCCATCGTGCCCCCGGCAGGGTGAGGGTGAGCCTGTCGAACTCTCGACCTATGCCCCCCCACCCAACAAGTAAAATGAAAGCAAACTCTCGACTAAAAGGCCGCCATCGCTCGACTGATAAGGAGAGGGACGGAGTCACTCACTATTCATATGGTGAGGGAAACCTTTCAAAACCTCCGCCTCAGGGGATTGGGGTGGGTGGGAAAATAGTGGTCGAGCCTGCTTGCGCATCCTCTCCTTTCCCTCTCCTTAACAGTCGAGCACCTAAAGGTCCTTATGGTCGAGCACCTAAAGGTGATGGCGGCCTTAACAGTCGAGCCTGCTTATGCATCCTTATCAGTCGAGCCCCGTTGCCAGTCCTGGGGACCTTAACCTCTGCCTTGGAAACAGACTTCAACTCTGCCTTCCTTGGTTACCTCATCCCTCCATCCTTACCCTCTATCCCTACCCTCTATCTCTACTCGACCATAAGGATGCCCCCGACAGGGTGAGGACCGACAGGGTGCGTAAGCACGCTCGACTGTTAAGAAGAGGGCCCCATATTACTTAGGGGTCACTCACTCATTCCGATGGGTGAGGGGCTCGACTGCTAAGGCCGCCATCGTGAGCCTGTCGAACTCTCGACCTACCTTAATGGAAGCCAAGAAGAGCTTAGCATAGGTTTCTACATCAGGGAGTTAGGATCAATTTGAATCAGAGAAGGATACATCTGTGTTAACTACCTTCTTGGAAACATGCATGCACTTACTAAGGGATGCCAAAGCGATAAGGGGGCTGCAGGAATTGATAACTTAGTGTGCAGGAGTGGATGAACCACGAATGATCCGAAAATTAGGAAAACATGCTTTGCGCACTGGGCGGGAAATGCAACTAATAGTCTAGATCGGGGACTATGAGATGGATCAGGTTGTTTTAGATTTTGGGTTCGATGCAAATGTCTTACCAAAGTAGACTTGGGAACGCATGGGTAGACCTCCACTGCAATGGTTGGCGATTCAACTAAAGATGGCTAACCAACAAAAGATTTTGCCTATGGGACGCCTACACGGAGTTACAGTAGACATCGATGAAGCCAGCACCCAAACCGATTTTGAGGTTATCAAAATTGTGGATGATAGTAACCCATATCTTGCACTTTTAGGGATAGATTGGGTGACAGATATGAATGGAGTCATCAATATCAAAAAATGCAAGATGATCTTCGAAAAGGAATCTCTTTGCGTGGTGGTCCCATTGGACCCAACAGAAGGAGCGCAATATACTGAGCCCGTGCGCGATGCAGAAAGCGACTGCGAGCTGGACTGTATATACCAAATTATTATGCAGGATCAGGACATGGTCAATCCGATAGCAGATGGTTGACTCTAATGGGACCGCGATAGTTCTTGCACATCAGACTCAGATGAAGAGGTTGAATGATGGCAGAATCCACTACATGAAGTAACCACACTTAATTGTAATTGGATGGTGACAGTGGGGGTAGAGGAGCCACTGAAGAGATTCGTGAAAATTCTCCGAGTAGCTGCCACTCCCAGCCAGAGGGTCACTCTAAAGATGTGAATGACAGGGCACAGATGTCGAAGGAAGGCGTGTGCACAGTCAGAAGCATGATTCAAAGTACGCCTTCCTCGCCAGCCGAGGCTACCAGTATCTAAGGTGCGGGCATCTACCCAGCTTGGAAGTAGTAGCCTGAAGCCCCCTCAACAGACCAACGCCAAGGTTAGCAGAGGTTCAAGGAAGTTGCGGATACCACAGGTACGTTGGGCCTGCAATAGACGACAGAAGGAAGCTTAGAAAAGACTGAGTGGCCGTGGATCCTCCAACACCGCTAAACAGGAGTTACAGCCGAAGAAGCAAGGTACACTGCGAAGCAGAGGGGCCCCGGAATGCGCTGCGACATTGCTACTGTGGCTGCGCCCACACTCATGAAAGAGCATAAACCCCAGACCAATTACCCAGATGCTTCAAAAGTGCTCGTAGCCCGAGCTAGTAGGGATGAGCCGACCTCGCACCAAAGGTGCGAACACATAACTAGCAGTAGAAATTACAATCTCAGTACCTCGGGCAGTTGAAAGAAGGTGCAAGACTATAAACTAGCCTGTGGAAAACCTATGTGGAAAAAGGAATCATCACCAAGATAAGTAGTTCCCAAGTCCGTAGCTGTGCCTCAGGGATAGCGCTATTGCGGGGAAAAATCAAAAGATAACCATTAGCCACATGGGCCTTGATAAGCTAGTCAAATCATGTCAGACAGGAGTGGGTGGCAGGACATTAAGGCAAAAGTTCCAGATGAGATACGCAGAGATTTGCCGACTTGAATTGCAAATGGGTGGAAGAGATTTTTTCAAATCTCATAGCATGTGGTCGATACTGGATTTTTGGCGCTTTGAACTAAAAAAAAATAGCAAGTATGTAGCTACCAGGCACTCCATGAGCACTATGGCAAGAACCCGAGCGTGAGTCACCAAAGAAATGCAGTTGAATCAGGAGGAGCCCTCTCAAGTTCCTGAAGTTCCTAAATCCCCACACACCCCATGGCCTAGGAAGAATAAGCAAAAGATGGGTCCAGTTCGGGCCTCCCCAAGATTCAACAAACGTTCAACAGGTGACAAAGGAAAAACAATGATCGATGAAATCGTTGAGGAGGAGGACGACTTGCAAGACTTGATCGATCAAATTGATGGACAGGCGGAGGAAGAAGAACTTGTGTTCCATTTCCTGTTGTTACCCCTGTATCTTTCTCCATGGACCGAGACAGCCAAGCTAGCGAAGGATGCAGATGCTGCAAAAACTATTCTCCAGAGCCCGCTCCTTCTAAATGATATAAGGTTCGAAGGGTTACCCATGGGGTGCGTTCCAAGCACCAATTTCGAAGATTGAGACCTGGCAGACAAAAATAAGTTCCCTGAACTAGCCGAAGGCACCCTATTGCCGCAGAAATGGTTACTAGGCATTGAGAGGGTCAGACTGCTAAACCTCAGATGGATCCCCCACTATCACCGCACGACCATCACCATATTCATCATTCGACAGCTACTAGGTCTCATTCATGATGGATATCTCTGGTTGGAAGAACCGATCCTGATCACAGCTGACCTAATCCACCGGATTACGCACCTACCATATAAAGGGAATAGCCCCGCAGACATAGCCGAAACCAGTAGTGAGGGAGGCATCGCCGAAACAGTCAAGGCAAGGTACCATCTGGAAAAAGGGAAGTGGGGGTATGTCATAGCAAGCATTAGTGACCACGTAGTATGAGTCACCACTCAGATCCTAGCCAGTAAACTTATGAGAAAATGTCGCGCCGATGAAGTGCTCGCCACTGTCATCGCATTGGCAGGATAGTGTGCCGAAGGGGTTCAGTTCAATTGGGCACAGTTCTTATGCGACGAATTTCTGACCAATTGTCAAGAAGCATAGGACAAAGGTAAGACCTTTCATTATGCATGGTTGCTCTTATCAATCCTTCTGGTTACAGGTGACTTGCCGCCGGAGAGCCAGTTTCCTAGCATTGAGGATAGTCTACCTGAGGCAGTATGGTATATTTCACTTTGGGCTACAAAGGATGCAGCAAGGGTTTCTGCGATTTGGGCATTTTGGACCTCCATGGAAGGAAAGATACAGATGCAGATTTCTCGAAGACCGTGCATGTCCCCCACAATCTACAACAACTTTCAAAGCATGGCTGAGTTCAAGGCAGACATGCATCACGTGTATATCCACGCGCGAAAGGACCCAGAGCGATCTTGGGTTACACTGTTGTTCCTTGCAATGGATGATGCCATTTACACAGTATTAGCAGCATGGCCTTTGGAAGTGCCCTAGATAAGACCATTCTCGACCAAGTGGCCGCACAACAGTAGAAGAAGGAATGCCAGCAGAGACTCATCCAACTGGCAGAAAAAACACGACAGGACCACCAGGCCGCTTTGCAGCAGGGAGCTACCATGAGCCCAATAGCAACAGAGAACCAGATGGATCAAGGAATGGATTTGGACTAGGATCCACAACACGAAATAGAGACGCAGGACCACCTCAAGCGATCACGCACCGAGGAATCATCGGCCGCACGGAAAAAGTCCAAAACAATGAAGGTGCTGGAAAAAAACTTCATGGAGAGCAGCTAGCCTGTCAGCAATGTTATCGCCAATGCGTTTCCCGAGCTGATCACTACACAAACAACTATGTTGGGGGAAATCAAAGCACAATTACAGGCCTTAAAAGCGTGACCCACGGGATGGGTCCCTCGCGAGCCCACAGACGATACAGACGTCGCTGCGCAGGAGGTCAGCACGCACACACCATACATCATCTCATTTCCAGCGGAGGTTATCCAAGCAAAAACCACATGCGACAAATGTAGTTGGGAATTAAATCTAGCCACTCTGTCCATAGACGTACTACACCTGCTGCAATAAGGAGTAACTCAGGAATTTTGTGTTAGGGAAGGCCACGCATTCCACATCTTGACAGAACAAAAGGAAAAGATAGAACAGATCACTCTCCAACATGATGAACTGGCTGCACAACATTGAGAGGTAGAACAAGCTATGACAGAGGCATGTGGTATAGTCCTTGAGCTAGCCATCCTCGGGGACCTCCCCCTAGCTACCAGGATTCAACACATGGTAGCCGGATTTCGCACAGCCCAAGCAGAGGCTGCAAGACACCAGGAGGAGCTGACGTTACAGGTTGCAGAGCTCCATCTTAAGGCTCGACTGCCCACACCTCCGGCCGAACGGGAACGCCGCCGCAACACAGTTGTAGCTGGACTAGAAATAATGAGTAGTGCTGTTCACGACTACTTAGGACTACTCAGCTAGTCGCTCGGGATACTCGCCACTCTCCAGGAAGATCCAACCATACAACGAGTAGAAACTGAAGTGCACAAGTTGCAACAGGCTTATGACACCGCCCGGGGCATTGCACACATAGTCGCTATCACACAGCGGTTGGCCAAAATGAAGGAGGTATGGGGTTTTGAAGCAGCTAGAGGGGATAGAAGAGGGGTTTGTCACTGCTATAGAGGTGGAAGGAGCAGATGGCTCAGGTAGGTTGTGTCCAGGTTTTGGGTAGTGGAAGCCCCGCGCAACGGGTATGGGGTGTGAAGCCCGCAATTTTGGGTAAGAGTAGGGTAAAGACTTCGCGAGATGTGAAAAGAGAAATTTGTAATAAGTCAAATTCAAAAGGGTAGTCTGCTAAAAAATAATGTAAAGAAGTATAAGTTGAGTCGGCCTGCCTATGGATCGCGGTCCATGGAAAGGTATAAATAGAGCGAGGCTCTATGGGTAGAGTAGCTAAGTTTTGGGATGATTTTGGAGATCTGATATGTAATGGGTATCTGAGAAGAGCACTGGGAAAGCGTCTGTAAGTCCGAGTCGAGGGTTGGGGTAGAGGATAGAGGATCCACAACTGTGTGCGTAGAGGCCTGGAAGAGTTTGCAGCTGTGTGCGCGGACCCCTGTAGCTAAGTGCGCAAGGCAGATCTGAATGTAAAGGTGATAAGTGGAAATAAAGATAAGTTCCTTCTGAATTCTGTGTTAAATCTGAATTATCGCAACTCTGCTCTTTCATGATTAATGAGACTGTTTTGATCTGAATATGCTTATTGAATACTTGTGAATCGAGTTTAATCTTAATACGTGAAATGAATGAAAATAATAAATGTTTGCTTAAAGACCACATTACAAATAGATCTGCATTCAGTAGATTAGATCTGTAGACTACGTGGGGTAGTTAGGATTCGCGCGAATATACCGCATCACGAAGCTGTAGAAAAGAGTGCGAACCCTCCAAACCCCATCCAGACATCCCAAGGGCGTGGAAACCTAGTTCCAGCACCCTCCCCTGCTACCTCGGGTGAGACCTCAGTTCGCGCATGCGGGCTGTTGCCAAAACGACCGGTAGCTGCGGGATTTGCTTGGCTAAATAATTCTTTCAAACCTGGGTCAGGCCCATATAAGCCAACACCAGGCGTTGAGATGAATCCAGCCAAGGAGGGAAGCACTAAGGGAGGCATATGAGACAAATCCCTTGAAGGTGATGGCTCAAAAGGAGGGGAGGATGAAGAGCAAGCAGTTAAGAGGTGTAGAGTTCCCAGTGAGAGCAGAGGATAGTCGAGATTCAGGGAATCAATGTAGAGGGCGACAAAGGGAAGACTAGAAGAAGATGGTCCGGGGAGAGTTACAGCGGGGGGGAAATGGAAAGGAGTGTAGCAGATAGTTCCTCATGATTAACATTCGAGAAAGTTGACGTAGGGTTAGAGCTTCGCTAGATAGAGACATAGGGGTTAGGGTCAACAGAGTAATCCACTTCCTCTAGCTCCATGTTCGACATTTTGTAGTAGCCTCGGTGGAAAAATGAAAAGAAATGATGATAAATGGTGATCACGAAGAGTAGCCAGCTGTTGACAAAAAGTGACAATGCGAGTCTACGGAGGTCATGAGGTTACTGCATAACGAAGAAGCCCTATTTTTATTCTGTGCTCAGAGCGACCCTAACTCTTTATTATTATTCATTTATTTATTCAATGTCTATATATTTTAATATTTTTTCCTTCACTAAATTTATTATATAAGTATATATAACTAAATAAATATTTAATATTAAATGTAACAGCAATAATTTAATTTTAATCTCATGGCTTAATTAGATATAAAATCCTAAAATTATTTTATCAAGTGCCTTAATAAGTGGAAAATCTCAAAATTTCCACTTAATCTTTTAAGGATAAGTCAATTTTCTATCTTAATTAACTAATGTATTTATTTGAAGTTTTTATTTTTTACTTTGTCTTTAAATAAGCCAAAACCTTTAGAGGAAAGGTTTGGATGGTCATAGTTTTAATAAATGAGATGTCCATATATTAACTTTAGGACGTTATAAAATGTACATTAAATAAATGTTGTTTCTTTAAATTTCTTAAAAAACATCTATGCATGTTTATTTTGGAATGATGTTTCATAATTTTAATTTAATTATTAATAACTAGTATGTGAATGATAGAGATTGAAACATTAAGAAATATTCATGAAATTGTTTAAAAGGTAGTGGCACACAAGGTTGAGAGTTATTTAAAAGTAGTTATGTTTTCTTATATATATATATATATATATTCTTGGGCATGCATTATTGATAAACCATGATATTGGTCCATTATATTGTAATAAATCATATTCATAAGTTAATGATCTTAGAATAATACAACTAAATATCTTGTGACATTTTTTTTAAATGTATATTTGTTTAATGGATATTAATTATTTTAGTAATTATTATTAATAATAATTTAAAAGTTTAGTTGGTTTTTATGTATTGTTTTTTTTCTTTTTAATATAGGAAATATAAGATTTCTAATGATGTAGTATTTTAACTCCTATCATTGGTTGATATGTATCAATATTTACCTACAATTTAATTGATATGCTATATTAATATTTGTTTCTTATTATATTGTTATTTTTAGTAAAATAATTTTATTAGAAAAGTGATAAAACCTAACCTTATACATATTTATCAATATAAAATAAAGTGGCCTTCCATAAATTTTATTTCATTAGATAAATGAAATATTTATGAAAAATATTTAGTTTATCTTCCTAATCACTGTGATATTTCATACAAATAAAGAGAGTGAATATTAATTTGAAAGGATATTATTCTAGCAACAAGCACATGAAGAAATGTATGCTCTTAACCATTGGACTGGTTTGGGAGCAATTTTTAATGAAAAGTTACTAGTGTTTCATTAAATCAATAAAATATTTACATCATAAATTATTTTCTCATTATTTGTTTTATTTGGGTGAATAGTGAAGTGATGTGAAGCGATCTTTGATCTAATAACTTGATATATATTGCAGATATAATTATGTTTCATGTGATTTATATGTTTTATTTTGTAATTTATATTTACTTTTTCGTATTTATAAAAATATATTATGAAAATGTTTCTATTATATGTAAAATAATTTATTTATAGATCATGCTACCTAAACACTATCTTTTAAGTAGTATAGTATTTATAACAATTATTCTCCAAAACTAGATGCAAAAATAAATCTCTTATCAAAATATGTTAACATGATCTTGCACATCTTATGGTTTACTAGATGAATAGTGTAGGTCAAATCAATACATTATTTTGTTGTTATTGTTAGTATTTTTTAAGAAAAAAGGGGACCCTTGTATTTACAATGTCAAATGATCGAAGGTAATCTAATAATAAGGAGTTATACAAGAATACTAGATTTAGTCAAATTTCTTTAATCCATGTGGCAAAATTATGTTATAAATTTTACACAACACTTTCATTATAACTCTCTCTCTCTCTCAAACACACACACACACATGTATATAGTGCTACAAATAATGCACACACGCACACAGACACACACACATATAGATGTGTGTGTGATGGTAGGGGGCAATAAAGGTGGTGGGGTGGAGAAAAATCCATGAGGTGTACTCTAGTTGGTTTGTGTGGGGTTTAGTCACAATCATGTTAGTGGTTCAAATATCATGGTGTTAGATGATCCAAAAATAAATATTATCATAGGTTATTAAGTTAGAATAAAATAATTATTAATTTAAGATATTAAATTAATAATTATTAATCTAGAATATTTAATTATTTGGAGACATTTAGAATTAGTATACTGTTGTAAAAGATATGACTCTACAAATGTGTTGTATCTTAGACTCTATTTTAGGAGAATAGTTAGTAAGATTTCTTGAATAACTTTTATTGTAAGTGGACACTTTTTATTGCATAAGTGATCCATAATTAGAGGTAGTTAGGACATTGAGCTTATAAATAGCTCATTGCAAGAGTGTTTGGTTATTCAGGTGTAAACTCTTGCAAAATCAATATGTAATTATTTTTTTTGATTAATAAAATTACGTGTCTAAGGACACTTCTGCCATTATTGTGGTATCAGAGCTCTAATAATGTTGCAGCTGATGTGAGGAGGAGATTCCAGCTCTATAAGTTTTTGGAAAATTCCATTGAATTGATCAACAAATGATGGATATGAAAATTGTCCAGTTTATATTTTAGTTTAATTTCAGATTTTTATAAATAAATAATTAGATCATTTGAGGTCTTCATCAAAATGAAGCGTTTTCCACACCAATCTATCCTGTACCGATTTGGATAACTGGAATCTAGTACTGTTGAAAATTCGCAAAATCGCAACGGTTGAAATAACACATCATAAGGAGGAGTTTCCACGAGCTTTGCTGCAATAATAACAGGAAAGATGAATCAAACGAAGACCGTTAAAGTTGTACTTGCCACTATTTCTTTTTGTTATTGTTTTGTGTAGTGTGTTGATTGGTTTCAGCAGTGAACACGAGAATCTGCTACTTTTTAGTGGGTTTCAACCTGTAGATGTTCCTTGCTCACAACGTAACGCCTGCAATTGCAGAAATTCCGTCTGATGTACTTCGGGGTTGAATACGCGTAATTCACTTATGCTGGGAAGCTCCTGGACATAATCGAGAATTGAACACAGGCCGATTATTTCCCAAGAATCTGTATAACTCTATCCGCGGCTGAAACGTTGTGTTTTGTTGCGCCAGTAGCTCTTGCATCGTAACTTTGTGTTGAATTTGCAATAGCGTTACCAATCAAAGCACAGTGATATATATAATCAGAAACAGGGTATACACCCCGCGTAGCTATCTTGTTTCCTTCAGGCTCTACGATTGAGCTTGTATTCAACCATTGAAATTGCTAGGAGTAAGGTTCATGGTTCCCTTGCTTGAGTAGGGAAAGATAGAGGGTAGACACCCAAGGTGGCTAAACAAGACAAGAAGAAACAATAGAGAGGCCGCACTCACAAGCAAATCGCAGTGGTTACTTTTGGAAAGAAGTGAGGGCGCAAACCAGTTTGCAACATATTTTATTTTTGATTTTGAAGTCGTGAGTGAAACTAATAAAGGAGGGTTTAATATCAATTAAAAATTTGTATTTTGGCAATAAGATTTTTTTTTTTTTTTTGTGTGTGTGGGAGAAATAAGGTGTGAGGGGTTATTTCTGAATATTTGGGATAGTAAATTTTGTAAATTTGTGGAGTAATAAGGCAATTTTATTTGTAATTTTTTTTATATATGGGGAGATAAGTGTGACATTGTAACTCAAAGTAATTTTACTTTGAGGGGGGGCTACAATTTTTTTTTTTTGGCCAGTTTTTGCAAGAGCATCATTGTAAAAGTCAAAATTTGAAAGTTACCTTGTAAATATTTGAGAAATTGACTAGAGCCAAGTGCAAAGCTCAGTTATTTTTCTCCTGTTTCAATGACTATATGAGGGTCAAGGCCAAGCCCCAATAGATCATTTTTTGCGTAGTGTGTTGCCCATCTTGATATTTTTTTCTGAGTCCGATTCTTAGTGCAAAGCTCCAACACTACAATGTCAAAGTTGATTAAATATATATATATATATATATATATATATATATATATTTTTTTTTTTTTTTTTTCTGATTCCGACAAACTTGAAGGTACAAAATCTTATAAAACATGGCAACACCTCATCGAAAACACTCTCATTTATAATGAATTGTGGCAAGGTATATGTGATGGTGATATTAAGCCAAATAAACCCACAAATGCAGCTGCACTAGCAAAATGGGAAGTTAAGAATGCCAAAGCATTAGCTCTTATTAAATCTTCTTTCAATGATGAAATGTATGTCCATATAGAAAATACTATAGATGTGTGGTATGCTTTGAGAACTTTTAAATAATTCTTCGATACTAAGCCTGAATCAAGGAAAGTTGATCTACAATTAAAATTATTGCAACAAAAATTTACTGAAGGAGGTGATGTTCTTGAATATATCTCAAGACTTAAGAATATTAGGCAGGAAATCATTAATGCTAGTTTTCCAGCTGTAGATTATAACTTTATGGTCACAATTTTAATTGCTGGACTTCCTTCTTCCTACACACATTTTTTGGAGACTCCACAATTAACTGGTAAGTTAGAGAAACTAAAGTTTGATGAGCTCTGCGAAATGTTGACCTAACATGATAAAACCTTTGGGAAGAAAAATAAAGTTGGTGAAGATGTCTTTTTCACAGAGGCCAGCACTAGTAAGTCATCAACTGACAGTTCTCGAAGCAGAGGCAAAGGGAATTTCAATCAGAATCAAGCAGCACATAATGTACAAAGTTGACGTCGAAGCCAAAGTAGAGGAAACAACTTTAATAGTGGAAATAGTTCAGGCAGGAGTAATTTTCAAGGCAGAGGAAACAATCAAGGAAGAGGCTATTTTCAAGGAAGAGGAAATAATAATCAAGGTAGAGGACAACCTCAAAACAGAAGTCAAAGCAAAGGCAGAGGACAATCTCCAGGAAGAGGAAGAGACTTAAGTCAAATTGTGTGTCGAAGATGTAACAAAGTTGGACATTATGCTGAAGATTGTCGAACTTCTCTTAATAAAATTCCCAAGTTTCATCAGCACTCAACACAATTTGCAAATGATCAAGATGATGATAACTCATAATATGTTTTTACTTCTTCACTGACATGACAACTTTCATCCCATCTTAGAAGTGATTATGAAGATGCCTGGATCTTCGATTCAGGGGCAACTCAGCACATGACTTGTCGACGTGATTGTTTTTGGAATTTTCAAGATTGGCATCTTAATTCCATTTTTCTTGCAGATAATACAAAACATACTCCTTATGGAAAAGGAACAGTAAAGTTTTTCTCCCTAGAATTGGAGAAAAAATGATTTAAAATGTATGGTATGTACCAACCTTCAAGAAAAATTTGCTATCTTTAGTCACGATTCGACAAGCAGGACATCAGGTAATTATGGGAGATGGCCTAGTTAAGATTAATTCAGTCAAATAGAGCTTGAAAACTATGATGACAGGTTATGAAGATGGAAAATTGTTAAGGATGAAAGGGACAATTATTCCAAGGCATTCTGGTTTTGTAGGGGCAGTGACTACAGGAATTTCACCTATAAGATTATGGCATGTGAGATATGGTTAAAGGATGGTTAAAGGAATTCCCACTTTCAAAAAGGAAAATGCAAAATGTGAAGCTTGCATTTATGGAAAACAAAGTCAAGAAATCTTTCCAACAAGTTCATGGTTCGCAATAGGTTGCTGCAACTAGTTCACAGTGATGTGTGTGGACCACTACAAACTTCATTCAGTGGTTGAAAATATTTTGTACTATTCATTGATGATTTCAGTAAACTGAATTGGGTTTATTTCTTAAAGAAAAAGTCAGAAGCATTTGACAAGTTTAAAATTTTTCGCCAACTTGTTGAAAATGAAGTCAAAGAAAAGATAGGTACTCTTAGGATAGATAATGGGGGAGAATTCACTTCAAATGAATTCAAAACTTATTGCAGTGATAATGGCATAAAATGACATCTTACCAATGTTTACACTCTGTTAGCACCTAAATCTGCCTTAGGCTGAAGGAAGGAAAAATTCAGGGTAACCACAAACCACACTCAGTCTGGTAGCTAGCCCTACCAGAACAGGAGAGGGATCTCTCCGAGTCACGCTCAACGAATAAGTAAAGGAATGGTCTGAGATGACTAACAGTGAAATATTGATCTTAGGCTAGTAAGTAAATATGGATACAAGAAGCAATTTTTTATAAATGACTGAGTTTCTGGGATGGTATGGGACCAACGGACAACAATGAGCAGAGAATTTAATACAAAGGCACAGATTACTTCGTGAGGCAAGACAGGCGGAAAGTCTAGCAATTTAGTTTGAGATAACGTGGAATGGAGGAATTGTTTAGGAGGGTGAAAAGGGCATAAGTACATGAATTCTTTTCAACAGAAGAAGAACACTGAACATGAAATTTTCCCACAGGCAGAGCAATAAAAATGAATTCTACCTTATCTAACTTAGAAAATTTCACTGGAAATGAATATAAAAGGAACTGTGAAACATTACGAAATACATATGAAACATAAGAGACACATTTGCTACACTCACAACCACATGAATCTCATGAAACAAAGCCGCTGCCTTTCATTAATCATATGTCAAAATATACAATGAAGAACTGAGTTTCTCTCCCACAGTCTCCCAGAAATTACAAGCCAACCAACCCTTTGCAAATGGTTTGCATACAATATATAGAATGTGCCATGAAGAGATAGAACACCCAAGGGTTGGGGAGTTACTCGAATCATTACAAAATGGAGGTGAAAAGCCAACCATTAGCTACAGGTGCAGCGTTACAAACATGACAAATGGCTTGGGTGACTGTTTGCCTTCCTTTTGGGTGACTGTTTGCTTTCCTTTGCCACTTGGATAGAAGCCAATCTGGAGTGAAAATACTTTAAATTCTGCCTTAGGTGCCAAAAAAGTGAAGTGTAGATGAGAGGGCCAACTTGTGAAAAGTCGCGAATCGATATTTCGCGAAACGGGCGTGATTTTGGCATTTTTCTCTATATGCACCACGCCAAATTCTATATGCGCCATGCCACTTTGGAGGCTCTTTTGAGGCACCTATAGGAGTCCAAAATGTGCCCAAGTGTGCTTGTTGGAAATCCTGGCCTGTCTACTTTCCAACCCAAGTGGAATTTCTGAATTTGGTGCTCATTTTCCCCTCCAAATCTTCATTTTCCCAAGACTACTTCCTGTGTGCCAAAATAGGGGTAGAGAGGTCATTTTTTGAGTGTTTTTGACCTCCTTGAGACTCAAAACTTGCCCAAAATTCTTGTCCAAGCACCAGTAGTCGTGATTTTTCATGTTGAATCCAAAAATGCAAACCATTTGTGATTTGGATCTCCCAATCCTAAGCGTCGCGCGCACAGGGAGAAAAAACTTGTGTTGTGACCAAAAATTTACCATGTGACCAAAATTGCCCCAAATTTCTTGAAATTTGGGTTGGAGCTTCTATATGAAGTGCTATGCTGGGCCAAAGAGGCTTCAGCCAATATCTAAAGTCGATCGAGATCCCTTTGCCTCTTTTGTCTTTTTGTCACCTTCCTCAATTTCGTCTTTAGGCTCCTGATTCTCGCTTTGGAGCTCATGTTTTGGGCCATGTAATGGTGAGTCATGCACCTCAGCATTAATTTTTCCCTCTTAGCCTTCTCCAACAACTGCTGCAAGTGAACATTCACTTTCTCTAAAACATACTCCTGATCCTCATCTCTTTGCTCCATAGGTCTACCTTGTGCTACCATGATGTGTTGCCGATTTTCCTTGATCAGTTGCAACTTTATCTCAGCTTGCCGATCCTCAAGTTGTTTGTTCCTCTGCTCCAGATATTTCATGTTCCACTTAGCCCTCTCCAAGTCAAGGGATAAGGCTTCGATCTCTGATTGTTGCTCCTGGATGATCTCTTTGAGCTGTGCACTGGTGGGTTCTGTATCTGTATCATCATCATGAAGGAGAACGAATTCGGTCTCTCGTTCACCTGATGGCTCACCTGAAGGCCCCTCATCCTGCATTGGCTCCTTACCTCTGCCCTGTACCTGCAGTGCTGATGTCAGAAGCGAGGCCCCTTCCACCCCGGGTGGAGATAACACTCACTTTGCTGCTGCAAACAAATACCTACTGCCTCTCTGATAGGTGATGTATATTGGCATAGTAGTGGTCTCATGGCGCTCATACTGATGAGAAGGACCACCTATCTCATGTTCAACCTTTGACTCTACCTGTGAAGTGCTGAAGAAGTCATGGGAGATGAAGTCCTCCCAAGCAATGCCCTGTAATCCTAGCTGATGATCCACCAAAATCTTAATAAGAGCAAAGTGATAAACACTGTTAAGTTGCTGCTGAGGGGTCTTGTGCTGCATGAAGGTGTTCATCCTCTCTATGTTCCTGCAAATGAAAAATGGGATGTTCATCATCCGTACCCTGGTAAAGTGCATGAGCAACCTGATGTGATAGGCATATAGATGAGAGAACCTCCCCTCACCGCTGAAGTACTTCATGATCAACTTCATGAGTGGAGCATATCCATCTTTCAAATATCTGAATGGAAAGACTCTTGTGAGGTGCCTCAAGCAACTGGCCTTAATGTAAGGCTCATAATGCTGCCGATCAACTTTATTTTTCTTGTGCCATGGTTCTCCAACATTCGGTATACCGGTTGCTAATGAGACAGTTTCGGGTGTCAGTGTGAAGGTGACCCCAGCCAAGATAGAGTGATCTCCATGTAGGTGAAGCACAAAAAGAAGGGCCAACTCCTGATGAACTCTAACATTAGCCACCCTTTGAAAAAATATAAAACATGCTAGGTGCTAGAAACATGACATAGCAAGAGGGTAGGCCTGCAATTCAGTGAGGGTGGTTGGCTCATCCCTGACATGTTTGCCACTCTTGTGTTGTCTCCTGGGAGCCTGCTTTTCCGGGGATGAGTCACTTTGTGTCTCCATCTCATACTATGATGAATGCTGTGATGCCATGGCTGCTGTGTGTACTGTATTTAGGCTGCCCTTTGATGATGGTGTGAAGCTGGGTGCTTTTGTGATATTTGCCACTAAGGGGAACAATGAAACAAAAGGGAGTATTAGGAGGGGAGTAATGTGATGGGAATAGGGGTTATGGGGAGAAGTTTGTTTTAGGGATATGTAGGGGATTTGGGTATTTGATAGGGTAGGTTTTTGGGTTGTTATGTTGACAAATAAGAGGAGGGGAAAGAGAATAGGGTTTGGTAGTGTTTTAGGGTAGGGATACTAGGAAAAATCAGAAAGGGAGGATAGGGAAAAATGGTAGGTGAGGGAAAAATGGTGGGTGAAAATGGAACCTTGGCCTCAATACCACAATTATGCAACCCTAGCAACAATGGCCTTTGATGTTTTCTTGTGGTTGATTTTATGAGTTTTGTTGCATTCAAACATAGCCATAAACCACCATATCATTTATAAACTTTGATGAAAAAGTCATGTCATAGAGCCTACCTTTCAATTTGATGGGATTCACAAGAAATTTGAGGAAATTTGGCACGGTTTTGGCCCTCTGTGGGTGTGCGTCGCGCGCAAAACCCTGTGCACCGCGCCCTAGGTGTGCGCCGCGCCCGTTGAAAATTTGAACTGAGGGGTGGCTCTATCTGCGCCACGCCCCTGTGTATATGCGCCGCGCCCTGAAAACTGCCTCCAACCTTGCTCCAAACACGCACTATGCATACTCAAACACTTTGCAATGTTTCCCTATGCACTTGATTTGCACAATGACTTTGATTTTGGTGAAAACTTGTATATAAAGACTCGGAAGTCATGGGTTAAATTTTTTCTTCTCCAAAAACCCATTTTTCTAATGTTATGTTTTGAGACTTTTTCATTGATTTAAAGCAACACTGATTTTCACTTTCCCTTTGAAATTTTAGCTCAAATGATGAAATTTTTCGACACTCTTTGCAAGGGATTGCATGACAGGACATTTGGCCACGGAAACCATGACTACATCTGAAGAAATCAATTGGCGACCTTTTGAAAATTTTATCACCAATGACACTATTTGACTTTTCTTCAGAACAGAGTTTTGAAGAACAATCGAAGTTTATCAATATGATGATGAAACTCTCTGAATCATTAAGGGCCTCACTCTGGCCTGCATGGATTTAACGGACATATTTAAAGACCAAATTGATTGATCCCTAGACCTAATGATAAAAAATGAATTTTGTTCGTTAAAGGACCAGACCCTGACTGTCATGGATTTTAGTGATCATTGACCAAAGACCTAAGCCAGTAGGAGTCAGACATGAGGGGAAATGACTAGCATGACCTTTTTCGTTAGATTATGGCATGCCCCTAGTGGAATGCAGCTGAGTGAATGGAGCGGGACACCTAAAAATGAAATGCATAAAGAGTTTTGATCTCTGACGGAGGACTGACCAGATCGACTCTAACATTGGCTCCAATGGGGGATGGTAGCTCCTTGGAGGTGCCAAGAATAGCAGATCTCTGGAAGAGCTAGATAGTGCCTTCGTCCATTGGCTATGGAGTCATCATTTCGATAAACAACACAAGACTTTGACACATTTATTGACTGGAACTTGACTTAAATTGACATTAATTATGAAACCAACATGACTGAAAAACTAACTCAATGCAAAAGGAAATGAATCATGACTGACTTAACTAAAACAAGAACTGACAAAAATTATTCAATGGCAGCAGTCCATCAAGATTCGAGGGTTTCAAATTATGATGACAACCACCTGCATATTAATGCAATATGTACAATCATGTGTAATGTGTATTCTAATATAACCAATCAAGCAGATGCCTTCTTGATTGATTCGCCTGATCAGATCTCCTGGTCGACAACAGATACTGGTAACTGGGCATCCAAAAACACAGTCGACCATGATCTCCTTCATCACTGAATACTGCAATAATCACCTTCACTGCTGACTACAACAGATTTTCCATTGGATCATGAAAAACATGAAGATTTACCTCCTGTTTAGGAAACAAGATGTCTTTTTCTTTTGATGCTGATCTTCCTTCATAATGTTCTTTAGAAAAAGTATGGTCCTGTTCCTCAAAAATTTCTGAACAAGTGGATGAGCAGATTTCCTCTTCAAAAACCATTTCAAAACATGAGACATATGAGGAAGAATCTGAAAGGGAATCCTGAATAGTTTGGTCTGCTGAAGTCTGAATATATGGTAGGTCATATTCATACGATATGACAGCTAGATTCTCATTACATTCATCACGTTCATCAATCATGAGAAAAGCAACTTCAGATGTTTTTTGAAACCTAACACTAACATTTCTATCATCTATCATAAATTCATCCAGAGGAACTTTTTTACTTGCTTGAGCAACGATCTCATCTTTTTGTTCATGAGCTGACTGGATTACCTCTTCATGAAGACTGTGTTCTGATGACATGAGAACATTTGGATCCAAAACTCTGTCTTCTTCATCCCAGATGATTTTAGCAGCAGAGTTCTCTTTCATGGGACTTAGTACAAGGTTTTCTTGGTCATCACAATCTGAATCTACATCTGAAATGGTTGTCTTAACATTATCACATTATGAATTTGAAACTTGACTTCTCAGCATGCTGTCTTCTTTTATGGACAGATCTGAACCGACACTTTTTCTTTCATCACTTTCAGCCATATGGAATTCTTCAACCTGCTGATCTATAAAGCTGTTCACCGGACTGTCATCCTTTTCAAAAGAGGAGGAAGTTTCACCAACATTTTCTTGACCATGTGTGCACTGCAAATCTGCTTTAGCTTGAGCTGGAACATAACCGTGCAAGAGTTGACCTATCTCGTCTTCAGACAAAGGAGATAAGACATTTTGTTTCCTTTCGCTCAAACAGTGATTGTATTCATTAATTTCGAGTGAAGGTGTATATAAATATTCCTCATACTGCTGATCCATTTCATGTAATTCCTGTTGACTGTCAAGATGCAAAATTCTTTCCTCTTCCACCGTACTACAATCTTGATCATGCTGTAAATTTTCATGATCGTCTTTACGCTGCTAAAAGGGATTTTCATCCAGGGCTTCCATGATCTCATCATCCATAAAATTATCATCCTCATAGTATTTTTCAAGGCTTCCAATAAAAATAGAAGCATGTTTGCAACAATCATGAACTAGATTTAATGATGGATAAGAGTCTTTATATCTTTCAATGAACATGGCATGAAAATCCTTTAAACAATAAATACAAGCAGGCGACAAACTTTCATACCAAGATTGGGCTTCACCTTCTAGAGTGGCCATGAATATCTTCATTAAGCAATCTTTAGGAAAATCAACCTTCAACTTGCGAATATGCATGTGAAATCGAACTAGATGTAAAGCAACATCCTTCTTACCATCATCTTTAAATGTAGGCAAATTCCTTGACCAATCTACTTTCAGAATCTTATTTGGAAAGCCTGGAATGTGATCTCGGCTCATGGGAGCGTATCTTCTTGCAACCCGATCCATCTTGAAAATCTCAAAGCTACTGACCTCTTTGCAGTGGAGTCACCATGAAGCGCCGATTGCTGGAATCTTCAGTGAATGGAGTCGCCAGGTGAATGATTTAATCCGTCTTCTTATGTCTGATCGTTGTTCACCATCAACCATCAGATCTGAGATTGATAGATGTACTGGGGAAAAACAATCTTCAAGCAAACCATTTTCTTCCCCAGTAGAGTCGCCACTATGTTAGCACCTAAATTTGCCTTAGGCTAAAGGAAGGCAAAATTCAGGGTAACCACAAACCACGCTCAGTTTGGTAGCTAGCCCTACCAGAACAGGAGAGGGCTCTCTCCGAGTCACGCTCAGTGAATAAGTAAAGGAATGGTCTGAGATGACTAACAGTGAAATATTGATCTTAGACTAGTAAGTAAATATGGATACAAGAAGCAATTTTTTATAAATGACTGAGTTTCTGGGATGGTATGGGACCAATGGACAACAATGAGCAGAGAATTTAATACAAAGGCACATATTACCTCGTGAGGCAAGACAGGCGGAAAGTCTAGCAATTTAGTTTGAGATAACATGGAATGGAGGAATTTTTTAGGAGGGTGAAAAGGGCATAAGTACATGAATCCTTTTCAATAGAAGAAAAACACTGAACATGAAATTTTCCCACAGACAGAGCAATAAAAATAAATTCTACCTTATCTAACTTAGAAAATTTCACTGGAAATGAATATGAAATGAACTGTGAAACGTTACGAAATACATATGAAACATAAGAGACACATTTGCTACACTCACAACCACATAAATCTCATGAAACAGAGCCGTTGTCTTTCATTAATCCTCTGTCAAAATATACAATGAAGAACTGAGTTTCTCTCCCACAGTCTCCCAGAAATTACAAGCCAACCAACCCTTTGCAAATGGTTTGCATACAATATATAGAATGTGCCATGAAGAGATAGAATGCCCAAGGATTGGGGATTTACTCAAATCATTACAAAATGGAGGTGAAAAGCCAACCATTAGCTATAGGTGCAACGTTACAAACATGACAAATGGCTTGAGTGACTGTTTGCCTTCCTTTGCCACTTGGATAGAAGCCAATCTGGAGTGAAAATAATTTAAATTCTGCCTTAGGTGCCGAAAATGTGAAGTGTAGATGAGAGGGCCCACTTGTGAAAAGTCGCGAATCGAAATTTCGCGAAACGGGCGCGATTTTGGCCTTTTTCTCTATATGCACCATGCCAAATTCTATATGCGCCGCACCACTTTGGAGGCTGTTTTGAGGCACCTGCAGGAGTCAAAAATGTGCCCAAGTGTTCTTGTTGGAAAGCCTGGCCTGTCTACTTTCCAACCCAAGTGGAATTTCTGAATTTGGTGCTCATTTTCCCCTCCAAATCTTCATTTTCCCAATACTGCTTCCTCTGTGTCAAAATAGGGGCAGAGAGGTCATTTTTTGAGTGTTTTTGACCTCCTGGAGACTCAAAACTTGCCCAAAATTATTTTCCAAGCACCAGTAGTCGTGATTTTTCATGTTGAATCCAAAAATGCAAACCATTTGTGATTTGGAGCTCCCAATCCTAAGCGCCGCGCCATTGGGAGAAAAAACCTGTGTTGTGACCAAAAATTTACCATGTGACCAAAATTGCCCCAAATTTCTTGAAATTTGGGCTAGAGCTTCTCTATGAAGTGCTATGCTAGGCTAAAGAGGCTTCGGCCAATATCTGAAGTCGATCAATCTCCCTTTGCCTCTTTTTTCTTTTTGTCACCTTCCTCAATTTCGTCTTTAGGCTCCTGATTCTCGCTTTGGAGCTCATGTTTCGGGCCATGTAATGGTGAGTCATGCACCTCAACATTGCTTTTTCCCTCTTAGCCTTCTCAAATAGCTACTCCAAGTGAACGTTCACTTTCTCTAAAACATACTCCCGATCCTCATCTCTTTGCTCCATAGGTCTACCTTGTGCTGCCATGATGTGTTTCTGGTTTTCCTTGATCAATTGCAACTCTATCTCAGCTTGTCGATCCTCAAGTTGTTTGTTCCTCTGCTCCAGATATTTCATGTTCCACTTAACCCTCTCCAAGTCAAGGGATAAGGCTTCTATCTCTGATTGCTGCTCCTGGATGATCTCTTTGAGTTGTGCACTAGTCGGTTCTATATCTGTATCATCATCATGAAGGAGAATGAATTCAGTCTCTTGTTCACATGATGACTCACCTGAAGGCCCCTCATCCTACATTGGCTCCTTGCCTCTGTCCTGTACCTGTAGTGCTGATGTCGGAAGCGAGGCCCCTTCCACCCTGGGTGGAGATAACACTCGCTTTGCTGCTGCAAACAAATGCCTACTGCCTCTCTGATAGGTGATGAATACTGGCATAGTAGTGGTCTCATGGCGCTCATACTGATGAGAAGGACCACCTATCTCATGTTCAACCTTTGACTCTACATGTGAAGTGCTGAAGAAGTCACGGGAGATGAAGTCCTCCCAAGCAATGCACTGCAATCCCAGCTGATGATCCACCAAAATCCTAATAAGAGCAAAGTGATAAACACTATTAAGTTGCTACTGAGGGGTCTTGTGCTGCATGAAGGTGTTCATCCTCTCTATGTTCCTGCAAATGAAAAATGGGATGTTCATCATCCGTACCCTGGTAAAGTGCATGAGCAACCTGATGTGATAGGCATATAGACGAGAGAACCTCCCCTCACAGCTGAAGTACTTCCTGATCAACTTCATGAGTAGAGCATATTCATCTTTCAAATATCTGAATGGAAAGACTCTTGTGAGGTGCCTCAAGAAACTGGCCTTAATGTAAGGCTCATAATGCTGCCGATCAACTTTCTTTTTGTTGTGCCATGTTTCTCCAACATTCAGTATACCGGTTGCTAATGAGACAGTTTCGGGTGTCAGTGTGAAGGTGACCCCGACCAAGATAGAGTGATCTCCATGTAGGTGAAGCACAAAAAGACGGGCCAACTCATGATGAACTCTAACATTAGCCACCCTTTGACAAAATTCAAAACATGCTAGGTGCTGGAAACATGACATAGCAAGAGAGCAGGCCTGCAATTTAGTGAGGGTGGTTGGCTCATCCCTGACATGTTTGCCACTCTTGTGATGTCTCCTAGGAGCCTGCTCTTCCGAGGATGTGTCACTTTGTGTCTCCATCTCATAATCTGAGGAATGCTGTGATGCCATGACTGCTGTGTGTACTGTATTTAGGCTACCCTTTGATGATGGTGTGAAGCTGGGTGCTTTTGTGATATCTGCCACCAAGGGGAACAATGAAACAAAAGGGAGTATTAGGAGGGGAGTAATGTGATGGGAATAGGGGTTATGGGGAGAAGTTTGTTTTAGGGATATGTAGGGGATTTGGGTATTTGATAGGGTAGGTTTTTGGGGTGTTATGTTGACAAATAAGAGGAGGGGAAAGATAATAGGGTTTGGTAGTGTTTTAGGGTAGGGATACTAGGAAAAATGAGAAAGGGAGGATAGGGAAAAATGGTAGGTGAGGGAAAAATGGTGGGTGAAAATGGAACCTTGGCCTCAATACCACAATTATGCAACCCTAGCAACAATGGCCTTTGGTGTTTTCTTGTGGTTGATTTTATGAGTTTTGTTGCATTCAAACATAGCCATAAACCACCATATCATTTATAAACTTTGATGAACAAGTCATGTCATACAGCCTACCTTTCAATTTGATGGGCTTCACAAGAAATTTGAGGAAATTTGGCACGGTTTTGGCCCTCTGTGGGTGTGCGTCGTGCGCAAAACCCAGTGTGCCGTGCCCTGGGTGTGCACCGTGCCCGTTGAAAATTTGAATTGAGGGGTGGCTCTGTGTGCGCCGCACCCCTGTGTATATGCGTAGCGCCTTGAAAACTGCCTCCAACCTTTCTCCAAACACGCATGATGCACACTCAAACACTTTGCAATGTTTCCCTATGCACTTGATTCGCACAATGACTTTGATTTTGGTGAAAACTTGTATATAAAGACTTGGAAGTCATGGGTTAAATTTTTTCTTCTCCAAAAACCCATTTTTCTAATGTTATGTTTTGAGGACTTTTTCATTGATTTAAAGCAACACTGATTTTCACTTTCCCTTTGAAATTTTAGCTCAAATCATGAAATTTTCTGCACTCTTTGTAAGGATTTCATGACATGACATTTGGCCACAGAAACCATGGCTGCATCTGAAGAAATCAATTGGCGACCTTCTGAAAATTTTATCACCAATGACACTGTTTGACTTTTCTTCAAAACAGAGTTTTGAAGAACAATCGAAGTTTATCAATATGACGATGAAAATCTCTGAATCATTACTTTGTAAGGGCCTCACTCTGGCCTGCATGGATTTAATGGACATATTTAAAGACCAAATTGATTGATACCTAGACCTAATGATCAAAAATGGCTTTTGTCTGTTAAAGGACCAGACCTTGACTGTCATGGATTTTAGTGATCATTGACCAATGACCTAAGCCAGCAGGAGCCACACATGAGCGGAAATGACTAGCATGACCTTTTCCGTCAGATCTGGCATGCCCCTAGCGGAATGCAACTGAGTGAATGGAGCGGGACACCTAAAAATGAAATGCATAAAGAGTTTTGATCTCTGACGGAGGACTGACCAGACCGACTCTAACATTGATTCAAAACTTATTGCAGTGATAATGGCATAAAATGACATCTTACCAATGTTTACACTCCACAGCAAAATGGAGTAGTAGAAAGAATGAATCGCACCTTGTTAGGAATGGTGAGATCTGTTATCACTGAAAATGCTGTTGCCAAAATTTTTTAGCCTAGTTTAAAGACCGGGTGTTTTCGCAACGCCTGAATTCTGTTTAGCAGTTTCGCAGCGTATAAATTCGTTAGCAGTTTAGCAGCGCTACCTGTTTAAGTGGTTTCGTAGCACGCTACAAAACGGGGAATTTGTCCGAAACCATAACTCACCCATATCACTTTTGTCTCCTATGGGTTCTGTGGGAATGTCCAGCGCAACATGTCACAGTGCAGGTTATTATCATCAATATACAAATAATACTGCTGTGTTTTTCATCTTCAAGGCTTTCTCTATAATCCCACTATATTGGTCAAAGTTCTGGTATCTAGTGGAGGTCAATATCATAGCGTGCCTATTATACAGAGTTCTGCTTTCTTTATATCATAGAGTGCCTCTGTTATATCTACCATCATATGGCATTTGAGCTGTATGGGATGTTAGCTGGCAAGGTGACTCCTACAACAGGGGAAAATGTAAAGCCAGCATATGGAGGTGATGAGGAGTCCTCTCTCAGAAAAGTTGTGACCATCATCTATGAACTCATTGCAATGGAAGCCAAGAGAAGCAAAGATGGCACTGCAAAACATTCTCAATGGAGGAATTGTGATGATCTGAATGAATATTTCTGGTCAGTGGATTGTTTTCGGCTAGGATGGCCAATGCGTGCAGATACAGATTTTGTTTTTATATGCTACCAGGAGATGGCTGTAACTCTAAAGGAAAGCCTTTAACTGATAGAAACAGGTGGTTGGGAAAGATGAACTTTGTTGAAATCCGTTCCTTCTGGCACATTCTTAGAAGCTTTGATCAAATGAGGATCTTCCATATTTTGTCTTTACAGGGAATGATAATTCTTTTCTGGAATGGATCGAGCCAGCCAACTGGAATCTTTAATGAAGTTGTTTTTAGAAAAGATCTTGAGTATTGTTATCACAGCCGCAATATTAAATCTTGTTCAAGCTATTCTAAATATAATTCTTAGCTGGAAAGCAAGGAAAGCCATGAAGTCATCAGAAATTCTAAGATATGTTTTGAAAGTTGTCGTTGCTGCTGCATGAGTAATCATCCTCCCAGTCTGTTATGCTCACGCATGGATAACCCAATTGGTCTTGGCAAAATTTTCAAGAACCGGTTTGGTGACAAGTGGGAAAGCCCTTCATTATACATTTCTGCAATCGTGTTCTAATCTGGTTCCTAATGTAAATGGCGCATTGCAAGTATCCTGATGTGGTGGGCACGGCCTTGACTTTATGTTGGTTGGGCAATGCACGAAAGTCAGTTTTCTCTTTGCAAATACACAATGTTCTGGATCCTACTTCTTGTAACCAAACTGGCATTCAGCTACTACGATGAGATTCATCCATTGATTGGGCCTACAAAGGCTATCGTGACAATGCATATTACTGCATTCGAATGGCATGAATTTCTCCAAACGCAAAAAAACAACATTGGCGTGGTAATTGCCCTCTGGGCTCCAATAGTACTTGTTTATTTCGTGGACATACAGATTTGGTATACCATTTACTCCACTATCTTTGGAGGTATATATGTTGCCTTTCGCCGATTTGGTGAGATACGAACATTGCCTTTTGCCGATTTGGTGAGATACGAACATTGGGGATGCTGAGGTCAAGATTCCAATCTTTGCCTCTAGCTTTCTATGCACATTTAAATACCACCTACAGAAAAACAAGAGGGTAGAAAGTCGAAGTTTCTGCACTGATGATTGAATGACAGCGGTGTGCACACATGGCATGCATCAGAGCATGGTATTGAACACATGGCCTCTACAACAGCGCGCTGGATTTTGGGATTATGTTTGTGGAATTGCTGGGTGTTATAGATCATTCTATTCATGCGCAAATGGAGGAAGACAAATTTGAACCATCAACATAAGATATCTCAATTCTTTCTTTTTCGCCTCTGATTTGCGTTGTTGGGACTGTTTTGCCGGAATTTATCAAGTGGGGACAGAGGGCGAAATTGATGCTTGGTGGAATGAGCACGTTTACCCTGAAAAATGCGGGTTCCATGGAATATGTGAGATTTTTATGGAGTTAGTTCGCCAAACAAGGAAATTCCAAGGGCGCAGAGAATCTTTCGAATATGATGTGAACCAGGACTCCATGTTCATACAACTAATGAAGCTGCTGTATATTATTATGAGACAAGATGTCATTCGTGTGGCTAATTTTGCCGACTTCTGATCAATCACCCTGGCTCGCATAACACAGTGCATGGCAATATGAGAAATGCTAAATTCATTTCAGAATCAGAGGAGATTGATATTGTTGACAGAAGATATGCATGGGGAAAACGGGATTGGCAAAAATGTGCAGCATTTCATTGCAAAAATAATAAAAAAAACAAGGCAGGGGCCATATTCGTTGGAACCGTGCCCAGAAAACGACACCAGCAAGTTTTGATGCCACTACTGCAATCTGGAAAATGTTGGTGGTGAATTTGAATGCATTGCCTCCTTAGAGGGCCATGAGAATGAGGTCAAAAGTGTTTCTTGGAGCGCGTTTGGTATGATACTTGCTACATGTGGTCGAGATAAGTCTGTCTGGATTTGGGATGTTCAACCAAAGAATGATTCTATCAAAGTTTTGGGCAGAGGATGGAGATGGTGATGTCCCAAAGTTCACTGTTAAAAATTGCAGCTCAATGTATGCGAAAGGTGATCCAGAAGAAGGCGCATTCTGATATCATGGATTTTGATGTTGTTAAGATAGCAACAAAGTCTTTTATTCCTGCATTATTTGGACATGGCACAGGGGACCTTTTTATTCAGCCTCACCATTTAGATCTCATATATAACTCATATGCTGGTGATAAAAACATCATCAAGTTCGGGGGATTCACACAAAATGACATCACTGAAGATGCCATTGATCATTCCCACTCTAGGAGGCAAATGAGATAAAAGCAGTGACAGCATCCTTGACAGAAATTGTAGTGATACTGTAGCAGCATTTCTCACAGGCAACCGAGTTTCTGACTGTCCTTTGGATAGATTTGCTCGAGTTTCAATTTCAATAGATGAGGAAGAAAGAATGATCATGGAAGCAATCATTGCCTCTTTTCAAGATTTGGAAACTGGAGAAGTTTCTCAAAATGAAACCTCCCAACTTTCAGATACTATATCCTGTAAGAAAGCTTCACTTGACAAAGTCAAGGCACAAACCGAGACTTGTTATAAACTCATCTGCTGAAAGCAACACATCAATAAGCATATCTAAAGGAAGCCACCAACAAGGTAGTTTTTTCATAATGACCAATAGCAACAGCTGCAACCAGTGGGTTTGTCTATGATGGCAGTATCCTTCAAATGGTGAACCGTGAACCCTAGCAAACAACAACTATTCAATTTTGTGAGCAGTTTAGAGGAAGACTGTGTTTTTTAAGTCACACAGCAGTTTCGTAGCGCGCTACGAAACTGCTGTAGATGACTGTTTTATGATAAAAAATGAAATTGATGCTGAGGTCAGCTACTTTTGAATGAAATGTTTTCAGAACATAAAGGTGACTATTCAAAACTATCCTAGTTGTTCAGAAAATGACAGATGTGCCTTGCAAAAAGGTGAAATGTTTTGTTTCCAGCTAAAGTCTCGTTAAAGGCACTTTATGACCGAATTATTAGGGTTTTGGTTTTAGTCTTCAGTTATCCGGTTTGTACACCTGTTCAGCTCATAAGGCTTTCAGCTCATTTGAAAGGTGTGGTAATATGCGTTGTTGGGAAGAATTAAAGAGCAGAGGACATGTTTTTAAAGTGATGAAGAGTGATGGGAGACAGAAGCCGTGAAAACAGAGCACCTTCCTTGGTTAATTAATGAAGCCATCTACGTGACTGGAATCCAAGGCCAACTCATTTAGTGTACTTTCCTTCAAGACACCTCAACCCAAGCAGCAAAAGGACATGTGTCAAGAGCCAGAAAAGCATCATGCTACGAGGAGCAAAGATTGTGGATTTTGATTAAATGAAAACCATTTGTAATTTCAGTTTAGCCATTATGTAATTAATAAGTTAGTTATGCACTAGATAGGGATAGTCAATAGCCACCTTCGAGGCTCCCCTCATGCTGGAGGAGGAAGCTCGAGGTGGTTTAGTTTGCTTGCCTATATATGGATCAATGTTAGATGTAGAAAGGGTTGGACATTTTATACAAAAACAGAGTTATTTGGGCCATTGTAAGACTTGTGACAGTAATAGTAAAACAGTGTTGATTTCTTCTCAAGATTCTCGATGGATTATTGTGTTCAAATATAATGATGGTGTTTTATATTTTATGTTCTTTTACAGCCTTGTTGTAACACAATCACTCAGAATTCATAATCTTATGCTCTGACTTCCTGTGTGTTTGGCAAGCTGTGGTTTTGATGGAGTATGTTTGACATGTAATGCAAAGAGCCTTGACTTCCATGAGATGACTATGTTTTTCTTGTTTACTTAGTATATGAGACTCCATAGCCCAATGAGAACCAGTTTGGTATGTTTCCAACCAGCTTTTGCTTTCATGACTGAGTAAAGAGTTAGCCATCTGTTGTAGTGAATGATTTTTATCAAGAGTTTGTGAGAGAGCCCTCTCTAATCAAAGAGGCTAAGCTTTGATCTAAAGTTAGGTTGAAAGAGTTACATGAAATCTTGCTTGGTTGCAGCCCTCAGTAGTGATTTTGTGATAACAAGATCTATGTTAACTTTCAAAAGGTTAAGTCCAACATATTGGGAGAAGCAATTCATACAACTGTCTATTTAAGAAACAGATCTCCAACTGCTTCTTTAGACGGAATCACACCTTATGAAGCTTGGTTTGGTTTCAAACCTCGAGTTAAACATCTTAGAGTTTTTGGATCAGTGTGTTATGCCTTAGTTCTAAAAGAAAAACAAACTAAGCTTGACTCAAGAAGTTTGAAATGCACAATGATCAACTATTCTGATGAGAAGAAAGGGTACCATATTTTGACCAATAGAAAATTTATTATGAGCAGAGATGTAATTTTTGATGAAACAAAGATTAAGAGTGCTGAAGAAATTGAAAGTCTTCTTCAAAAGTTAGAAACTAAAGGCAGTCGAAGAAAAGGAAATACACAAAGTCAACCAAATTATCCAAATTGGTATGAACTTGATTTTCCTTCATTTGAAGATGATTCATCCAGTCCATCTACTTCAACAACACCATCTGGATCTTCTAGCAGTTCAACCACATCTCCAAGCAACAATAGTTCTTCAGATAATGATTCTCCACCTCTAGAATCTCCAACTGATCGATGAACATCAGTTTATATTAATCCTCTTTACAATGATGGTGACTTTTCAGAATCTCAAACAAGTGAGCATCAACTACCAAAATGGGCAGTTCAACTTTTGAAAGATGTAATTCCTGATGAGCAGAATAAAACAGGCACAAGAAAGTCACACAGATGTGAAGGAAGTTTTGCCTTGATAGCAAATGATTTTACTGAACCTTCCACATACAAAGAAGCAGTAAAACATAAAGAATGACAACAGGCTATGATTGAAGAATATCGAGCAGTAATTGATAACAACACTTGGAAACTTGTTGATTGTCCTCAAAATGTTAAACCCATAGGATGCAAATGGGTTTACAGATTTAAGTACAACCAAAAGGGTGAACTTGAAACGTATAAAGCAAGACTTGTCACTAAAGGTTTTGCACAACAGGAAGGCATTGATTATGTGGAAACTTTTGCTCCTATAGCTAAATGGAACACCATCCGATTAAGACTTGCATTGGCCACTCAGAAAGGATGGAAAGTTCATCAAATGGATGTGAAAAGTGCTTTTCTTTATAGGAGAAGTGTATATGACACAACCACCAGGTTTTGAAATTGAAGGGAAAGAACATAAAGTCTGCAAATTGATCAAGCCTTTATATGGGTTAAAACAAGCTCCTCGAGCTTGGTATGCAAAAATGGATGAATACCTTAGGAAAGTTGGTTTTCACTGATGTGAATTTGATGATACTTTGTATGTGGGACAACAGGGAAAATATCTGTTGATTCTTGTTATGTATGTAGATGATTTGATCATTACTAGAAATAATGATGATCATATTGCCCAGGTGAAAAAGGAGTTACATGTAGGTTTTAAGATGACAGATTTTGGGTTACTTCACTCCTATCTTAGAGTTGAAGTGTTCCAATGTCCACATCATATTTTCATTCCTCAGAGTAAGTATGCTGCAAAGGTTCTTTAGCAATTTGGAATACAGGATTGCAATCCCGTTCTTACCCCCATGGAGCAAAACTTGAAACTTTCAAAATTTGAAGGGGGGAAAAGGTGGACAACTCTATTTACATACAATTGATTGGTAGTTTGATTTATTTAACAAACACTCATCCTGATCTATCTTATGCAGTCATTTTTCTTTCGCTTTTTATGCAAGAACCACGAGACAACCACTGGAATGCAACCAAAAGAGTTCTTTGATATATCCAAGGAACAAAAGATTTTGGTCTTCTTTACATAAAGACTAAAAACTTTGTACTTGGTGGATATTTAGATGTCAACTTTGTTGGAAGTATTGATGATCAAGCATCAACATCAGGTTATTTAATGAATATGGAGTCAGCAACAATATCTTGGAGTTGTAAGAAACAAGCTACAATGGCCACTTCTTCAGTAGAAGCAGAGTACATTTCAGCATGGGAAGCAGCATGTGAAATTGTTTGGTTGTGTAGAATTTTGCAGGACTTGGGCATTTGTCAGGCAGAAGCTACATCATTATTCATTGATAGCTAGTCAGCCATCAAACTTGCCAAGAACCCAGTTTTTCATTCAAAGACAAAGCATGTGGACACCAAGTATCATCATACCAGATCTCTCATTTCCAAAGAGGTCCTCAAGCCAATTTATTGTCCTTCAGAAGATTAGATCTCCGAAATTTTCACGAAACCTATTAACAGAATAAAATTTACTAAGTTCAGGGATGAACATGGTATTTGTTGTAATGTATCTTTGGATCATAGGGGGAATGTTAGATGATCCAAAAATAAATATTATCATAGGTTATTAAGTTAGAATAAAATAATTATTAATTTAATATATTAAATTAATAATTATTAATCTAGAATATTTAATTATTTAATGGAGACATTTAGAATTAGTATATTGTTGTAAAAGATATGACTCTACAAATGTGTCGTATCTTAGGCTCTATTTTAGGAGAATAGTTAGTAAGATTGTTTGAATAACTTTTATTGTAAGTGGACACTTGTTATTGCACAAGTGATCCATAATTAGAGGTAGTTAGGACATTGAGCTTATAAATAGCTCATTGCAAGAGTGTTTGGTTATTCGGGTATAAACTCTTACAAAATCAATATGTAATTGTTTTTTTATGATTAATAAAATTACGTGTCTGAGGACACTTCTGCCATTACATGGGGAGGGACTAAGAGTGGAAACTACTTGTGGGGGACATAAACTACTCTATGGGCCACCCATGCTCTATTGATTTTTACATAAATCTTGTGAAAACATGCCACCATTAGAAATATCATTCTTGTTAAACCCAACCAAGGATCATATTACTTTGAAGACACACACACACACACGCACACACACACACATGGAAGAAATATGGTGCATGTGTGTGCGCGCATAAACACACACACATGGGAAAAGGAAAAACACAAAGAATTTGACAATAACTTTACATAGATTGATTAAAGAATAAGGTCCAACAGATATGTATACTTACCTTATACTCAATTAACCATTATTATAGTAAGAGTTTCCATTACTTTGTGACTTTCCTAATTGACATGAATGACATGTTATTATTAGAATTATATGCATTGGCAAACCAGTTTACAAGAAGATATTTTACAATCGTAGAAGTTAATTGAAGATGCCAAACATGGCATATGTGATTGTTTGTTTTTGCATAAAATAATGCATGCAACATATGTGGCCATAGAAATAAAACATAATCATGTTACAACAAGTATATGACGTTTTATACAAAACTAATAAGAGAAGAAATAACATGTTTAAACAAACCCTAGAAGATCCCTCAAGAAAAATACCATAAAATAAAACTACCCAAAATCATACAAAATTACATTTGAATATTACACACCATACATAAATCCCAATATTTGGCGAAATAAACTTTTTCCTTGAAATATATTTACGCATGGAGTCCCCACAATCATATCCTTTTACTCATGATGCCTACAAACATTCTTATTCATGAAATACGATTAGGGGTGAAATATTAAATGGTAGGGATGTATCCAATATTTTTGTGTTTTTTAATCCACTATCCAATATTTTTTTTTGATGATATATTTATAATTGGTAAATGAGAGGCATCTTGATGGTTATCCATACTTATGAGTGTTCACCATCCGGATGTGGATGTGCTAGTTAATGTTTTATGAAAGAAATAGAAGATTATAAGTTATGCATTTCATATAATAATTGATATTTCTAAAATAAAACATAATACTAGATATCCCCTTATGGCTCATATTTCAGTATGCTTACAAAGAAAGAAAATACATGAAGACATTGTATAGTCTACAAATGTACTTAATAAAGTGTTTGTATGATCTCTCTAATAATAGTGAACGAAAAGACCATCTTAATAAATCCAAATACTTCACTAAGATATTTTCTTAGCTTTTAATTATTATGAAATTCATGTATATTGCTAGACTATTTGGAAAAAACATTTAGATGAAGTCTCTAGAAGTGGTTTGTCATGGAATTTGGTCTCAATAGTGTATTTGTGATTTTCATATGGATATAAATATACTTTCTAAGCCACATCTTGGTATCTTCGCATGGTATAAATAAATGAAATTTACCTAACTTAGAATAGGAAATCACATGATGAGGTGAGGTATATTTGATTAGCATTATATTTGTTTCAAGAACAAAAACACTAAACAAAGCTAAAGATGACATTTTTCTTGGTCATGAGATACCTTGGATTCCACTTGTTTATGATTTGATATAATCCATCCTATAAATAGACCTACCAATAATAATTTTCTATCTTGCTTTATATTATCAATGATAACTAAAGTTTTGGACCCAACTAAAGCTTAGAGTTATGCATCACTCTCAATTGTTTGTCAGGATTCCTATAATTCCTTATGGCATTCCTTCTTATTTTATAATGAAATAGTGTTTGTAGTTATATGTGCTAAAGCGTTAGGTATATTCAGTATTAAATGCATAACGTATAAAAAAATCCATCATATAACTACACGTGGTTCTTTTATTAAATAGAAAAAAACTATTTAAAAAAAAGACCTATAATAACATTAACAACAAAAACAACAATAATTGGTCGAAATTGGCTAACCTTCTAGTCATTAATTTAACATGGGAATAAATTGGTACAATGAATGTGTATGGACCATAGGCTAGCACTAGTACAATCATTCATCTTAACAAACATTTATGTCAAATTGAACCATGCTAACGTGAAGATAATTACATAATGTTGTAATGGCCATTTAACATGGATATTATTCTTCACATTAAAACTACTAGTTTGAAGATAATATTTCATGTTGAATTTTTATAGACATAAATTGTTGATTCTCTTCTTCTCTCAATCCATTTGGGTATTCAAATTATTGTGGTACTAGGTGCAGGGAATAATCTATATCTTTTACCAATGACCTCGGGTGATAAGAAGAAATAATTGTAATTGTTATAGGATTTTAATGCTGTTTACGAATCACATGGTTCTTATCTTGCTATGTTAAACATTAAAGGCACACAAATGGCATTTGAATTGAACTAAACACTCATTATTTTTAAAAGTCACATCCCCTTGTTCTACCCATGCTTACTGTAGTAGGATTATAATTGATGAGCCCCAAAAATGGGTAACTTATTGGGCTCATTTTGCCTATTATTCTTGATTAATCCACCATTCTTCATAGTTTATGCATGATTTTGAGTATATTTATGTTAATTGAATGAATGAGGAGAGGCACTTGACCATGAAGTCTAATACGTGCTTATTGCAGATTTTTGGACATCTTTTGGACCAAGGTCAAGAATTTATGAGCCAGTTGACAGCCAAATACGAGGGAACAAGGCTGAGGATTAGTAGGAAGGGTGTCTCCTACACTAAATGGTCCCTTCCTCGAGTTCTCCACCATCAGCTCGGAGTTCAGTAGCCCACCAAAGATGATTTCCAAGGGCAGCCGAGAAACTTTTGTGAAGTGGTTGATTACTTGCAGTTTTGAGTAGCCAAGCCCCTCAAGTTAAGGAGGGCTGTTGGAGGTCCTCGTGGTGCATAAGTAGGAAGGCTTCAAGCCTTGGTAGTTTAGCTCTTGAATAGTTGTTTTCGCACTTTGGTGCTGCTCTGCCTTTCAGCTCATTTTCGAGCTTTTGCTGTAAACATTTCTGTGACATGGTTATTTTTTGAGTAATGGAGATAAATTTCATCTTGCACCAGCTTTGAGATTTTCTTAGGAGGCTGTAGCTCTTGGGGTTGGGCCCAACCCAAGTGCCAGTACCTCCTTTGTGTACTATTATGTGTTTTCTTTGCATTCGTAGAATAATTTCTGCTATTTAGGTTAAGATCTTGCTTTGTTACTTAGGTTGCTTTTGATTATTAAAATAGCTTTTCATGATTCAAGTTGATTTGACCATTTGAATACATAAAATTTCTTCAAAAAAGGCCACCGAGCAACCCTTGATCTCACCTCTCCCTCCTTGGGACCATGAGCTGAGACCAAGGCATACTTGCTGCCACAAAAACACTATTTTGCCTTTCAATGCAATTGCAAGTGTTGGATTTTTAGATGGAAAAGTTGATACCAGTTTTGCTTTCCTATTTAGATCTATTCTTGCTTAGGTTTCTATAGTTATCTTGCATGATTTACTTTTCATAACTTGCTGTTCATCATGATTCTGGTTTCTAGGTAAGATTAGGTCACAGTAAATAGATCTCTGATTTTTTAGTCTTTCTTTGATTAGTTTTGAGAAATAGTGTGTAGATCACATGTAATCCATCCCTGCCTATCCTCCCATCCTCACACAACCTACTTCAACCCCAAATTCCGGATTCCTTCCCTTCATTTGGCACACTTTGCCAGTTTGACCTAATTTCTTCTTTTTTGTGCAACATTGCTCCCTCCATCCTTGAACAAATCAAACCGTCTTCATCACTCCTTAGTCTCATTTACCAGGTCCTAGACCTCTTCACAGCCTCATCCATCGTACATTTTCACTTCCCCACCATTTTTCCTACATCAACCCTCAAAAATCCTCTCTCGGCTCTTCCTGTAGAACATCCCGTAGAACCCTTGCAGACTTCCTGTAGAAGATCACGTGAGAAGCTTCTCGAGATCTGATCGCTGTGAAACTCTCTGGAAGGGTGCTAGGGACCCCTTAGGCCCTCTTCTCACCTTCCCAACCTCCTAAAAATTCCCACTCCATTTCCTTTCACCAATAAGCCTCTGCATAGTTAAACATAGTTAAAGCACATGCATAATAATCCTGCAAAATTACTCAAAAATATAAAAAGATGCGTTTTCCATATTTTCCTTCAGAAGTAGCTTAGTCACATGCATTTCATCATTCCAAGAGCCAGTGGCATCCATTTCTGCAACTTTCATCTCTTTTCTTGCACCAGTAGGGCTATTCGGTAAAACTAGGGTTTGATAGGGTTTGCGTTTCCTTTCAACTTTCAGCTTCTTTCTGCAAGTAGATTAGCCTCCTTTGAGTTAGCTTTTGTCAATCACAGTTAAAAGCTTCTTCTAAGAGCTCATAGAAGTTGGCTTAAGCTCCTAGCAGACTTGTGCCAGCTGATCAAGTGACAACCTACGGCAAGAGCTAGTACTAGTGCATACAACACCGTCGCTTCCAAGTTTGTTACGAACTACCGGGTTGATAAGAGTAAAGAAGGGAGTCCCAGGAGTTGCAACATCATTGCTACAATACTGGAGCCCACCATATTTTTGGCGCCGTTGTCGGGGAAGCGTTAGAGTATTTGTGATTTCTGCTTTTCTTCTATTTTCCGCTACAACCTTCTGCTAAGTAGTTTATCAGCAAGAGTAGAGTAGTTGTTTCATTTCCATTCTGAAATTTCATTTCTGCAAAAGTAGATTAGACATTTCCTGCTTTCCTAGACTAGAATTTCAATTCTGCAAGTGTAGATTAGCATTTCCATTCTGCAATTTCAATTCCGCAAGCATAAATTAGCATTTCAATTTAGCAATTTCAATTCTGCAAGCGTAGCTTAGCATTTCCTTTCTGCAATTTCATTTCAGCAACATAGATTAGTACTTTCCTACTTTCATTTCGATTCTTCATTTTCATTTCAGCAAGATAGATTTTAGTTAGTTGCAGTTCAATCCTTTTCAATTTTGTAGGTACAAGCAGAAAAAAAGAGCAAAAATCAACCAAAAATATTTCATTTCATGCCTCGTAGGAAGAGAGACCATACCGGAAAATTATTACCCAACAACCCCACCACGTCACTGAGTCACCCTTCTCTCTTCTTCGGTGGCAGTGATCTAGAAGATCCTATAACAGAAGAAAAGCAAGAAAACATTCCTCTTGAGACCATGGCTGAACACAGGAACGATATAGGGAATGAGGAGAGAATAGAAGGTGCCTTTCCCATTCGAGAGACAAATGGGGACACAAAAATAAAAAACATAAGTCCCTCAGCCTTACCTCACTTCCATGGATTGACCACTGAAGACCCTGATACCTTCTTGTTCAAGTTTGTTGTCCTTTGTCGAACTTATGACTATGCAAAAGATGAGCAAAAGTTGAAACTCTTTCCCTCTACCCTCAAGGATGCAGCACTATGCTGGTTCATGGTGTTACCTGGAAACAATATCACAACTTGGGCTCAAATGCAGCAAGCCTTTAACAACAAATACCAAGACTACTGTAGGTCAAAGGAAACGAAGGGAGAAATCTTTCGAATGACCATGGGAAGTGATGAGTCTATGGAAGACTATGAAGAAAGGTTCCAACTCAGTTATAAAAGGGCCAGGTGCACACTTGACCCAAAATATCTAAAGCTGGTTCTGCTCCGAGGAGTCCCTAAAGACCTACTACATACCCTCCATTTGCTAGCTGGAGGAGACATCTACCAACTACCTTATGATGAAATAAACACTTTGTTTAGAAACCATTCTAGGGCAGCCCAGAAAAGAGGTAGGGGGAATCCACTTTCAGCTAGTGCCACCATCTCCAAACATGAGTTTACAAATCAAACGGAATACCTTAAAAGTGAGGTGAGACAGACCATTTCCATGCAACTGGATACTTTCCGAATCCAACAGAAGAAAGAGGAAGCTGAGAGGGCTTTGGCCATCTATTGTCCCAGATGCACAAGAAAGCATCCTAAGAACAAGTGTCCATTGCACTCAGTAGAGGTATGTTTCGTTTGTGAGGAAGACCACCCTACAAACCAGTGCCCAACCTTACCTGGACTTAAAGCTGTGTACTAAGGGGCCGAAGGAGCCACTGAACCACTCTACTTCCTCAACCAAAGGAGGCCACATGGATCTAGACCTTAACATAATGGGATGCAAGGGACATCCCAAACGTATTACAACCCCAACCAATCCACTCACATACCTTCTTGGGGTCCCCCTACTCATCCTTCCTGGTCTGCACCCCCTCCTTGGTCATATCCACCTCAATACCATACTCAACTTGCTGCTCATTCGTTTCATTCTCATGTTCAGCCACAACCTCAGTGGAATGCACCACAACAGGGGTGGAGGCCCCAGTACAACTCTCCTCCCGCCATTTTGCCTCCACCTCTTTCTCCACAACCATTACCTCTTGCTCCTCCAAGACAACCCCAGACGCTTGCTCAATCGAACCTAAACCCCAATAACAGACAGGCCCAACAGGTATATACTGGAGAGAAAACATGCCATACCTACGCTGTGGAGATTCAGGAGATCAACCTTCAATCTGGGAAGGTCCTCCCAAATAGCCAACCTCCTCCTAAGGAAGATGAAGTAGAGGAACATGAAAGTGAACCCAAAGCTATTCCACCCTTTCCTGAGAGACTAACTGGAAACACGCAACCAAACCCAGAAGAGACTGAACTTCTGGGAGAACTTAAACAGTTGTGTGTAAAAATACCACTTCTCCAGGCCATCAAAGATGTACCAATCTACAACAAACTGATAAAAGAGAAGTGTTTCAGGCACCCAGGCAGGCACAAGAGAGATGCCTTAACTATCAATGTCATAGGACAACTGTCCGACCTAATGTTGGGACAAGTAATCTGTCCAAAATATTTGGACCCTGGGAGTCCTGTAGTGGATGTCCACATCAATGGCACCATAATCCCCCACACCCTGATTGATCTAGGGGCTGCCATTAATGTGATGACCAGGGACACTATGCTCAAACTTAACCTTCAGGGTTCCCTAAGAAAGACCTTGACAGTACTGCAATTAGCAGACCACTCCACCATGACTCCCGAAGGGATTGTGGAAGATGTCCTAGTCTCTGTTGATTCTTGGGAGTACCCTGTGGACTTTTTGGTCCTTCAGCTGAAGGAAAAACTCACTGGATACCCCTTTATTTTGGGAAGGCCTTGGTTAGCTACTGCAGATGCTTACATCAGTTGTCGAGCTGGGAGCATGACCATTAAGAATGGGCCAATGTCCAAACAGCTAGTCCTATATCCTCCTGCCCAACCTTTGCTCGAACATGACTTACCTCTCTGGTTAGAGGAGGAAGATGAGGATGAAGTCTACTCTGCACCTGTGTGCACCGTGGAAGCCACCAGGGGGGGTCCTCAAACCGAGGATGACCTTATTGAGAATTTAATCCAAAATCCACCTCCCAGTGTGCTACCATTAGAAGAGTTGGTAGGAGACACCCAAGCCAGTGCTTTAGTGGATCTCTGTGTGGCTGATCTAACCTCTTCCCGAGTTAAGAATGTGGAATTTGGCCCTGAAAGAACCTTGAAGATCAACTCATCCCTATCTCCCTCTCAAGAGAAGGAGCTGTGTAGCTTATTGAACCGCCATTTGGATGCTTTTGCTTGGAGCTACAAGGAGATGAAGGGAGTCCACCCTTCAGTCTGTACCCATCACATTTACATTAAAGAGGATTGTAAACCAGTCAGGCAGCCTCAGAGGAGAATGAATCCAGCCCTTAAGGACATTGTCAAAGAAGAATTGCAAAAGTTATTAGATGTAGGATTCATCTACCCCATCTCTGATAATGAGTGGGTTTCTCCTCTGGTGCTTGTGCCCAAGAAAAATGGGAAGTGGAGAATCTGTGTAGATTATCGAGAACTTAACAAAGCTACCAAGAAGGACCATTTCCCTTTGCTTTTCATAGATCAAGTGTTAGATGGCATGGCAGGGAAGAACTTCTTTTCCTTCCTAGATGGGTTTAGCGGGTATAATCAGATCCAAATAAGCTTGGAAGACCATGATAAGAACACTTTCACTTGTCCATGGGGTACCTTTGCCTACCAGGTCCTTCCCTTTGGGTTATGCAATGCTCCTGCCACTTTCAAGAGAGCAGCATTGAGCATATTCGCTGAGCTGGTTCATGATTTGGTGGAAATATATATGGATGACTTTACCCCTTATGGGTCCAACTTCCAAGAAGCATTGACTAACCTGGGAAAAGTTTTAACCAAGTGTATTGAGATGAACCTGTCCCTCAGTCCCGAGAAATGTGAATTCCTGATGAATCAGTGCTAGGTCATACAATTTCTCAGCAAGGCTTACAGGTGGATACCAACAAGATTCCTATCATCCAAAGGGTTCCACCTCCGCAAAAGGTAAGGGATGTTTGGAGTTTTTTAGGCTTAGCGGGATATTATAGAAGGTTCATTAAAGATTTTAGTAAGCTAGCCTCTCCATTGTTTGGTATTTTGGGGAAAGATGTTGAGTTTATATGGACTGACAGCTGTCAAGAGGCTCTAGATGTGTTGAAGGATAAGCTGGTAATTGCCCCAATCTTGAGAGGTCCAAACTAGGCCCTACCTTTCCACATTCACACAGATGCCTCGAACAAAGCCATAGGAGTAGCCTTAGGACAAGTTGAAGAGAAGCTACCGTATGCCATATATTTTGTCAGTAAAAACCTATCCAAGGCAGAATTAAACTATACTATAACCGAGAAAGAGCTCCTAGCTGTAGTCCATTCCCTAAACAAGTTCAGACACTACATCACTGGTTATCAAACATTCGTACACACTGATCATGCTGCAATTAGGTATTTGATGAATAAACCTGATGTAAATGCTCGTATCATTAGATGGTTACTTTTATTGTAGCAATTTGATTTGACCATTGTTGATAGTTCAGGTAAGGAAAATGTTGTTGCTGATTTTCTGTCTAGACTAGATTTGCCTGTAGGAGAAGAAGGGGTGGTGGATGATCAATTGCTAGATGAACGCCTTTTTGCTATTTCAGTACTCTCGCCATGGTTTGCTGATATAGCAAATTACTTGGTTTCAACACAATTCCCGCCACACCTATCCTCAAAAGAGAAGAGCAAGATCATGAGGAAAAGGGCCCCATTCACTTGGATTGGGGGAAACTTGTTCATACTTGGCCCAGATCAGATTTTGGGGCGTTTTGTCAGGGAGGAGGAAGTTTTTGACATCCTCATGACCTGTCATGATGGACCCTGTGGAGGCCACTTTGCAGCAAAAAGAATTGCTTTCAAAATTCTACAGGCAGGCTACTATTGGCCCACTCTTCATCAAGATGGAAGAAGATACATCAGCCAATGTGACCGATGTCAAAGGATGGGGAAACCGACTCCAAGGGATGAAATTCCCCTCCAACCTTAGGTGACTTTCGAGCCATTTGAGAAGTGGGGCATAGACTTTGTGGGTCCTATCAACCCTCCTTCAGGACAAAAGTCTTACATCATTGTGTGCACAGACTACTTGACAAAGTGGGCAGAAACAAAGGCAATCAAGGCAGCAACAAAAGAAAAAGTGGTTGAGTTTTTGAGGGAAAATATCTTCTATAAGTTTGGCTACCCAAGAGAATTAGTCACAGATCAAGCAAGCCAGTTTACCTCTAACCTGATTCAAGACCTGCTTTCTCATCACAAGATTAAGCACAGAACTTCCACCCCTTATGATCTGCAAGCAAATGGGCAGGTGGAAGTCACTAAGAGGGCTTTGGAAGAGATCTTGACTAAAGTGGGGAGCAGCATTAGAAAGGATTGGACAGATCGCTTGGTTGAGGCCACCTGGGCATACAACACTACTTGGAAAACTACAACAGGTTTCACACCTTATGAGCTGGTCTACGGGAAGAAGGCTTTGCTGTCCATAGAATTTGAATACAACACATTGAGGTTGGCAACTCAGCTAGACCTAGATCTCAGCCATGCACAACAGGAAAGACTACTTCAGCTGAATGTACTAGATGAACAAATAATACATACCCTCTTCCACTCAGAGGTGGTCCAACTTCAAAGAAAAATATGGCATGACCAGCACCTTAAAGAGAAGCAATTTCAGCCAGGAGATTGGGCACTGTTATATGATTCAAGATACAAGGATTTCAAAGGGAAGCTAAGGACAAGATGGCTGGGACCATATACCGTGGATAAATGTAACAACACTGGTTCAATCCTTATCAAGACCGTTGATGAAGAAGCCATCCCCATGCTCGTCAATGGGCATCGTTTGAAGATCTACAGGAAGCCCCTTTCTAAGCAGGAGTTCATTGAAACTCTGGATAAATTAGTGCTGGTAGTGGAGCAGGTCCCTGTCTCCACCCCATCCACATTCTGAGCACCAAAAAAAAAAAACAGGAAAATAATAAAATATCCTTGGGTGAAAACCTCTTGGAGGTGCCCAGGGCAGGCAATGAGGGTGAAAACCTCTTGGAGGTGCCCTGACTGTCTCAAAAAAAAAAGAAAAAACAAAAAAAGAGGAAAAAAAGAAAAAAGAAAAAACATAGAAAAATAAACTTGACTTATGTTGAAAAAATTGCAGGTTGCATGAAGGACATTGCAGGTTAGGAGGATCGCACAAAACGAGGACAGAGGTCAGCACTAGGCTGCAAGCATCCCTCACAATCAATTCCTCCATGACCACTACCCTTTCCTAAGATTTGATCTCATGCAGGCCAAGATTTCACCTTCTACAGGAAGTTCTATGCCTTCTACAGGAGTTTCTGTGTCTTCTACAGGAAGTTCTGTGTCTTCTACATGATGATCCTGTAGAACCTACAAACGAGCAAAATTGATCTCAGAAGGGAATCCAAAGGTTTGCAATCTGCCTATGAGACCTGCAAACATCCCTGTTTCCGTCCATCACCATATGTCACCCTCTTCCATCTCTTTACATCTCCATTGCACCCATTTTTATTTTGATCCTGCACAGTCACACAGAAAACCCTGTTTTCGTCATACTGCCAGCAAAAACTTTTATTGAAAATCCAAGCAGCAGTTCCTCACTAACCATACCTGTCAATCTCCATCTCGACTCCTCATCAGCCGAAATCCTCGCCAGAAATATAGCCCTGCTCATTTTGGCTTGCATTCCAGGAGGAGAAGCCGTTATAGGACATCCTACAGGAATCCTGTAGCAGCTGATCCCTCTAGAAGACATACTCTGGAGATAGGGACAACCAAGAATGGAAAAAGAGACATGCAAAGAGCTCTTCTTGAATGTCAAAATATCAGTAGCAGCCTAAGCCAAGCATGCAACGACAACAAACGAAGGAATGGGTTTCAAAACCCGTGCATGCAGCAACAACACGGAGGAATGGGTTCCAAAACCCGAAATCTGCATAACACGGCCATGACCACACAGGTAAGTGCCTAAACTCATTCGTTAATTGCATAAATCATATTTTAAAAGCTGCATGCCTATGGGAATGGTTCGGATTGAGTGGAATCAGTGGCCAGTCAACTGGCCACCCTCGGCTAGTTACATATCCTCATGGGATCCAAACGAGCCCCGTTACATTCAAAATTGCTGACGAGATGTGCAGCTAGTACGCGTGGAGTGTCCATTCAGGGAGAAATCATCGGGACTGGTAGTGGTGGCGGCGGATAACGACAAAGAGGAGGTGATGGTGGTTAGAAACATGCCGAAACATTATGGCTGTGATGTCGAACCAACGGTCTGGTCCAGCCACCTCATCCCCTCACCACGAATCACACCGCAGTTAAAAGATGCCCGGCCAAAACATGCACCACCTTCTGTTCACTTTGCACTCACAACGTCCTCGATTGGAGTACGCATCCACCGCTTCCAAAAACAGTTAACTAGTCGTCCTACACCAGTTTTTCTGCATGTGTTCGAAAATCTCCCGTGTATCAGGCTCGCTCGGAGGCACAGTGACATTCTACAGGAACCGGGGGCCTTCTATAGGAAAGGCAGAACAACTTTACAGAGCAGGAAAACCTGGGATTTTCATTGAATTTGGAGCTCCAAACGAGGTAGGCTCGAAAAAAAACTCCTCTATGCATGCAATGTTTATGTAAGGTGGTGAATTGAACGGCATCAGATTGAAAAATCAGAGGAAAAGTCTGCCTGTGTATTGGAAGTAAAACGTTTTTCCTGCATATTGCACTGAATTTCCCCAGTTCCTCTGCATCAAAAATCTCCTCCACGTTTTCTTTTTAAATTCTCCTGTAAGGAAGACATATACAGCCGTAGAGGCCAGCCTGTGTGTGAAAAAAATTGAATTTTCATATCTACGTGTGTTGAGAAGGGAACCTAATCCTTATGCTCTGTCTGTAAAAACAAAATTCTTCCTTTCATAAACAGACAGTCGAGTTCTGGGTGACAGCGGTTTTCAAACAAGGGAATTGTTGCTAGTTGATATTGAACACGAGAAATTCCTTCTTGAGTTCAGGGGAAACCAAATTCAGCTATCCTCCGTTTTAGATTGGTTGTTTGGTTGCATGAGCATTTCATTTTTTGATTAAAACATAAAAAGAGCACTCTCACCATTCCAAGAGGATTCATAAGGAAAGAACCATCGGACTCTAGCAAACTGCACGAGCATCCTGAGGTGGTGGACCTTTTCACCCGAGCAAATTGGATATCCTTCTTTGACAAAATTCAGGGTCATGATGAGGAGATAACTGAGGAGTTTTTAATGTCCCTAAGACCACAATCAAAAACACATGCCACAGTTAGTTTTAGGGGTTTGACCCTAGAACTCACCCCTGAGCTCATCAGTGCAGTTACTGGTCTACCATTGGGGCTCCCTTAGAGAAAAGAAGAGAGATCATTGGGCCAAATTGCTAAGAAGTCATTCTTTCTACCCATGGAGCATCCTGTAGAAGACAAAAACGGGGTTAGAAGAACTAGCTTGCCTCCTCTCTGGAGTGAAGTCAGTTTCCAAATTATGAAGTACATCACATGTGAAGGGAGGTTTAGCATCATCTATGGATATCATTTCAGGTTGCCGTGTGAACTGAGGCATGGGATTGACTTGCCTCCAGCCAAGAAATTGAGCATCCCCTATTTCCTTCTTCAATCACTAATTGAATGTGGTACAAAGCTCAATGAGGGGATCCCAGATTAGTTGGCCCATCATGGGCTCATCAAACTATTGGTGGAAGATACTTTGCACACCTACACTGTTCCCATATCTTGGGAAATCTTTTGAAACATGTCCAGGGATGACAACATGAGAAATTTGGCCGAAAACATCACCCCATCTAGCAGTGAGGATGGAGAACACACTGAAGAAGGTGAGAAAAACAATGATGAAGGAACAAAGGACACTCAAGCACAGAAAGAACAGAAAGAAAAAGGGGAAATGGGCCAAATTGCTGAGCCTAAGACAGAGGAAGAAACAACAGCAAAAACACCAAGGGAAAATAGGATGCAGAGTAGAACAGAGAAGGCCGAAAAAGCCCAAATCAAGGCTGCCACAACTAAAGCAGGTGCACAGAAACAAAAGGAAAAGACACACCCTGAAATCTCAGCAACACAAACAGAAAAAATTGACACAGGGATTTCTACAGGAAGCAAGGAAAAAGGACAACAAGAGGAGAAATCACCTGAGATATTGGCAAGGGAGGCAGCAACTGTGCTTGCTGCCTTAAGCACACCTCCAAAACAAAAAGGGAAGAGAAAGAGGCAAACCTCCATGTACTTTAAAGCAAGGAGAAGCACAAGGATAAAAGTTGGCAGAACCCAGCCATAGTCGAAGGAGCCAATTGTCATTAAGGACACAACAACTAAACCAAAATAAGAGTCTCCTTCCAAGGTTTCCATCACCTATGAACGAGGAAGCCCAAAAACCTCCACCTGGAGAGAGAGAATTAGGATGATGGACTCAAAGACAGCTCTACAGGAAGCCGAGACATCTCTACAGGAAACTCTGGCTAAGTTAAAAGAGACCAAGAAATTGGAAGAAAAGGCAGCCAAATCATCACAGGGAGAGGAAAAGACTGAGGAGATACTGGAACCAAGCCCTCAGCCTAGCTTGGGCTCATACTGCAACCTATTAGAGGGTGGGAAAATCATCCCATAGAAATTTGCTGTGCCACTCTTCTTTGCATTAGAACAAGAGAGGATCAGAACACACACATGGATGAAAATTGCCAAATCTAAGGGAATTGAGGACATAGGCCACATGGAGGAGAAGCTAAAAGAGTTAAGAGGAGAACTGGCCATGGTCAGGAATGTAGAAAGCTGCAAAAGAGCCCAACTGCAGGAGGAGAATGAGCTGCTAAGAAAATAGTTGCAGCTACAGGAAGTCCACAAGGAAGGTAGCCCGTCCATTTTGGGAGGGCAACAGCAGCAAGAAGGACCTCCAACAGACAAGGATATAACTGAGAAACATCAAAAGGAGGTAGAGCTACAAGCTAATGTGGAGATGCTCAAAAAACTTATGCAAGAATAGGAGTCTCAGGCAGCAGAAAAGATACAGGGTTTAAAACAACAGTTGCAAGAAAAAGATGCCTAGATGGCCTGCATGGCCAGCTGGGCAGTAGAAGCCTTACAATGTAGGCAACCTACCAAGTCATATGCCTTATATCTTAAGGATCAATGGTTGCAATTTCAAATTAACACCTTGGCCTAGAGGGTCACCATTCCATTTCAAAATTACCGTCAGTTTATGGACTTGTGTGATAGTAGCTCAGCAGAAGATAAGGCCAAGTTATCAGAGTTCTATTTACACAATTTGGCCCTTCCAAACATGAATCTATGGGACCCCAATGCTTCATTGGGGGATGTGCAACTCATGGCCATGGCCTCTTGGTTAAACCATGAGGAAAAGAGGGCAACAAAAATTCAGAATGTTATGGACAGGGAGCTACAGGAGCCACTTATGATCAGAGCAGAACCAGAAGATCCCTTAGCTTTAGCGTATGCCCATCAGCACCTCGCCAACAACCCCCAGGTTCACCCAGACTACATTCAAAGACAAGCTTAGGCCATTGCTCACTTTGACGACATGGAAAGACTGTTGGGGGATAACTGCATTCATGCTTGCACAAGGAGATGGAACACACTGTCCCACACTCTGAAAATTAGAGAATACCACTCCCCAACAAGGATGAGGGAGGCCTTGGAAAGAGTACCACTCTATAAAAAATCAATGCAAAATCTGCAGGCCAACTGGATCAGCCTAAAGTTTAGTCCTCCATTGCTTTTAGGACTGTTGGAAGGGGTCAAAGAAGAAGAAGAGCACAGGCAATGGGAGGAAGTAGAGAGAAAAGCAGGGTTTCATGACCAAGAAGAGGACATCACCTCGGAAGCTTGGGATGTTAGAGAGGCAGTCAAAGCAATCAAAGATGATGAGCTGGATTAGTTGCTCAGAGGATGAGCAACACATTTAGCAGGGGGGTGATGATGAGCCCCAAAAATGGGTAACTTATTGGGCTCATTTTGCCTATTATTCTTGATTAATCCACCATTCTTCATAGTTTATGCATTCTTTTGAGTATATTTATGTTAATTGAATGAATGAGGATAGTCACTTGACCATGAAGTCTAATACGTGCTTATTGCAGATTTTTGGACATCTTTTGGACCAAGGTCAAGCATTTATGAGCCAGTTGACAGCCAAATATGAGGGAACAAGGCTGAGGATTAGTAGGAAGGGTGTCTCTTGCACTAAATGGCCCCTTCCTCGAGTTCTCCACCATCAACTCGGAGTTGAGCAACCCACCAAAGATGATTTCCAAGGGTAGTTGAGCAGCTTTTGTGAAGTGGCTGATTACTTGCAGTTTTGAGTAGCCAAGCCCCTCAAGTTAAGGAGGGCTGTTGGAGGTCCTCGTGGTGCATAAGTAGGAAGGCTTCAAGCCTTGGTAGTTTAGCTCTTGAATAGTTGTTTTCGCACTTTGGTGCTGCTCTGCCTTTCAACTTATTTTTGAGCTTTTGCTGTAAACATTTCTGTGACATGGTTATTTTTTGAGTAATGGAGATAAATTTCATCTTGCACCATCTCTGAGCTTTTCTTAAGGGGCTGTAGCTCTTGGGGTTTTGCCCAACCCAAGTGCCAGTACCTCCTTTGTGTACTATTATGTGTTTTCTTTGCATTCGTAGAATAATTTCTGCTATTTAGGTTAAGATCTTGCTTTGTTATTTAGGTTGCTTTTGATGATTAAAATAGATTTTCATGCTTCAGGTTGATATGATAGTTTGAATACATAAAATTTCTTCAAAAAATGCCATCAAGCAACCCTTGATCTCACCTCTCCCTCCTTGGGACCATGAGCTGAGACCAAGGCATACTTGCTGCCACAAAAATACTGTTTTATCTTTCAATGCAATTGCAAGTGTTGGATTTTTAGATCGAAAAGTTGATACCAGTTGTGCTTGCATATTGAGATCTATTCTTGCTTAGGTTTCCATAGTTATCTTGCATGATTTACTATTCACAACTTGTTGTTCATCATGATTCTGGTTTCTAGGTCAGATTAGGTCACAGTAGATAGATCTCTGATTTTTTAGTCTTTCTTTGATTAGTTTTGAGAAATAGTGTGCAGATCACCTATAATCCATCCCTGCCTATCCTGCCCTCCTAACACAACCTGATTCAACCCCAAATTCCAGATTCCTTCCCTTCATTTGCCACACTTTGCCAGTTTGACCTAATTTCTTCATTTTTGTGCAACATTGCTCCCTCCATCCTTGAACAAATCCAACCATCTTCATCACTCCTTATTATCATTTACCAGGTCCTAGACCTCTTCATAGCCTCATCCATCCTCCATTTCCACTTTCCCACTATTTTTCCTCCATCAACCCTCAAAAATCCTCTCTCAGCTCTTCCTGTAGAACATCCTGTAGAATCCCTGCAGACTTCCTGTAGAAGATCACGTGAGTAGCTTCTCGAGATCTGATTGCTATGAAACTCTCTGGAAGGGTTCTAGGGACCCCTTAGGCCCTCTTCTCACCTTCCCAACCTCCTGCAAATGCCCACTCCATTTCCTTTCGCCAATAAGCCCCTGCACAATTAAACATAGTTAAAGCACATGCATAATAATCCTGCAAAATTACTCAAAAATACAAAAAGATGTGTTTGCCATATTTTCCTTCAGAAGTAGCTTAGTCACATGCATTTCACTGTTCCAAGAGTCAATGGCATCCATTTCTGCAACCTTCATCTCTTTTCTTGCACCAGTAGGGCTAGTCGGTAAAACTAGGGTTTGCCAGGGTTTGCGTTTCCTTTCAGCTTTCAGCTTCTTTCTGCAAGTAGATTAGCCTCCTTTGAGTTAGCTTTCGTTCATCACAGTTAAAAGCTTCTTCTAAGAACTCATAAAAGTTGGCTTAAGCTCCTAGCGGACTTGTGCCAGCTGATCAAGTGACAGCCTGCGGCAAGAGCTAGTACTTGTGTATACAACACCGTCGCTTCCAAGTTTTTTACGAACTATCAAGTTGATAAGAGTAAAGAAGGGAGTCCCAGGAGTTGCAGCATCATTGTTGCAATACTAGAGCCCACCAATAATGCCAGTGCGCAACACACATGAATGTATGGCCTTTTATTAAACAATAATAGTTATTATTAACTAATTAATAGAACTAAAGGTTGGAAAGCATTATGGATCCTCGGCTTGACAGGAAACTTGATTGTTTGCTTATATTTACTGAAATATGCTTTAATGGGTGAAGCTTGCTTATATTCTTTTCATGCTTGAAAGGCATTGTAACACCCTCATCCCAATTCTACCCAAGTAATCGAAAAAATGAGGTAAATATGCGATGCAAGGCCACTATAATGGGATTCAACCTCCTAGGTGACGTTAAGGAAGTGGAATCAACTTAAACAGGTGACAGATACCTTCCACATTAGCAACAAAACTTCTAAGATCCATCCCAACCACTCAGGTAACCATCCCCTAAGACCAATTCAATATTTAGTGCATCAAACCCCTATACGTTCACTTGATATGGACCAACATGCATCCAGGAGGCTTGAGACGCTTCCATAACAAGGGCAAGCGAGCATATAGGGACTTTTCTCCTCAGTCCTATACTTGCTACTCCAGAATTTGTGCCACGTTTTCAGGCCCAAAGCCTAGGTCACTACCCAAAACTCAATGATAGGTTAAGAAATGAATTTACGCAATAGAAAAATGGTACATTTCTAAAAATATTGACAAGGTCTAGACTAGACCCCTAATATCCATGAGAGGCATTTCATCAAACATGTCACAAAATGTAATCTACAAGTTTAAACAACATATCTAAGCATAGGGGTATCATACTTATCTGAGAGTCGCTAAGAAGAATTGTTCATGTATATCATTATTTCCATTATCATCTATTAGGTCATAGATACATCATTAATTCATTTACGAGTCATAACATGAGGAGACCAATACATCATCACTGTCATAATACACGCTTACAACCTATTAGCGCTTGAAATTTCACCTCAGGCTGAGAAAGGTAAACTTCAAGGCAACATCAAACCACTTAGCCTCGTAGCTAGCCCTATGGGGCAGGAGAGCGCTCTCTCCGGTCTATCTCGGTAAAGATCTTCAACGGGCGAGATAACCAATAAGGAAATACTGATTTTAGGCTAGTAAGCTAATAAAAAGGTTTGAATTGGGAAGTTTTAAGATTTTGGTGGAAAATCGGGGAAAGGCAATTTTGGGTGCGGGGATTGGACACAGTTTTTGCAGGGGGTTCTTTGGGGCAAGGTAGGAGACTATATTGATGCCTTTGAATTAAGTGAATGGATAGGAATGACCGGTGAGGGGCTAAAGAGAGCAAGAAACCTTCAAGAGTTCTCTTTAGACAGATGAAAACATAAATATTAAGCAAACTTAAAAGCAGAGCATGGCGATCATGAATTCTACTTTAACACTTCATTTGCCTAATTTGCAAAAGGAAAAGTAAGGAGATGATTCACATAACAAACTTACAAGTACAAAGAGAAACACACCATCAATACATGTAACCACAGGAATCCCAAAAAGGACTGCAAAACCCTGGTCTTTCTTCCTTTGCCAAAATTGCAGAGATACAATGAGTAATACAATAGAGCTTTCTCCCTCAAGAGTCCAACCATGAAAATGACCAAGAAAGTACATAATATAGGCAATCTAACATCTTTCCTTGCCTCTAGGGGTCGAGCTCACTATCCTAGGAGCTGTTTCAACCAATTCTAAATTGAGCACTGAAAACTAGGCAGTCAAAACAACTTGCCTCTATAAGCTAGGAAACCAATTCATTCATTAAATTTTTGCCTATCTCATGAATGAATCTTCTAGAAGAGATAAATAAGTGTCAAAATATAATAAAATTACATCATTTACAACAAGGAGGATCAAGATCTACTCCAAAAAGTCAAATCCAGTCAAAACTGCGTTTTGCTGAGCTGTAGGTGAATTTCTGTGAAAACTGCCCAACACGTCGCGCCATGATCCTGAACACGTCGCACGCCTTTGGAGCTGCTTTTGAGGCACTTCCAGGTGTCCAAATGAGGCAAAAGTGGGCTTGTCGGAAAGGTCTGTATGTCTACTTTCCAACCCAAGTAGAATTTTTGAATTTGGTGGCCATTTGCCCCTCCAAAATTGCAATCTCCCAAGACTGCTTCCTGTGTGTCAAAAATGTGGTAGAAAGTCATTTTTTGCTTGTTTTTTGACCTTCTGGAGGCTCAAAATTTGATGAAATCTCTTGGTAATTGCTGAGCAGGTGTATCTTTGCATGAAAAATCCAAAAATGCTGAGTTTTTCCGAAATGGAGTTACCCATCGAAAAGGTTGCGCGCGACGCGCGACGTGTTGGTGGAGAAAACCTGTTTTTTGCCCAAAAGTTCACAAGTGACCCAAAATGCTCAAATTTTTTTGAAATTTGTGCTGAAATTAAGTCATTTAGTATCATGCTCCTTCAAGGAAGCCTCAGCCAAGATGTGGAGGGGATCGGGCCTTTTCTGTCGTTTTAGTGCTTTGGCCAACCGTCTTTGAATCACCTTCATTTTTGCCTTGCCTACGTGCATTCGGGCCCAATAGTGGTTCTTCATGTTCTGGAGCAGGTCCTTATCTTTGTTGGCCTTGGCCAGCAACCTCTCCAAATGAGCATTGACCTGGAGAAGCATAACCTCTCGCTCAACGGGTACCAAATCACCGGGTCTCTTACGAGCCAAGTTGCGGTCTTCATGGATCCTACGCAACTCATCAAGAGTGTGCTCCTCCTCAAGTTGCTTGTTGCGCTGCTCTAAGTAGGTGATTGTCCAATTTTCCATTTCCAATCTTTGCTGCAATGAGTCATTTTCAGCCCTTAGGTGCTGAATGATCTCCTTTGACTCTAGGCTAGGAGAACTGATATCAAGGTCAACAACCTCTATGCCTGGAACACCTGATGGCCCCTCATCAATCTTGGGCTGCTTGCCTCTCTCTGGTACCTGTATTGCTGTCGGAGACGAGGCCCCTTCCACCTGGTGTGGAGATAACACTCGTGGTGCTGATGAAGAAGGCGAGACCCCTTCCACCTGGTGTGGAGATAATACTCGCCTAGCTGATGCAAATAAGGCCCTGTGGCCTCTCTGATATGTGACCAATGGAGGGGAGCTGACATGTCTGGTCTCAGGAATATCATGCTGCTATGAAGGCCCTCCCTCCTCATGAACAACCTCAGGGGGTGATGATGCTGATGCTGTGAAAAATCTCGAGAGATAAAATCCTCCCATGTGATACCCTGCTGAGCCAACTGATGTATGACCACAAGCTGGATCAAACCATAATGATAGACACTCCTGTGTTGCTGTGCTGGGCTCTTTCTCTGCACCAAGGGCACCATCTTCTCAATATTCTGGCACATGAAAAAAGGTATGTTCATCATCCGTACCCGTGTGAAATGCATCAACAAGCGAATATGGTATGAATACAAATATGAAAATCTGCCCTCACAGGTGAAATAGCGCATGATGAGCCTCATCAAGGGAGCATACTCACCCCTCAAAAATCTGAAGGGAAACATACCAGTCATGTACCTCATGTAGGCAGGTTTAATGAAGGGCTCATACTGAAATCTGTCCAATAGTTTGCGCTTGTTCCACTCTTCTCCCACATTGGGTATCCCTGTTGCTTGAGCAATAATTTCAGATGACAATATAAAATCCACCCCTGCAAGATTTACATGCCCATCATGCAGATGCAAAAAAAACAAGCGGACCAATTCCCTATGGTGCTGAATTTGAGAAATCCTCTCGCAAAATTCATAACATGAGAGGTAGCGGAAACATGTGACTGCAAGTGGACAAGCCTGCAAATAGGTCAAAGAGGTGGGCTCCTCTCTCACATGGTGACCACTCTTACCACCCTTGTGAGGCCTCCTTTGTACCTCAACTTCTGGTGTTGACTCACGGTCATCACTCTGCTCATAGTCGGTTTCGGTTCCTGACATGGTTTCAAGAGCAAAGTGGCTGAAATGTACTGCTGCTTCTGCTCAAATGACCTGCTGTTTTTCCTTGTTTGAAATGCTGCTTCAAGGGGACAAATAACACAAGGGAGATGTTAGGGAAGGGAGACTTCTAAGGGGAATTAGGGAAAATACATGACAAAGGGAATTAAGGGAAGGAATCATGACATATACAACATCATACCATCATCATTTGCAAAGATTTTATGGGAAGTAGGGTTTAAGGTTATATTATTGGATTTTAGGAATATGGGTAGGGTGTTGGGCCTTTGATATTTTTTGGTAGGGAGATTAGGTAAAAATGATAAGGGAGATGGTTGGGATGTGGGGGAAAAAATGGGAGTGCAAGGGATGACCTTGAGAGCAGCAAAACAAAACCCTATCTCTACTTGCATTTTGACATTTTTAAAGCAAATATACATGAACTTCTCATTTCAACTTGATGGCATTAAAACACATTTCCCATGCTCATTTTTCTTTATCAAGCAAAATACTTTGATGATCAGAGGCCTACCTGCAATCTTGAAGAATTTTGGGATCGTTTGGCAGTTTACAGGCAATTTTTTGTGGATGAATTCCCAACACGTCGCGAGCTGGTCTTGACAGGTCGCGCGCACCCAACACGTCACGCCAGTGTATTTTCCTAACTGCTAAGACCCCCCTGACACGTCGCGCCTGCCCAACACGTCGCGCGCAGGTCTTGACAGGTCGCGCGCGGGCTCTGTCTACAATTTCACCCAATTTCTCTCCAAATCGTTTTTCACTATTGCTTTGAGGCAAATGATGATCAAATGGAGGGAGAGAGGGGCTTTATAGGCTTGATTCAAATTAATTTCCCCTCAAACCCTCTTTCTAATGTTTTTAACTTGACACTTTTTCAAAATTTAAATGCTGCTGACTTTATGGTTTCCTTTTGTCCTGAAATTGGTTTGAACTGATGCTTTTCCTTGAAAATTTTTGCAGGGATAGCTTCTGAGGAATCTTGGCAAAGGGGACCAGGGCTACATGCTGACTTTTGAAGAATTTTGAATTTTTACAACTTTTACAAAAATGAAAAAATTACCTTGTCTTTAAAAACAGGGTTTTTAAATCCAAGGTAAAAATTAGCTGTACAAGATGAAATCTTTTGAAGAAAAACTTTGATAGTCATCCCTCTGGCCTGTTGGGCATTTATTGACTTTTAAAGACATGACCTCAAAGACAAATTGGACCTAAACCCTAGACCTAGGACTTTGACCTCAAGACAAGACAAATAACCTTGAAAGAGTTTATTGACTGAAACAACTTGATCCAACAGTGCCAAGAGGGGAATAAAGACACCAGCTCCTCCATCAGGGTTATGGCATGCCTAGTGGAATGCAATGAGATGACACTGATGAAACACCTACTTTATGCAAATGCAAAGAGCTTTGATTGCTGATGGAGGGCTACTAGACCAACTCTAACACAACCAACATAATAACAACAAAAATATCAAGGATACATCATCCATAGAATCCACATATAAACCAATATATTTACACATAAAATACCAATGAAAGAACCTCTTATTAATGAATGCAAAATCCAACTCGATATGGGACTACCACGTTCTATGCGGCCATAGATTTCCTGAGCCAAGCCTCTCTTCATCCAATCACCCCCGTGCCATATTCCAAGCTCGAATGTGGGACTCAAACCAAAAGAACCAACCAGGGCATCCTGAGGCTAAACCACCTCACCCTCATCAATAGAAACTAGGCTTTACCACAATCTACACCAAATCATTAGGATAAAACAATGAACATTTAATAACATGCTTTACCATGATCTCCCCCATATCACTAGGCAAAAACTAGAATGGACGCCACTTGATTTCTCCACCTATCCAGTGAGGAATTTTCTAGTCTCCTAGTCTCTTAAGGTTTACGCAACCCACACCGGATCATTGGGACCTAAATTGAGACACCACTCTCCAGGATTTACCACATATCCCATCCCAGGATTATTAGGCATGATGGATAGAGCCCACCTCTAGAATTTATCGTATATCCTGCCATTCATCGGTCGAGGATTTCTAGGCCCACTGAGGCAACAAATAATTCAAATTTACCACAACCCACATTCTAGTTCAAGGGTTATTAGGCCATGTGTTCTTCTATTCAGATATCCACCTCACTTAGCTTCGAATCCATTCACAAATCCATCTCAACCAAAACATGAGAACCCCATCACACCATGGCTACCTGAAAATGGAAAGGTTAGGATCAAAACACTATCACACCTAACAAACCCCATGTCATGACAACAAAGAACCACATGTAATATCGTACATGTCGAATCTAGCAAGGAAATCACACATGCAAATTGATACCTGTAAAGAATCACTCTATAGCTGCTTGATATTGCTATTCCTTACTTTCTCCTTCCTTCCTCTTTCCTTCTTTGCCTTTCTTGATCTAATTCCAAAGTTCTCCAAGAAAACTATAAGTGTTTAAGAGTGAGAGAGAATAATGAGAGAGCTCTAAAACTGAAGTGACAAAAGGTACCAACTAATCCTCAGAAGCCTTTTTATTATTCAAGCCTATAATTTCTTATTTTTACATTATTTTCCTTCATTTTCCTCCTCACATGCAACCTGTGACCTTTCACCTTCCTTTTCTCCTAATTTCCATTATTTTCATAATTAAATGTGCCAAAAATGTCATTTTCCTTTCCAAATCCTTTTTCCATTGCCTTTGCCAATTTCTTTTGCCGTAATAAACCAATTACCACCCACACTAGGATTTCTTACCCAAAATTCCGCTTGGAATAAGTGTCCCATAATCCATGGTTATTATTTTTCCTTTATTAACTTTCATTACATGGAATTTTCACCAGGGTTGTTACAGAAACTTTCCAATTGAGGGACATCATCCTCAACGTTCAACCACAGTTATACCTCAACAAAACCTCTGAAAAGGAAACATACTTCCTGTATAACTTTATAACTTATCTCGATGAAGTATTTACAATGATCACCCTGTTGAAAAGCAAACCAACATCGCAACATAACAACATGACAACTATAATGGCATGACACTTGCATTGCTAATTGTAGCTTTATAACTTATCTAATGGTGGTATTTACATCCATATACATATGTACATATATCAAAACATCACCCAAACATATGCCAAAACATATACCAAACATCATACCAAAATTGCTTTTCCTCAATCAGAAACAATGAAGGATACATAGCCTGCATCTGATTCGCCATCTCCCATGTAGCTTCATCGGACCCAAATTTCTTCTGCTACACTTTAACCTATTGGATTGCTCAGTTCCAGAGCATGAGCACCTTTCTATGTAATATACACTAAGCTTTCATCTAGAATTCTCCATCTTGATCCACCTGCAATACAAACCAGTCAGTCACATGATCAACATCTTTAACATACTTCTTAAGCAATGACACATGGAGAAAAAAATGTACTTTAAATTTCAAAGGCAGTGCAATTCGATATGCTACTGGTCTGATCCTCTCAAGAATATTAAAAGGTCCACAAAACCATCGTGCCATCTTGTCACATGATCCAATTCACAAGGAGCTCTTATTCGGTTTGATGTAGAAGTACACCTGTTCCCCAACTTGGAACACCTTGAAAATCCTATTCTATTCTACATAGCTCTTCTTCATATCTAGTGATGCTTTCAAATTCTTCTTGATTACCTTTATTTCCTATTCCGTTTCTGCCAACATGTCCAATCTAATCAACGCCATGTTAACTAGATCACTCCAACTAATGGGAGTATTGCAACTCTGCTCATACACTGCCTCAAACAGACTCCTCTTCAAAGATTTATGATACCCATTGTTGTAAGCAAACTCTACTAGTGGAATATACTCTTCACACTTTCACTACTAATGCATAACGTACATCCTCAACATTTCCTCCAATATCCTGTTGACCCTCTCAGTATGTCAAGCTGTCTGTGGATGATAAGTTGTATTGAAGGCCAAATTATTCCCTAATCCTACAGACAAATCCTTCCAAAATTTGGAAGTGAACCTAGCATCCTTGTCTGATACAATCTTCTTCAGAACACTGTGAAACCTAACGACTTCTCTAATGAATACATGTGCTACGTCGCTAGCTGAGAATGTAGACTTCACTGGAATGAAGTGTGCAACCTTCATCAAACTGTCCACCACAACCATGATGGAATCATGCTGTCTCATTGTCCTCGGAAAACCTGTGATAAAGTCCATGGAAATGACCTCCCATTTACATTCTTGAATTTCAATTGGTTGTATCATTCCACTTGGATACTTAGACTCTACCTTTACCTTCTGACAATCTAAACATCTAGCGACAAACTCTCCCACATCCTTCTTCTTATTTGGCCAATAATAAAACTTCTTCACTACAGTTAATGTCTTTTGATAGCCTGTATGACCAGAATATGGTTTTGCATGAAATGACCTCAAGATTACCTTCTTCATCTGACTGCTATCTGACACATATATATTGTCTCTAAATATGATCATTTCATCTGTCATGAGATGATATTCCACCTCCTATGAACCTGCATCTATACATGTACCTATACTTTGTTGCAACCTATACACATTTTCCATATACTTGTAATATTGATAACCTGCCTGCAAGATCCTATCCCATAAGTTTGTCATATAGAAGCTCATAACTACTATATGATTCACCTATATCCGCCTGCTAAGAGAATTTGCAATACAGTTCTCTTTTCCCTTGATAAACTTGATCTCAAAGTCAAACTCATTGATCGTGACCAAACATCTAGATTTCCTGGCATTTAGATTCGGTTGGTCAAACAAGTGTCTCAACCCACTGTGATCACTCATCAGTACAAACCTCTTGCTAAGAAGATAGTGCCTCCACATCTTCAATGCATGTATGATCACTTCTAGCTCAAGATCATGCATTAGATATTTATTCTTGTGCTCATTTAGTTTATGTGACTCACAGAACACTACCTGTCCTTCCTACATAAGGACCCGACCAAGTCCTCTCTTGCAAGCATCTGTACATACTATGAATTCTTTGTCTAGATCTTTGATCTTTAACATTAGATCATGTTTCAACAATTGCTTAAGCTTCTCAAAACTAGCCACACATTCCTCTATCCATTCAAACTTCTTACCTTTCCTTTGCAAACATGTAATAGGATAAACAATTTGTGAGAAGTCCCTGATGAACCTCCTATAATAACCTTCCAATCCCATGAAGGATCTCACCTCATCTACATTTTTTGGAGATGCTCACTCCATGATAGCTCTTACCTTTTCTAGATCCACTGTTATTTCCTCCTTCGAGATGACATGTCCCAAGTAATGTGCCTGAGCTTGAAATAAATTGCACTTGTTGAGCTGAGCATACAATTGGTGCTCTCTAAAAAATGTCAACATTAATGCTAAATGCTCGACATGATCTTCCTCATTTTTAAAATATACCAATATGTCATCAATTAACACAATAACAAACTTGTCCAAATAGGGACAAAACAAACTATTCATCAAACACATAAAGGTAGATGGAGCACTAGTCGTACCGAATGGAACTACATCAAACTCATAATGCCCATACCTAGTCTGAAAAGATATCTTGTAAATGTCCTCCTCTTTAATGCCTACCTGATGATATCTGGATCTCAGATCAATCTTCAAGAACATTGTTGCTCCCTTCAGTTGATCAAACAAGTCATCAATCCTTGACAACATATACTTGTTCTTGATAGTCACTTTGTTCAACTGCATGTAGCCAATGCATAATCTGATATTACCATCCTTCTTATTCATAAAAAATACCACCCCAAGGTGATACACTTGGCCTAATGTATCCCTTGTCAAGAATTTAGCCCTACCAAATCTGGAGTGCTCATCCTGCATGGTTCTTTTGATGTTGGTGTTTCCCTTGGTACCAACTCAATAGAAAGGTATACCTCCCTGTAAGGTGGAAACTCTAAAATATATGCGGGAAACACATCCTTGAACTATTTCAGAATTGGGTACTTGCTCAAAACATCTGTATTCTCAACTTCCTTACCTTTTTTGCTAGAAATGTGTACCGCAAATAACACAAACCCTTTCCTGTGACTACACTTGTCCTGTATAGTTGTCACCATTCTAGCCTATGTGGATTTCTTCTTTCCCTATAAGAATCTTGGTTCCCCATTTCCATCCAAGCAATTAATGGTTGTGTCATATAAATCCACCTTGGTCCTATGAAGGTATAGCCAGTCCATACCCAATAGCATACTATATGATCCCAACGACAATACATTCAAGAGCACTCATGTAGACATGCCATTCAACTTAAATTCATAAGCTCTTACCCAATGATGACTCTTTTCTTTATACCTGTAGCTAACTTCACTAACCAAGATTCTGCATGCACTTATTTATTCAAACCACACTTATCTGCCAATTCAGGACTAACATAATTATAATTATATCCAGGGTCAATCAAAATATAAACAAATTGATCATAGAGATTACTGTCCATCTCAATGATAAATTCCTGATGGCCTGCCTGCCTATTATTCAGTGCTACATAGATATGAGGAATGCTCTGACCAACATCCGCAATAGTATGTGCCTCCTATGCACTATATATATGAGGCCTACCACCCAGTTTCTATGGACAATCTCCCTTGAGATTCTTCTTACCACATGTCGAACACTCCAACTGTCTAGTACCATCACTTCTATGATGTTGATGTGACCCATGTCCTCGTCTAAATGCATTGAAATTCTTTTGTGGTGTCACATTTTCTCTCTTATGCATTTTGAGGCCTTTCTCTTTTCAGTTGCCATTTACCTTTACCTTTGTCTTTCCCTTTCCATCCTTGCTGAGATTCATTCTTATGCTTCAACTGCTCACAGAAATGCTTCAATTTCCTAATAACTTCCTCAAGTGACTGAGGCTCATCATACTCAATCTGATCTCTAAATGCTAATGGAAAACCATTGACAAACTGTTGAGCTTTAGCCTTCTCATCTTTAAGATATGGTACATACCTCAATAGCTCGAGGAACTTGGTCGTATACTCTGCATCTGTCATTGATCCCATTTTTAGCTCATAAAATTCTTTGGCCTTACCTCGTAGTACCTTTCTGACAAGTACTTCTTCCTGAAAAGCCTCTTGAACGCATGCCAAATCAAGTCCTATGTCTTGACGTCTTTGAACCTCTTCACATATTCACATGAGATATATACTTTACCTCTCAGGCTAAGGATAGATACTCTGTCCTTCATATTATCTCTGTGTAATAATGTAGCTCAAATAAATTCTTCATCCCAATTATAGAAGCCCCTGCTTCTTCCAACTTCTTCAAATCTCCATCAAACTTAGGTGGCTTTTCTTTCTTAAATTGATCTAGCAAGTATCCCCTATCACTACTCTTATAAGGATGATAACGATGACGATCATAATGCCTATCATAACCATAACTAGAGTAGTACCTGTGTCCATCACCTTTCCTATCTAGAGTATCCAACAACCTTCCATCTCTCACTGCATCATATCTATCTGACATGTGGCCACCATGAGACCTAGTGCCATATGCCCCATTAGTTTTGTCCTCCTTCTCATGGCCGATCTAAAGTGGCCCCTATTGCTACAATTTTGACAAACTATAAAGGAGTATTGCATTAACCTTTGCTTGTTTTTCTTGTGCCTGCATGATTTTGTCATTGTCTGCCTTATAACTCCTTATTTTTTCCTTCAAGCTTCTTTATGTGTCTGCCAAATCAGAAGAATTCCCAACACCAGAATTCTCATCTGATTCATAGGGAGAATATTTGTAGTCTACTATCTTGCTAGTAATTTTTTATCTCTTTCTTGCAAGGCATGTTGGAAATAATACTGAGAGGGGGGTTGAATCAATATTTAAAATTCAACTATTTTTAATTTCCCAATCAAATTTATATATGCTACTTCAATGAAGTGAACTTGCATGTGCACGCAACTGTGATTAAAGAAACCAGCGTATACGTAGAGAAATTATGATTTAGTTAATTCATCATGTGTTGATATTTAATCAGTGCATCCATACCTTATTATATAGTAAGTAAGTGTAGTAATAACATAATAAACCATCACACATAAGCAACACACATGAACACCAAGATTTAAGGTGGAAACCCAATGCAGGAGAAAAACCACCTACTGTTGTCAACTTTGTCTTCTTTTTAATATAAAGAAAATATGTTTACAATATTTTACTGGTGTAGACTCATACCAATATGCAAGCACCCACCTGCAGAAGGCTACAACCTTCTCTCATTCTCCAGCTTCTACTGGAAGGGAGCTACAACCCCCTAGCTCTTGTACTAGCCGATATGTTTACTAGTACGTAGGCATCGACCTATAGAAGGCTACGACCTTCTCTCTTCCTCCAGGGACCACATTTTATAAATTTTCAGACTGGATGCTTCTGGTACAAAAAAAAACAATATGAAGGCCCCATTTCCTCAAATTTTCACATTGGTCCCATCAGAAACTTTGAAACTCAAACTTCATCAACCAACAATCAGTTAATCTGAACAGTCAGATCATTGTCACCAGAACACTGCGTTGAACCTAGAAACCTGCATCATCATTCAGAACCAGCTGTAACCTCAAAAATCATACATCAAAATGCATATGCTACTTTACTGAACCCAACCTACATGTATACACTACTTCCTTTAACAAAACCTGCGTATACCTTCAAAGCTACTGAAACATAAAACTTCTGAATCAAATATGTACCAAGCAGTGATATTCTGAACATCTATTGTCAAATTACAAAGATCTAGACAGTCATTAGTAGAGATCACCCTTCTCACTTAATCAATCAATCAATCAGACTCAATCTCCTTATGCATTCAGTTCTACTTTCAGATCTAAGAAGACTTCGTTGACAGACAATAGTAAACCAGCATCAATGATTAGATAGATCAGCCATTTCTGAATAACAGGCTTTTCTTTTGTATACGCTACTTGGAAACTTCGAACCAACGTGTAAACACGCCTTCACCAAGGTGAACCAACATATATATCTACAAATATTAACTTACAACTTCACTTTTATTCCATATTTCAGACATACCCAGATTATGACATTTAAAGAATAAAACATGTGTAAACAATCAAATATAGCCCAACCAATACAAGGTCATTCAATGATAAGTCATTTTAGGTCTCATGATCCTGATCCAACATTGAATTGTCCATACGATATTTTAGATTATATCATAATCATAGTCCCTGCAACATAAAATGTACTTTAGATAGAAGTATTCCTGAAAAACCCTTTTACTTGCACACTTGGCCCTTTGATCTTCTCCTCCCTATATAGTTTTTGGCCTTTCTCAATACCTCAGACCAAAACAACACTTAGAACGTGTGGTATTCTTGGACGGGATCAATTAGTTGTTATTCACTCAATATTTTGGGCTAATACCATAGTATTGACCCTTGGTATTCTTTAATCTTGAAATTACTTGATTTTCCAACCCATGTGCACTTTTCCTCTTGTGAAAGTGTGTGCATACATATACGCTCTTTTTGTTCCGTTAACTCATATGTATGCACTGCTTTGACAAACTGAACTTGCGTATACAGCTTAAACTACCTTACAACATCCTTTTCCTTCATCTTCTTGATACTGATCAGCAAACCTTTCTTCCAACTTCCTATTCTTCTCTACCAATGCCTTGTTACCTCTGAATTGACCTGTTACAATGTGACTTTCCCTTTATCAAATCTGAACTGACTTGAACTGACCTGTGAGTGATTTTCCATCGAGGAAAACACTTGTATCATAATTCCAATAATATCCCCCTTTGGACTTGATGGCAACGATATTGGTATTGATTACTGCAAGCTGTAGAAACTATTAGACATATCAAGCAACACAAAAATACTCTCCCCCTTTGACATCAAGGGAAAAGGGAAGATCAAGATATTCTCCCCCTTTGAGATACACTATGTTGTCCATGCTCCCCCTGAGTATATGCAGAGTATGTAGAGATATTTTTCAAAAGAAGAACATGACTCTATAACTCAACTATGTGAGTATGACCTTCGTATCACGAATGACTCATACATACATCAATCACCCAACCAAGTGGGGATACACCAAATTTCACTCATCCACCCAACCAAGTGGGGATATACCAATTGTTTATACATGACTGAAATATAACAATTATTACATCATACTTCCGATGCATAGTGGGGATACAAATTTCATCATATGTCTAATAGGACTCAAAAATAGGTTATGACAGAAGGAGACATATTACACCCTATATCTTTACATGGCCTAAGAAACAATGAATAACTGAAACCATAGTTGAAATCAACCATAATGCCAACAATGTAGAATGTTTGTGAAGGCTAATGCTTTTCCTGAACCTGTGCTACCTGTGCATTGTCAACAAATCCTTCATCAAGGCAGCTTCATCAGTAGATAAAAATCAATGAACAAAGCATATCAAAACATTGTAATCATCAATATTAGACTAAGCACCCATGACAGAGTCTGACCCACTATGTTTCTATCAAAAAAACATATGCACTCCTGCAGCCACAGAAACTCACGTATATACGTGACTATGCTTCATGAAACCTATGTACAAGAACCTTCCTCTGAAAAGTGATTTAACACCAGGATGATGCAGAAACTACTCCCAGATTTTGTCTGAGATATTCAAATCTTTCTCTGGGAAGCGGTTTAGTAAATATACCAACCTGTTCTTTGGAGGGAACATGCTCCAATTTAACCTTTTGTTCAAGCACTTGTTCTCATAGAAAATGGTACTTAATGGGTATGTGCTTGGTATTTGAGTGCATGAATGGATTTTTTGAAATGATAATGGCAGCATCATCTAAAGTATTTGTGTGCAGCAAGATGCAATAGACACATATTCTGCTTCAACTGTATATAAGGCAATCAAAATTTGTTTCTTGCTAAACCAAGACACTAACTGTGATCCCATATAGAATGCACCTCCACTAGTGCTTTTTTGATCATCAACATTTCCTGCCCAATCTACATCTATATATGCATGAAGAGTAAGATCTATATCTTTAGGATACCATAGACTGAAGTCTTGAGTTCCTTGAAGATATTTGAATATTCTTTTTACAGCGTGAAGATGTGATTCCTTTGGATTTTCTTGGAACCTTCCAACAATTCCTCTTGCATGCATGATATTAGGTTTGGTACATGTTAGATAAAGCAAACTTCCAATCATATATTTGTATGCCAGTTGATTCACTATAGGTGATTCATTGTTAGATATGAGACTGCATCATGTTACCATTGGAGCACATACTGGTTTAGAATCTTCCATTCCATACTTCTTCAGAATCTGCTTGAGATATTTAGGCTGTGAAAGAAAAATACCATCTTTTGTTTGTTATACTTGTAGACCAAGAAAATAAGTAAGCTCACCAAGTAAGGACATTTCAAATTCTTGTTGCATAACCGAAGCAAAGTTATGACTCATAGATTTTTCATTGCTTCCAAAGGTGATATCGTCAACATACACAACAATAATTAGTAGTTTATCATTCTCAACCTTGGTGTATAAGTTGTTGTCTGCAAATCCTTTTGTGAACCCTTGTTGTTTTCGATATTTGTCAAGGCGATAATACCAAGCCCTTGGAGCTTGTGTCCATAAGGATCCTTTTTGAGCTTGCATACAAGCTTTGCATAATTTCCTAGGATGAATCCTTCTAGTTTTTCAATATAAACTTCTTCTTCTAATTCTCCATTAAGAAATTCAGATTTTACATCCGTTTGATATACTTTGAATTTTTGAAAACTTGAAAGAGAAAGAAACATTCTTATGGCTTCAAGTCTGGCAATAGGTGCAATTTTTTCTTCAAAGTCTATACCTTCTTGTTGAGCATACCCTTTATAGACAAGTCTTGCTTTGTTTCTAATAACCTCTCCATTTTCATTCAATTTATTCTTGAATATCCATTTTGTTCCAATAACATTTTTATCAAGAGGTCTAGGAACTAGTTCCCAAGTATTATTCTTTTCAATTTGGTCAAGTTCTTCATTCATTGCCTTAACCCAACATTCATATTTACTATCTTCATTAAAAAAATTGGTTCTATGGAGGATAGTAATGCTATATAACTGGAAGTTCCTACCAGAGTTCTTATTGTCTGTACTCCAGGCCCTTTTTCTCCTAGAATTTGAGATTCTGGATGATTCTTTTGAACATACCTGGATGGATTCTTTTCCCTGTCATTTGTATCTTCTTCTGATGCTTCATTGGTTTCTTCCTCTATATCATTTTGATTTGATACAGGAAAGCATTCACCATCTTCCTCATTGTCATCATCCCTTGTTTGTTCCCAATTTTTGTATCTTTCATCAATTACTATGTTATCACTTAGATTTTCCTTAGAAGTTATTTAAAAGAAGGAAAGTGTCCAAGGTAACTACAAACCAATCTTTTAAGTATAGATCCTAGCCGATCTACGCTCAGAGAGGGATATCTATTTATAATTTAACATTATTTTGATATGATATTAGGCTAGTTATTAATGCTTAAGGAATTTGTTTTGATTTGTTTGGTGGAATTAAGGAAACAAATTGGCAGAGCAGATATTTAGGCCATTGGGCTATGGATTCAAGTAGGAAAGGTTTATTAGGATTTGATTAATCACCAAGGTAAGAGTTCACAAGGCAAGCTAGCACAGCAAGGACAAATCTGAAGGTCTCAATGGATGAAAATCTTAACCAAGGCCAAGGGCAATGAAGAATCCTTAACAGGGATTAAGATGAAGAAGGGAGGTTTGGAAAATAGCAAGGGCAATTAAGAATCTTGTACTAGGGTCCAATAGAGGGAATGAATTACAGAAGTAAGGGAGCAACTAATAATTCCCAAACTTAAGCAATTTTGTAGAAAACATTAAATAAGAAAATAGTTAAAACAGAGAGCACTTAAGCTAATTCTGATGATATTACTCCTTGTTTGCTTTTAAGAATTATAAGAAACACATATGATATTTCATAACATAAAGGAAAAAAATAATCAAACTTAGAGAAGTGATACTTATTTGTTTCCCACAGTGCACATGAATCGAGTGAAATGTCCTCAGCTTTATTTAATCCAGTAAACTAGTCCAACCTTGATTACAATAGCTCCTTTAGCTCAAAACAAAACGTCTACAGAAATGCTTTTTAATCCACCCTAATTACTTCAATTTATGAAGTATTTATACAAAAATGAATACAAAATATCTCATAACTATATGAGATTTATTTTAGGAAACAAAAGTTATCTTCCACACGAAGATAGAGACAGATGGAAAACATATTGTTTTTTGTCCCTTTATTTGTGAATGTGCTGGATACTGGAACTCAGATTTGGCTCTTGCAGTTGCCTTGGTATTTATGTGCTGAACTTCAATCTTATCTTCACCTACTGATACTCTTTACCTACTGATACTCTTTACCTATGTTGTTTCATCCTTTCATCATGTATTACCAGAATTTACCATGGTAAACATCTTTTACCCCACAAGTTTACTATAGTAACCTTATAGTAAATCAGTCAAACTGGTCCACCATTTGTTATCTGGTAATTTCATCCTGATCATCTTCCTGTAAACTTCATCAGCTTCTGTGTACTTAGCAAAATTGGGTTTGCTGGTGAATAGATGTTTTACTTCATGTTCTATGTAAAATAGATTCTCCAAGCCATCATAAAGTACCTTTCCTGTAGGTAATGCTTTTACTCCTGAAGAACTTGCTTGGCTCCTGGCCTGTTTATTTAATCTCTCGATATAGTCTTCCTGTGTCATTAACTTGTCATGTATAACCAGTGGGCTAGGAAGGCCTTTCTCTCTCAAAATGCCATATTTCAACATGAAGCTATCTATGTTTGCCTGAATACTCTGACACCTTTTCTCTAAATTAAGCATTAAGTTCCTTTTAGTAAGAACTTTCTTTATTTCAATAATAGTAGCTATTCTATCCTCAATCTCTAACTCCTCTAGCTGGTGCCTGTTCCTACTGTTCAAAAAATCAATCAACTGATTTGCCTCTTCAGGTTTATCTCCAAGTTCTTCTTTAGTCTTCTGTATAGCTTCCATAGCTACTTTAATTAATTCAGTATGTTAAAAAATTACCTGGATAGAAGGCCAAATATCATTGATGGAATCAATGATATTGGCCCAAAATATATCTTTTATGTCTCCCAATGGTTTTTCTAATGTCAAATCCTTCTCCAGGACTCTGATTCTTTCCTCCATCCTTCGGTTTTTTCGTTCTTCTTCTTTATTCTGAATTTGTGCAAGCTCGTAGTTTGTTTCCAAACTTGTCATTTGTTCTCTGAGCTTTTTCAATTATGTGGCCTGGATACTCATTTGTTCCATGGCTTTAATCAATTCATCTGTTTTTTCTATTGATGTCCTTGCACTGGTTGATGTACCTGTGGTTGAAATAGTCCCTGCTACTGGCAATGCTGTCACTGGTGGAAGTGTTGGTGCCAAGGAAGTTGCCAAAGTGGAGGGTACTACTGTAGAAACTGTAGGTATGACAGTCTGAGGAGCGGTGGCTAGCTCACTCTGCTTAGATTGTATTGCTTTCTCCAATTCTTTCTCAATTTCTTTTAACTGATCATTTAACTTAAGGAATAAGTCCATAAGTTCTTCCTCCTTTTTCCTCTCTATAACTTCTGAAGTTTGAGGATGGTGGAGAGGAGGGATCTTGATTTGCTTGTTCAGTGCAACTATATCATCATTTTTATTTTTAATCAACTGCTCTGCGGCTTTGACATCCTTGGGATCATGTGCCAACTTTATCACCAAGTATTCTAAAGTTTTTATCTTGGTGTCTTTAGCCTGATAGGAGGCCTTTTCCAATTGAAGCTGTGCAGAGGTATTGTTCAATGAGTTCTACAATTGATGTGCTATGATGGCCTTATTAGTGAATGTAGAATATACCATCTCACAAGTTTGTTTGTGCAGTTCTATTTGGTCAACATGATGAATATCCTTTGCCAAAACTTCAAAATCAATCTTTAAATAATCAACCATGGATATTGGCTATTGCATAGTTGGCTTGAGGAAGCTCATTTGCATCTTTCCTTCCTTTATATGAAACTTCATTTTAATCTCAATCTTTGGAGGATTTCATCTGCCTCCTTTCCTGCTTCTCTATTATTGCAAATAAATGGGTCTAGATGATATTTTATTCTTAGCTGGGCCTTCTTCTTGGTTTTGAAAGAGTGAATCTCATCAGAATTGATCATTTTCCTATAGTACTCCAGAGCAAATAATCGCATGGGGAGATATCTAGGTAATTTGTAAGGAGGCAGCTCACACCAATAAATTCTGATTTCAGTATGGTTTTGGTAGAAGTACCAATCCCCTACATTGTATTGTTTGGATAGTTGGAGAACCCTCTTAATGTCTGCACCGAGTCTGGGAGGGGGACTTCCTAATAACATTGTAGTCACTAGATATACAAATAGGTCAATAAAATCTGTGTATGGATAGTGAGAAGAACTGGACCTGTGGAATAGATAGGTCCAGAAGATGACAGATCTAGGATTCCCTCTAGTATCAAGTTTTTGTACAGAGAAGGGAAACTTATCAGTTTGGTAGTAGAGAAACAAATGATACAGGATTGATGAATATTTGAACACTCTTTCATTTTCTAATCTCATAAACTGATCATGCATTTTATCTGCGATGAATTTTGCATAATCAAACTTGACTACAGGAGGTTGACCAGGGGTAAAAATAGACATGTAGGAAAAAATAATCTCATCTACATATTAATTAGTGGTAAAAACTAAAATGCATGATATCATTGTTGTGATATATTTGCCCATATTAGAAAAGATGACTGACATGTAAGGAGGGGGGTCTTTTGGCATGAATATTTCTTCAGTAATGAAAGTCTGGAGGATTTGGGTACTTCTGGAACTAGATAGTTTAGAGAATCTTTCAAGAAAATCAACAATGGTAAGGGGGGTGAGGTCTTGACCAGGTTGTAACTGTAACATTTCATTTATGGATTCAGTAGTGATAGTAAACATGACTTTTTGGTCTGGGGACATTACAGCCCTCATGATAGGGTCATAGTTTGTATGACAATAGTGAATAATCTCTAGGAAGACATGAACACTGGGGAATTGATACTTGGGTAGGTTTCATTCCTAGAGGCCTATCTTATATGCATGGTTAAGTAGTTACCTCGGTGTCTGTAATGCAATTCCAAAGGGGTTTCGTCAAAGGTGAGGTCTTTTATCTGAAAATCTTTTTCAGCCAGGGGAAGGTGGTCTAAATCTCTGTGGGGAGTGGTACCTGGTATGACATTTAAGGCAACTAGGGCATCCATATTTGGTTCTTGTGGATTCAAGGATGATAGCAGGGGGTTTCAAGGAACTATGGAAAACTGGGTCGTCTCAAGACCGCCAAACAACTTAATTGCACTAAATTACCTGATTTTTAAAGCAATTTAGCTCAGGTTCAGTATGAGGTGACGTTTTGTCGTTTAGTGAGGGTAGTAAGCAGAGGCGATAAGCATAATCTATCACACCACTTTTGAGGGCTTGGAAGTATTGGGAGAGGTTCACCCGGTGCCATTCATCGGGTGACACGTAGCGGTGGGGTGAATAGTAAAACCACTCAGATCAGGTGGGTAAAGGTCGGCATCAGAGGCCACCCGATATGAGCATCAACCAGTAGATCTGAAGGGGTCATATCGTATGGTGATCGGGGCAATAATTAAATTGGGAGTTAATGGAGGGGCCCAACGAGATAATAATTATGGATTAGGGAGATTTACTGACATCGGGGATGATTTGATTGGAGGACGTTATTAATTAATCACAATTTGATTAATTAATCCCTTTTAACATGGCGGAGGGTTATGGTTCTTAATTAATTGTAGATCGATTAATTAATCCATCTAATTATTTTATTATGGTTTATATTTCAAACCATCGGGGTGGGATATTAACATATGTGATTTTAATAATATATATGGGAAAGAGGTGTGTTTTCGGGATTTAAATACATAAATAAAATTAGATGTTAATATGAAAATGGAAATGGAAACACGCTAAGTAAAATTATTTTGAAATATATTAACATTTCCGCATTTGAACATCATAACTTAGGCTTAAGTACATTTGTGGGTACTTATATGGGGTAAATTACTTTTCCTAGGCAAATAGTGATTTTACCTTAGGAAAAGGGGGTTTTTCGGGAAAATAAATGAATGATGGAGAGGGTGAATGTTGATAAGGGGGTTTTAGTACTTAGACCTTATAAGTTATTGGGTCGAGGGTCCGATCCCTCCAGAAGTCAGAGAAATGCTTTGAGCCCCTTTAACTTAAGGCTTTAGGTACTTTGATTGTTATTTGTGGGAAATTAGTGAAATAAGGGGTAAAATGAATGAGGAAATTAAACACTTGACTTTGTAACTGCTCCATTATCATTCATATTTTAGCAACTTGATGATGAAAGTAAATGATATGATCTTAGCTAATCATTCATCAGAATTCTGCAACCATGTAACTACTTACCCACCTACTCATCATACCATTTTTTCTACTCTTTATTAGGGTGCACCTAAACTGGCAAACCCTTATCAAACTTTTCTTTTAGTTTACAATAAAAAATATATCTAAGTCTATCCTTATTACATCCGAGGGCTCAGATTAAACTGTCGAGCTCCTTTTATTCACTCTACCTATCTACTTATCTGCCAAGATTAAACAGTTTGGTCATATTTTATTCTCTATCTATATACAGAGAAATTGAAAACATGAAATAGCCAAATTTACATTATTTAACCATTCATGGATTGTGGCATAAGTGACAAGCTGCACACAACCTTTTATTTTTCATCAAAGTAAATGGTAGTGGCATTTAGACTTGCACACTTTCATGGTCTTTTTCTTTTTTCTTGGTGTTCATTTTTTTCATTTATTTTTTGACCTTTTCTTTATTCTTTTTGTCCTTTGATTCTTCTTTTAGGATAGACCCTCTTTACGTTTTTGAATTTTTTTGAATTTTTGAATATGGAAAACATTTGTAGAAAGCAAAGGTATGTACATATTACAGAGATAAACTAAATCAATCATAAATTATGACACCTATTGGTATAGGAACATAACAATGGCTCCACTTGGGGATGGCTTTCCCTAGTGGAAAGTCAAGAACTATAGATCACTAGCCTTCTGAAAGACTGTGATTTTATTATGCAATTTTTCCTTTATTCTACTGCTTTATTGATATTTATGACAGTGACACTTTTGAATCTAAGGGCCTTCTCTTCGAGCTTCAACTCCAAAACGTTACCATCCAATCGACACTGAACTTTAAAAAGGATATAGTATGTACAACTGAAACTGGTAAAATTAATAACTTGGATCAATATAATGTTTCAACATTCGACCATTTACTGGTCCTCCTTCTACCTTTGCACCATCCAATTCTTTGAGAAAGTAAGCATTATTACCTCTGAAGGCATATATAATGTATGGACATTTCCATAGGAAATCAAACTTCCCATGTTTCCCTTTGTCTTCCCTCTTGGAGTCCCACTTCAAAACTTTTTCACCAAGATAGAAGTCTTCTGCCTTGGTTCTTTTATCAAAAACTTTCTTGAGTTTTTCTTGCAGTACTTGGGCTCTGATGTATACTTCCTCCTTGGTTTGCTGCAAATTAATGGTCTGATTGATTCTCCTCTGAATATCATTTGGCTCAAATTGGGATTCCTGGAATAGTTTCATTACTAGAATTCCCAATGATGAAGGGAAAACTGCTTCCATCCCATAGACTAGCTGATAGGGACCGGTTCCAATAGATTTCTTAGTGGTCAGCCTATCTTCCCACAAAGCATGTATTATTTCTTGTTCCATGTTTTATTATTATCTTCCAACCATTTTTTAATAATTTTCATCAGGCTTTTGTTGGAGGATACTGCAAGTCCATTTCCTTGGGGATAGTAGGCTGTAGAGTGACCAAGGGTTATATGGTATCTATGGTAGAAATCAATCATCCTCTTTGATTTAAAGGCTGCAACATTGTCTGTGATAATTTTGTTGGGACAACCAAATCTGGACAGAATACTGGCCTCCAGAAAACCTATTATGATAGTATTAGTGGCTTGTCTAGAGGGAATGGCTTCTATCCACTTTGTAAAGTAATATGTGGCAGTCAAGATCCACTTATGTTGAGTAGAAGAAGGGGGGGTGAATTTCACCAAAGAAGTCTAGACCCCACCGTTGAAAATGCTTTTCAGTAGAAATGGGTTTCAAAGGTAAAGGCAGAAGTTTTCTTTTTCCTTCAAAGGTCTGACACTTGTGGCCGGAGGTTACAATTGTTTTTACATTAGAAAACAAATTTGGCCAGTAAAATACAACTCTTAAGATTTTATCAGCCATTGTCTTCCAATAGATATGTCCTCCACAATCACCTGCATGAAATTCTTGGAGTACTTTGTCAGGTTCTTCCTTTAATAAACAATTTAACACAATACCTTCATGATTTTTCCAAAATAAAGTATTAACAATTATGCAAAATTTCAAAGGTTTCATTTTCAAAAACCTACTTTTAGTTCTGGACAACCCTAGAGGAGCTTGTAAATTTTGTAGAACGTATATCATGTCAGTATACCAGGGTGAATCTAAGAAGGCCTGGCTGATTTGTGGAGTCGCCATCTCCTCTTTGTTATCCAATTCTGCGATAAAATTTATACCCAAGGCTTGGCAATTTGTTTCAGCCATAAGTTTGGCCAACCTCTGACCTATGGTTACTTTTGTAGGTTTAATATCTATGTCGTACTATAATATGGTAGCTATCCACTTTACCCTTTTGCCATCAACTCCATTCTGTGTTAGAATGTCTTTGACTACAGCATTGGGAACATAAGCTACTATGTGAGAGTACAAGATATAGACTCTAAAATCTTTGATAGCTTTTACCAAAGCAAAAGCTTGTTTTTCCATTATTTTATACTTTAAAGGTGCATCCCTTAGAGATTTACTAAAGAAGGCTATTGGTTGTTCAAATCCTTGATCATTCTTCTGTAGTAAAACTACAACAATGGTATGTTCTAATGCAAAGGGAAAAATGATAAATTCTCTGTCAAACATTGGACTTATGAGGATTGGTGTTTGAGTCAAGGCTAGTTTTATATCTTCAAATGATTTTTTGGCCTCTACGGTCCATTTAATAGCCGAATCTTTTTTCAACATGTTATTTAGTAGTCTAATTAGTTCAACGAGGTTAAAGATAAATCTTCTTAAAAAGTTTATTTTTCCTAAAAATGCCTGAAGTTCTTTGATGTTTCTAGGGTGAGGTATTTGCAAAATAGCTTCAATCCTGATTGGGTCAATTTAGATCCCATATTTAGAGATAATGTGGCCTAATAATTTGCCTTCTTCCAAACCAAATAAAGATTCTTTTGGATTCAGAGAGATGCCATATTTCCTACATTTAATAAAGACCTGCCTAAGATGATCTAGGTGATGTTGATCTGATCTGGAAAACGCTGTGATATCATCAAGGTATATAACTAGGAAATCATGGATTTCCTTAGGAAAGGTAATATCCATTTCTCTTTGAAAGGTGGCCCCTACTTTTTTCAATCCAAAAGGCATTTTAAGATACATGAAGGTACCCCATGGGGTAGTGAATGCAGTTTTTCTTGATCATCTCGATGGACTAGGATTTGGTCATAACCAGAGAACCCATCTAATAGTGAGATCCTTGTGGAACCTACTACCCTTTGCAATATGTGATCCATTTAGGGTAGGGGATAGTTATCTTTGAGTGAAAATTTGTTTAAGTTCCTAAGGTCAACACATAGTCTTATTTCTCCAGTTTTATTTCTTGTAGGGACAAGATTAGACACCCAATCTGAAAACCTAATGAGTGCAATGATCCTAGATTCATACATTCGTTTGATTTCCTTTTCGATAGAAGGTAGTAGAACAGGGTTAATTCTTCTAAGCTTCTGTTGAAAGTGCTTCTGATCTTCTTTTAAAGGGATAGTGTGTTGTATAATGCTAGTATCATAGGATTTTAGGTCCTCATAACTCCAGACAAAAACATCCTGGAATTTCTTCATAAGTTCCATATATTTCAGTTTTTCATTGGGAGGTAATGATTTAGACAATTTTATTAGTTTGGGATTCTCTTAAGATCCTATATTACATTCCTCAATGTCTGATTTCAAAGGTTCCATTTTAGGCTTTTTAGGAATATCATTTGAGTTGAATAAGTCCTCCAAAGGAGTTAATCCCTTGGGTAAGAAATTATCTTTGAGATTTATGACTTCAGTTTCATCATCAATTTCCATTTGTTTTATATCTTGAATATCTGATTTTGTGAATTCTGTAGGATGAAGTCTGTCTATTTGATCTTCTTCTAGTTTGTTAATTTCTATTTCATTAGCATGATCAAAATCTGAAGCTTTGTCTGTATCTATGTTAATATTAGCAAATTCTTCATCTAATGTTAAAAAATTGTTAATCTTCTTATCATTTTCAAATACTTGCTAGTTATTTAAGTTGTCAGGAATAGCTGGTATGTGCCTAACCTAAGCAGTGTACTAATGGTTGGGTTGGAAGGGCAACTTACAGGTACTAGCAAACATGGCCAAGCTGTGAGCTTGCATGTTATGTTTTTTGGGGATAGCAACAAGCTTGGTTTCTAAAAAAGTGTTAAGGATTTATACAATTATACCTCTATAAAATCCTAGTCTAGGGTCTCTTGTCAGGTAAACACCATTAATTTGTTTAACTATCAATTCAGAATCTCCCATAATTGATACCCTTATAGCTCCTAACCATTTAACCAGTTTAAGACCTAACAGGAGTGCTTCGTATTCTACCATATTGCTTGTACATTTGAAGTTTAACCTATAAGCATGACCTTCTGCATGATCATTCTCTAAGTTATAAATCCATACACCTACTCCTGCACCTAGCTTATTTACTAAACCATCAAATTCCAGATGCCATAAGATTTCATGTTCATAATTTGTATCTAGAGTGGTGGTTTCTTTCTTGACTAGGGCATCTAGGTTTTCTTTGTCATCTGATATCTCATGAATTTGAACATTTGACTTTTCTTTTAGTACCACATTTTTTTTTGGTTCTGTTATAATGTTATTTGAATTAGCTTCATGTCTTGTTTCAGTATTATAAAGAATAAAAGAATCCATGTCAGAATGTACTGAATATAGAGGAAAGTTATGAGGCCTCTCCTGACTACTCACTACATACTTCATTAAAGTTTCTCTATACAGTTTCTTGGGATGTTCAAAGACTAAAATGGTAGCATAAGACATATCAAGTTGTAGGGATCCCTGGAGTTTGGCACCCCAAGATCTAGATAATAACATTCCATACTTGGGAGGTATATAAACAACAACAATGTCCATGAGTATAGTTTTGGCAGGGTACTCAACCAGAGAAACACAAAAATATTTTATAATCCCTAAGCACCTAACTTGACTTGAATCAAAGGAAAATAAATTCCTATAAGGCCTAGTGATGTCTAAGTTAAGTTTCTCCATAACAGACTTGGGCATGAGATTATGTGAAGCACCAGAGTCAAGCATGGCATTATGTAAGATTTTGTCATGATTGTTGAGGCTGATATAGAAGGTGGTACCCCTCCTTCCATTGGTTTCCCATTTACATCAGGGTCAAAAATTAACTCAGGTTCATCATCAAAGAGGTTTATAGAATCTTCATTTTCAATGAAATTTAATGATTTACTTATCTGAGACCTGTGTTAGCACTTGAAATTTCACCTCAGGCTGAGAAAGGTAAACCTCAAGGCAACATCAAACCATTTAGCCTCGTAGCTAGCCCTACGGGGCAGGAGAAGGCTCTCTCCGGTCTATCTCGTAAAATCTTCAATAGATGAGATGACCAATAAGGTAACACTGATATTAGGCTAGTAAACTGATCAAAGGGTTGATTTGGGGTCTTTTGGGTTTTTTGGTGGCAAATTGAGGAGAGGGCAATTTTGGGTGCGGGGATTGGACACAGTTTCTGCAGGGGGTTTCCTTGGGGCAAGGTAGGAGACAATGTTGAATGCCTTTAACTGAGGTGAATGGTCAGGAATGAAAGATGAGGAGCTAAAGAGAGCAAACAATCACTTTGAATTCTCTTAGACAAAAGAAAACATTGAAATTAAACAAACTTAAAAGCAGAGCATGGCAAGCATGAATTCATACTTTAACACTTCATTTGTTTAATGTGCAGAAGTAAAAGAAAGGAAATGAATCACATAAAAATCTTACAAGAACATTGAGAAACACACCATCAACACATGAGTCCACAAGAATCCCAAAGAGGACTGCAAAAACCTGGTCTTCCTTAACCAAAAATTGCAGAGATACAGTGAATAATACAATGATAGCTTCTCCCTCAAGAGTCCAACCATGAAAATGAGCAAGAAAGTACATAATATAGATCATCTAACCTCTTTCCCTGCCTCCATGGGTCGAGCTCACTATCCTAGGAGCTGTTTCAACCACTTCTAAACTAAGCACTACAAACTAGGCAGTCAAAACAACTTGCCTCTATAAACTTGGAAACCAATTCATTCATTTAATTTTCACCTTTTTCATGAATGAATCTTCTAGAAGAGGTACATAAGAGTAAAAGTGTCATAAAAGTACATTAATTACATAAAATAGCCTAATAATCCACCCCAAAAAGTCAAACAGGGTTAAACTGCGTTTTTCTGAGCTGTACAGTGAAATTTGGAGAAGTTTGCCTAACGGGTCGCGCGCCCCTGCCTGACGGGTCGCGCGACTTTGGAGCCACTTTTGGGGCACTTGCAGGTGTCCAAATTGGGCAAACGTAGGCTTGTTGGAAAGTTCTGTGAGTATACTTTCCAACCCAACTGGAATTTCTGAATTTGAAGTTCATTTTCCCAGTCAAAAATCAAATCTCCCAAGACTGCTTTCTGCAATTCAAAAAAGTGGCAGAAAGTCATTTTTTACTAGTTTTTTGACTTTCTGGAGGCTCAAAACTTCACCAAATCTCAAGTCCATCCATGAGCATGTGTAACTTTGCATGAAAAATCTGGAAATGCTGAGTTTTTGTCAAATGGAGTTGCCATGATGAAGGGTCGCGCGGGGGGTGAGACCCGTTAATGGAGAAAACCTGTGTTTGGCATAAAAAATTCACAAATGACAAAATTTTCTCCAAATTTCTTGAAATTTGGGCTGGGAGTCCCCAATAAAGTACCATGCTAAGTCAAAGAGGCTTTGGCCAAAATTTGGAGTGGATCGGGCGTTTTCCTTCGTTTTTGTGCTTTGGCCAACTGTCCTTGGAGCACCTTCATTCTCGCCGGTATTTTTGACATTTCTTTAAAACCATGACACCTGTACAAAAATTGAAGGAGGTTTTTCTTCTTTGGCATGTTGTGGACAAAAACCTCTCTCATTTTTCCAAAATTCATCTTTTATTGCTCCGGAACATCATTTGAGTGCGACTTGTCCCGATGTGTGAAACAAGGAATTTTGTCGAAATGGAGCGAAATGAAGGGGATAGGGGGCTTCTAAATTCTTGGGGAAATTTTTGGGAGTAGGGAGGGATGTTAGAAAGCAGGGGAAAGTGGAATATCAGAGGTTGAGTGAGGGGAAGGGGTCCAAAAGGGCAAAACACATGCCCAACCTAGAAAATTGCCAGGTTGTAGCTAGAAACTAGGGTTTGTGCAAAAATGAGGAATTTGGGGGATCTAAGGGATGGGAAGCATTTGGTAAGGTAATTTAAGGATAGGGGAAGGTGTATGAACATCAGGAAACAAGTTTTTCCAGTGATTTGACCATCCAAGAGAAATTGCCTTCAAAACCCTAGGAGAGGGAAATGACCTTGCCTAGGCACAACTGAAGCATGAATAAGGTGTAACATGACCCAATGGAACCTAATATGATGATAGCAACCCTATGAATGATGATAGGCTCAGCTTAATGATGACATGGACTGACATTTGGACAACTTTGAAAAGTGTGAAAGCAAACCCTAGACCTAATGCCTAGTGACCAAATTTTGCTTGAAAACTCATTGAAATGACAAAATTTGACCTTGACACTTCAAAATCACTTTGTAAGAGCATATTTGATCACTGGAGGAAGGCTGGAAAGACTGACACTAACATTGGCTCCAATGGGGATGGTAGCTCCTTGGAGGTGCCAAGAACCTTAGACCTCCGAGAGAGCAGACCAGTGCCTTACAATCATTGGGCAATGGAGTCATTATTTTGAACGGAGAACACAAAACCTTTGACACATTTATTGAAAGAAAAATTGACTAAAAAGTGACTGAAACTTAACTGAAACTTGACTCAAATAAACTAACTCAAGACCTGAACTTAAAACTTAAAACTTGATGGCAGTACATAACCGCCTATGTTTCTTACAAGACAACCTACCATCAAACTATATCATAATGCTAATGCAACCAATCAAGAAGATGGCTTCTTGATTGATTCTCCTGATCAGATCTCATGATCAACAATAGATACTGGTAACTGGGCATCCAAAAACATAGTTGACCATGATCTCCTTCATCACTGAACATCGCAATAAACACTGTCACTGCTGGCTGCAACAAACTTGCTAGAGGATCGTGAAAAACATGAAGATTTGCCATTGCCACCTTCTGCTGAAAGAACAAGTAATCCTTTATTTCAAATTTTGATCTGCCTTCATCATGTGCTTCAGTAAAAGTACGCTCATGGGCTTCAAAAAACTCTGAACAAATGGATGAGCAGATCTCTTCTTGGAAAGACATTTCAGAACATGAAACATATGAAGAATCTGAAAGGAAATCCTGAATGTTTTGATCTTTTGTGGGATGAATGTGCTGTAGGTCATTTGTATATGACATGAGGGCCAGGTTATCATGTTCCTTATTACATTCATCAAACATAAGAGAAGAAACTTCAGATGGTCCTTGAAGCACAAGATGATCATTTATATCGTCTACCAAAAATTCATGCAGAAAAACTTTTTCACTTGCTTGAGCAAAAATCTCACCTTGTTGTTCATGAGCTGATTGAATGACCTCCTCATGAAGATCTAGTTCCGGTGAGGTGGGAGCACTTAGATTTGTAACTTCGTTTTCTTCATGCCAGTTGATCTCAACAGTCGAGTTCTTCTTTATAGGATTCAACACAAGGTATTCTTGGTCATCACAATCTGAATGTAGTTCTGAAGTATTTGACTTGATTGCATCACATGAATCTTGACTACCCTTCTCGCTGTCTTCTTCTGTGGGCAGATCTGAAATAGAACCCTCTCTTTCATCATTTATAGCCATATGGCCATCTTCAACCTACTGATCTTGACAAGTATCCTCTAAGATTTCTATGTGCTGCTGAAACGACTTTTCATACAGGGCTTCCATGATCTCTTCATCCATGAAATTATCATCTTCATAAAACTTCTCAAGGCTTGCAATAAAACTATAAGCATGCTTGTAACAGTCATGAACTAAATTTAATGATGGATAAGATTCCTTATATCGTTCAATGAACATAGCATGAAAATCCTTTAAACAGTAAATACAAGCAGGTGGCAAACTTTCATACCATGATTGGGCTTTACCTTCCAGAGTGGTCAAGAATATCTTCATCAAGCAATCTTCAGGAAAATCCACCTTCAACTTGCGAATATGCATATGAAATCTAACTAGATGTAAAGAAGCATCCTTCTTACCATCATCACTAAAAGTAGGCAAATTCCTTGACCAATCTACCTTGGGAATCTTATTCGGAAAACCTGGAATGTGATCTCGGCTCAAGGGAGCGTATCTTCTTGCAATCCGATCCATCTTGAAAATCTCAAAGCTACTGATCTTCCTGCAGTGAAGTCACCATGAAGCATAGGTTGCTGGATTCTTCAGTGAAAGGAGTCGCCAAGTGAATGATTTCAGCCTTGTCAGCGTCTGATCGTTGTCCACTATCAACAATCAGATCTGCACTTGATACATGTACTGGGGTGAAATGCAATCGAAGTGTTGTATTCACAAGCTCACGGAGATTGACTGAAGCAACGTTTATCTACTAACGCTGATGTAAAACAAGAGCGTTTTCAAAGGCTACCTGGCGTAACTTCAGGCTCCATCTAAGACTTATGAAATAACACGTCAATGAGCAAACGATTAGTGTGTTCTCCCCAGTATGGTCGCCAGTATGTTAGCGCTTGAAATTTCACCTCAGGCTAAGAAAGGTAAACCTCAAGGCAACATCAAACCATTTAGCCTCGTAGCTAGCCCTACGGGGCAGGAGAAGGCTCTCTCCGGTCTATCTCGTAAAATCTTCAATAGATGAGATGACCAATAAGGTAACACTGATATTAGGCTAGTAAACTGATCAAAGGGTTGATTTGGGGTTTTTTGGGTTTTTTGGTGGCAAATTGAGGAGAGGGCAATTTTGGGTGCGGGGATTGGACACAGTTTCTGTAGGGGGTTTCCTTGGGGCGAGGTAGGAGACAGTGTTGATTGCCTTTAACTGAGGTGAATGGTCAGGAATGAAAGATGAGGAGCTAAAGAGAGCAAACAATCACTTTGAATTCTCTTAGACAGAAGAAAACATTGAAATTAAACAAACTTAAAAGCAGAGCATGGCAAGCATGAATTCATACTTTAACACTTCATTTGTTTAATGTGCAGAAGTAAAAGAAAGGAAATGAATCACATAACAATCTTACAAGAACATTGAGAAACACACCATCAACACATGAGTCCACAAGAATCCCAAAGAGGACTGCAAAACCCTGGTCTTCCTTAACCAAAAATTGTAGAGATACAGTGAATAATACAATGATAGCTTCTCCCTCAAGAGTCCAACCATGAAAATGAGAAAGAAAGTACATAATATAGATCATCTAACCTCTTTCCCTGCCTCCATGGGTCGAGCTCACTATCCTAGGAGCTGTTTCAACCACTTCTAAACTAAGCACTACAAACTAGGCAGTCAAAACAACTTGCCTCTATAAACTTGGAAACCAATTCATTCATTTAATTTTCACCTTTTTCATGAATGAATCTTCTAGAAGAGGTACATAAGAGTAAAAGTGTCATAAAAGTACATTAATTACATCAAATAGCCTAATAATCCACCCCAAAAAGTCAAACAGGGTCAAACTACGTTTTTCTGAGCTGTACAGTGAAATTTGGAGAAGTTTGCCTGACGGGTCGCGCGCCCCTGCCTGACGGGTCGCGCGCATTTGGAGCCACTTTTGGGGCACTTTCAGGTGTCCAAATTGGAAAAAAGTAGGCTTGTTGGAAAGGTCTGTGAGTCTAATTTCCAACCCAACTAGAATTTCTGAATTTGGAGTTCATTTTCCCAGTCAAAAATCAAATCTCCCAAGATTGCTTTCTGCAATTCAAAAAAGTGGCAGAAAGTCATTTTTTACTAGTTTTTTGACTTTCTGGAGGCCCAAAACTTCACCAAATCTCAAGTCCATCCATGAGCATGTGTAACTTTACATGAAAAATCTGGAAATGCTGAGTTTTTTTCAAATGGAGTTGCCATGATGAAGGGTCGCGCGGGGGGTGAGACCCGTTAATGGAGAAAACCTGTGTTTGGCATAAAAAATTCACAAATGACAAAATTTTCTCCAAATTTCTTGAAATTTGGGCTGGGAGTCCCCAATCAAGTAACATGCTCAGTCAAAGAGGCTTTGGCCAAAATTTGGAGTGGATCGGGCGTTTTCCTTCGTTTTTGTGCTTTGGCCAACCGTCCTTGGAGCACCTTCATTCTCGCCGGTATTTTTGACATTTCTTTAAAACCATGACACCTGTGCAAAAAGTGAAGGAGGTTTTTCTTCCTTGGCATGTTGTGGAAAAAAACCTCTCTCAGTTTTCGAAAATTCATCTTTTATTTCTCCGGAACATCATTTGAGTGCGACTTGTCCCGATGTGTGAAACAAGGAATTTTGTCGAAATGGAGCGAAATGAAGGGGATAGGGGGCTTCTAAATTCTTGGGGAAATTTTTGGGAGTAGGGAGGGATGTTAGGAAGCAGGGGAAAGTGGAATATCAGAGATTGAGTGAGGGGAAGGTGTCCAAAAGGGAAAACACAGGCCCAACCTAGAAAATTGCCAGGTTGTAGCTAGAAACTAGGGTTTGTGCAAAAATGAGGAATTTGGGGGATCTAAGGGATGGGAAGCATTTGGTAAGGTACTTTAAGGATAGGGGAAGGTGTATGAACATCAGGAAACAAGTTTTGCCGGTGATTTGACCATCCAAGAGAAATTGCCTTCAAAACCCTAGGAGAGGGAAATGACCTTGCCTAGGCACAACTGAAGCATGAATAAGGTGTAACATGACCCAATGGAACCTAATATGATGATAGCAACCCTCTGAATGATGATAGGCTTAGCTGAATGATGACATGGACTGACATTTGGACAACTTTGAAAAGTGTGAAAGCAAACCCTAGACCTAATGCCTAGTGACCAAATTTTGCTTGAAAACTCACTGAAATGACAAAATTTGACCTTGACACTTCAAAATCACTTTGTAAGAGCATATTTGATCACTGGAGGAAGGCTGGAAAGACTGACACTAACAACCTGTAAGTATCATGTTTAACCAGTTCTGTTAAAGGAACTGAAATTTTGAGTTTGGCTCAATACATGCTTACAACTAGCATAATAAAAATAGAAATATAGAGGATACATCAGCCATAGAATCCACATATAAACCAATACATTTACACATAAAATACCAAGGAAAGAACCTCTTATTAGTGAATGCAAAATCCAACCTGATATGGGACTACCACATTCAAACCTACCATACTATGGTTGAGCCAAACCTATATTCAACCAATCACCATCGTTCCATGTTCCAAGAATGAATGTGGGGCTCAAACCAAAAGAACCAACCAGGTCATCTCGAGGCTAAACCACCTTCCCCTCATCAATAGAAACACGGCTTTACCACAATCCACACCAGATCACTAGGCCAAAATAATGAACATGTAATAAAAAGCTTTACCATGATCTCCACTAGATCACTAGGCCAAAATAAGCATGGATGCCACCGAATTTCTCCACCTACACAGTGAGGATTTTTTTGGTCTCCTAGTCTCTCATGCTTTGTCGCAATCCACACCCGATCACTAGGCCCTAAATTGAGACTCCACTCTCCAGGATTTATCGAATATCCCATCCTGGTATTACGAGGCCTAATGGGGAGCACCCACCTCTATGCTTTATTGTATATCCCGCCGTTCATCGCTCGAGTATTCTTAGGCCCGAGGTAACACAAAATTTGGATTTACCACAACATTACTAGGCCATGTATTCTTTTATTCAGAGATCCACCTCACCCAACTTTGAATCCATCTGACAATCTAGCTCAACCAAAACATGAGAACCCCATCACACCATGTCTATCCAGAAATTGCAACGCTAGGCGAAAAACACGGTCACACCTGGAAAAACCCATGCCATGACAACAAAGAACCACATTCCATACCACGCATGCCAAGTATAGTAAGGAAATCACACGTGAAAATTGATACATGCAAAGAATGCTCCTGTAGTTGCTTGATATTTCTCTTCCTTGCTTGCTCTTTCCTTCTTCTTCCTTTCTTGATCCAATGCTAAAGTGATCCAAGAAAACTCTAAGTGTCCAAGAGTGAGAGGGGGAGAGAGAGAGAATAATGAGAGAGCTCCAAAATTGAACTTAAAAAAGGTATCAACTGATCCTCAGAAGCCTTTTTATTAATGATGCCTCTAATTTCTTCACTTTTCCATTATTTTCCTTCATTTTCCTCCTCACATGAAACCTGTGACCTTTCACCTTTCTTTTCTCGTAATTTCCATTATTTTCATAAACAAATGTGCCAAAAATGCCATTTTGTCTTTCCAAAGCCTTTGCTAATTTCCTTAGCCATAATAAACCAATGAAAACCCACACTAGGATACCTTGCCCAACATTCATATTCGAATAAGTGTCCCATAATCCATGGTTATTATTCTGCCTTTATTAACTTTCATTACATGGAATTTTCACAAGGGTTATTACAAGCATGACCCATAACAACTAGTTAAATGGCAAGTTTTCTTGAATATTCAGTGGATCAGTTCTTTGAAAAGTTTTATATAATGTGGCTTGGGCACAATTGAAGTTGGAAAATCTCGTTAATGAACGTTACAAAAGTGAAGGAGTGGACAAGTACCATCACCTAAAGAGGGAGGAGGTGGCATAACAAGTAGAACCACCTCCTAATAGATGAAGAGATGTGATTGGATATGAAGTTACAAAAAGGGGTAGGAAGTTCCCATCTAGTTCTCTCTCTCTTCTTTGTAAAATCAAGAGAATAGAACAAACCAATGAGACAAGTCAGGCTCTAATAGTCAAGAGATCATAATAGAAATGAGATGAAGGGGTGTGAGATGTTATGAAATTGGGAGAAATCAACCTAGGTTGGGTCATATTTCGCAATATTTTTATACTTTTCCATTAACTTGATGGCCCACTCTTTACAAATCCACTTATTATTGATGTATTTTTATTTATATTCATTGATTTATTTATCTAAGTCTATGTTTCCAGTGTGAAATTCAGTGAATGAATGGGCCACAAATTGCTAGCTATTGAGTTGGAGAATAACTAAAATAAGCGACTCCATTTCTCAAGATCATGTTCAACCCTTTGGTGTTAAACCTTTCACTATGAAAGCATTTTCTTCAAACCCTGGATCTAGATATAGGGTGGCTTGCTATAAGAAAGGTTACATTGTTGATGGGCTATGGTTGAGTAGAGAGTGGAAGTCCTTCATTTGGTTTCCAACCATTTCAGTCTATTCAAATAAACATTCTTGGGTTATGCACACTGGTCTATAGGCTACGATATGCCTCATCATGTTTATGACTCATGATTCACCCTGTGTCATATATGTGTGAACACCTTCTTTATTATTATAAATAATATTGATAGACTAACTTGTATATCTATGGTAATTATGAGACTTTTTCGTTATGTGGTTACAACTTTATTAGTTAAGTGCAAGTTGTGTGGCATGTTCCTAATTGGTGATATTAAAATCACATAGGTCTAACTATGGTTTCACCTATTTCATTCCTTCTTGCATTCTTATAAGCTTGGGAATCTCAATGCCATAATCGTGATGGTGGGTAATCTTATCCAGAGTTCAATGCATGTATTGTGTATACAAAATAACTCTACCTATAGAAGTATTCTTGAGATTTATGTTTGAATGTAGTGAGTTCTACACTTTATATGTCTTCTTGGTCATGATAAAGTTATGGATCTAAGTGGTTGCTGATATCCTCATGATTTATAGAGTTACATGAATATGCAAGGTCACTTAGTATACTTCAAATAACCTATTTTGGTATGTGATTTCTATAATCCAACCTATTTCAAATATCATGTTTCATTTCCTTATTAGAGGCTATAAGCACCCTCTTGATAGGAGGAAGTAGTCCAATGCATATATTTTTTATGTTCTTTAGTTTATTGGATTTCAATTTTTTCATATGTTTAGGAATTTGATGATTCTTTGGCTTGTGTAAGAATGTTAGTTAATTACATTTGTGAAGGTTGTCCATGAATTTTATGTTAGTTAGGGGCCAGTAGATCTTTTTTTTTTATGTATCATCACTAAAACCATCTTGTAGATGTATGCATTTGTATAATGTTGCATTCCCATGAGCCTCCTAAAGGAAGCATGTTATGGGACACCCCTAATGAAATGTTGTATGTGAATGTTTTCATGTTTATGAAGCACTTAAAGGGATTTGTGTCTATTGATATGATCATGACATGTAGATCTATACTCATAGCCATGAATGATTTCTTGATATATTTATCTAGACTATTGTAGATTGTGTGTTCCATTGTCTAATATACTACGAATATTATGGTTGTCTGTTTGTTTAAGGATTGTGACTGTGTTCTTAACAAAGGGTTATGATTGGTGTAATGCGTAATAAATTATAAAATTTGATAGTAATTGTTTTGGAAAATCCTCATGATCTTGAACGATACAATTGTAACAGAAAATTGCAAACATGGATAGATTTATGGAATGTATAATGACCAAATATAATGAATAGAATGTTTATCTATTCAATAAAGGTTTCAACTATGTAAATGGGCATTCTAGGTAACTCCACTATTAAGGTGAAACTTTGTAAAATCCCTTGAATCTTAGCAACATTATAAGTATAAGTATTTCCTAAATTTGATGTTATATCCAAGGGTGTAGGAGCTACATACCTATTCGACTAGTACATTTATCCAAGCCCATATACATTTGTAACTGGAAGATGTATCTAGTTGTGGAGGAGTCAGATACCCATTCGACTAGTGGATGTATTCAAATATTTGGGCATCCGACCAACCAATATAGTTATATTATTTGAAAAGGATCAAATTTAGAATGGGTTAAATTTCTATTGAAGGAATAGTTTAGTATTGGAAAATTGTAGTGGGGTATGTTTGGAGAATTATATGCATGAGGCCAGATTACCTCCTAGGTGAAGTTTGTATCTAGGATGGGGCGTTCTTAGGCTATTATTGGTGTATGGTTGGATACAAAATATTTAGAGTGGGGTCAAGCGTAGTGGAATAATTAAATAGAGATGGATGTAATGTTATTTTGAGAGTGGGATCAAGATAATCTGGTAGGTTGTGCACAATGGAAAGTGTTTGCAAGAAATTTTAGGATATGGCTTCAGTTCACCCACCTAATAAGGGTTCCTCAATTAACTTCACTAGTGTTTCCTTTTATTTTCCCTCAAAGTTATATATATGGTATTTGTGTTGTGTGTTCAAGGGTGTTTAAGTATATTTTATTTTTAAAAAGTTATTTTTATTCACTAGTTTCCCCTCTTGCATCAATAAGGTCTAAGTTGGGAATTCTCATTCACTTCTTCTGGAAGCCGAGGTTTTCATTTGTTTCAGCTATGAAGTATAATTTTCTTCTTGGTCATCAAACTTGGTAGTGTGTAATATAGTTAATATACCTTTAACCCTTCTCACTGACAAAAATGGTTTTGTGACAATGCTAGAAATCCTGGCCAATGGATAATTTTTTCTTACGTAAATTTGTATAACCAAAACCCTTTCATTCTCTCTCAGAATTTGTTTGAATTTTCTCCTTTTATATTCATTTATTCTCCTAATGTGGTTGTTTGTCCTATTATAGGTTAGTCCACACCTTACGATACAGGGGTTATTGGAAGAAAAAGGGTTAGGATTTTCACATACCGATTCTCTCAGGTACCCAATTTCCTGTCAACTTATTTTATTTCGTTACTTCTAATGCAAGGCTATTGTTACAAAATTGTTGAATTTTGTTTCATTATCGCTATGTCTAGCCATGTGGCTTAATTACACTTTCCACTATAAAACTTTATATAATGATATATATATATGCCTTGGTGGCCAAGTCTAAGGCTATTTTATTTTAACAATAAAATTTTAATTTCTTATGTACATTAGAACATGTCCCCTAATACTTTTTCTTTTAAAAATTACCATGCTTATGTTTCCTTCAATGTCATTTTTATTCCTCAGTTGAGGCCTACTAAAGTTTAGTATTTAAACTTATCTAAAAGTACATTCAATGTTCAAAAAAAATTTCTGTGTTTCTGTTGATCGACAAAAATGTCCTCCATCAACATTAGGGGAGACCACTCGGTCGAGAACTTAAAGCAACTCCTTTTCCGTTGAAGATGGTGTTTCCAACAGGTTATGGGTTCAGTTACCCTTAAACATAAATATATTCTAATATAAAGCTAATATAACCTAAAATAATAATTAATCTATTTACACCTATATTGCATCATGTTACACTTCCCTTGCATCGATCTTTAAAGATGTAAATTAAAGGAATAGATCAACACAAGGGTGTGATCGAATTAAAGGCTGATCAAACTGGAATTAAATGATTTATTTGCCTCTTAAGAGAGGAATTAATGCAAACTAATATTTTAATGGAGAACTAATCTAAAACATAAAACCCTATCTCAAACTAGAATGGTATAGCCCTCTCCTAATCTATGAGAAGGTTACAGAAAAGAGGGGGAAAGAACTGATATAATTCATCATATGATGTTGTATTAGTTAAACAAAGTTGGTCACATTAACTAATACAAGTGAAAACAAAATAAGCCTGCAAATGAATAATAAATTGTTACCAGTCACCACACGAATACTTCAATGAATTAATATTGAGTTAGGTGCCATTTTACCCTGCGAAGATATCTTTAACAACGTTTTACAAAGAAATGTCAATGGCACAACAATAGTGCATAATATCAAAGAAACATAATATTGATTAGAATAAAGATCAAAACCAAAAATGAAACTTTAATATTGAGACAATAATCCTGCATTCCTGTAGTAGTACATTAGAATAAGAATTAATTAAAACCGTGTCAAAATTTTATTACAACAATTCCGAGAGTAGCTTTGAGTCTTAATAAAATTGCCTGCAATAATTCAAAGTCCCTTTATAACAGAGCCATAACTTCTCTACAATCTCTACAATAAATTCTCTACAATCTCTACAATAACTCTCTCTGTGCTCTACAATTGTGTAAAATCACAAATTGAATTATTACAGAGCCCCCTGTGTATGATCGCGACCTGTCCAATCTTATGGAAGAGATAAGTATTTATACAAAGTTTCAAAGTTAACATATCCCTTCAGTTTCTCAACGAACGAGAAATAAAAAGTAAATGAATCTGCAGGTTTTGTATTTGTTGAATCACAAACTGAACTTAGAAGGTCTCAGAATCTTCATTTGGATCAGATTCGTTTCATCTTATTTTGTGACTTTCCTAATTGACATGAAAGGCATGTTATGTGTAGAATTATATTCATTGGCAAACCAATTTACAAGAAGATGTTTTATAATCATAAAAGTTAATTGAAGATGCCAAATATGGCATATGTGATTGTTTTTTTTTTCATAAAATTATGCATGCAACATATGTGGGCCTAGAAAGAAAATATAATCACGTTACAACAAGTATATTACATTTTATACAAAAGTAGTAAAAGAAGAAATGGCATGTTTAAACAAACCCTAGAAGATCCCTCCTTAAGACAAGGACCATAAAATAAAAATATTCAAAATCATACAAAATAACATTTGAATATTACACACCACCCAAAACTCAATATTTTTATACACACAAAAGCTCGTTTATAACCTCAATGGGAAATAGACCGTGGTTGTCCCCAAAACAACAATAAAATAAATCCCAATATTTCACAAAACAAACTTTTTCCTTGAGATATAGTTATGCATGGGGTCCCCACAGTCATATATTTTGACTCATGATGCCTACAAACATTCTTATTCATGAAATATGATTAGGGGTGAAAGATTTAATGGTAGGGATGCATCAAATATTTCTATTTTCTTTAATCCACCATCCAATAATTTTGTTTTTAAATGATATATTTGTAATTGGTAAATGAGATACATTTGGATGGTTATCCATGCTCATAAGTGATGTGCTAGCTAATGTTTTATGAAAGAAAAAAAATATTGTAAGTTATGCATTTCATATAATAATTTGTATTTCTAAAATAGCACATAATACTAGATATCCCTTGTGGCTCATATTTCACTATGCTTACAAAGAAAGAAAATAAATGAAAACATTGTATAGCATACCAATGCAGTTAATAAATTATTTGTATGATCTCTCTAATAATAATGAACGAAAAAGCCATCTTAATAAATCCAAATACTCCACACATTTATTTTCTTAGCCTTTAATTATCACGAAATTTGTGTATATCACTAGAATATTTGGAAGAAAAGATTTAGATGAATTCTCCACAAGTGGTTTGTCATGGCATTTGGTCTCAATAGTGTATTTGTAATTTTAGTAAGGATATAAATATATTTTCTACCCACATCTTGGTATCTTTCACATGATATAACTAAATGAAATTTACCTAGCTTGGAATAGGAAATCACATGATGACATGAGGTATGTTTGATTAGTATTATATTTGTTTCAAGAACAAAAACTCTAAACAAAGCTAAAGATGACATTTTTCTTGGTCATGAGATACCTTGGATTCCAATTGTTTATGATTTGATATTATCCATCCTATAAATATACTCACCAATAATAATTTTCTATCTTGCTTCATATTATCAATGATCTCTAAACTTTTGGACCCAACTCAAACTTAGAGTTATGCATCACTCTCAATTGTTTGATGAGATTCCTATAATTCCTTATAGCATTCCTTATTATTTTATAATGAAATAATGTATGTAATTATATGTGCTAAAGAGTTAGGTATATTTAATATTAAATGCATAACCTATAAAAAAAAACCTCCATCATATAATTACACGTGGTTCTTTTATTAAAAAGAAAAAACTATTTTCAAAAGAAGACCTATAATAACATTAACAACAACAACAATAATTGGTCCAAATTGGCTAACCTTCTAGTCACTACTTTAACATGGGAATAAATTTGTACAATGCATGTGTATGAACCATAGGCTATTCCTTTCGACGTCCTCGTATTTTTAGGACCATCATGTCTTATTTAAATACATATTAATGATTTTATCTTCTTCCTATGTTTTTTTTTACAAGAATGGTTATAGGATTTCATTATCTGCTTGGCTAATGGCCACACAATCGGTTACAAAGGGAGGAGAAATTTTCAGCGTGCCTTTCTAGAAAAAGGGAATTGGCTTTTGCTCTTATCCGCTTCCTCGTTTTACAATTATTAAAGTGCACTTTTTTTGCTAATTGTCCAAGCTGAAAGATACAAACGAAATGATTTAAAAGATAGCAGTAAAACATGGCTTTTTATGAGATAGACGCCCACAGAGTTTGCTTATTTTTGAGAATAGTTCCAGCCTTTAAGTGGACTGCATTGTTTGCTTGGATGTCGGCTGCTTTATTATTTGTTCTCAGTACATGAAAATAAGTCAAGTGTAGAGACTTTGATATGCTTTTGATTCTTGTAACTAACCTTGCTAGCTGCAGATCTGCTGGGTTGGAGTTAGTCGCCACTGCTCTTATTATTACTTGGGAGTCTCCAAAGATATTTGCTTCCCAAATTCCCAGCTCTTTGACGAATATTACACCTTGAAAGAGGGCCAACGCCTCGTCTTGCATGCTAGATGTGTGGCCTAGACCCCAGGTGAAATTATGTGGAGAAGTGTTGTTTGGCATAATAATGTGTCCTCCAGCGCCGACCTTCCCTGGGTTCCCTTTAGCTGCTCCATCAAAGAATAGGGAGGGAATTGATTGCTTGGACAACCAATCCTGAAAGTCTATCTTATTTTTCCTGATTTGCCAATCTTCGAGAGCTGGGGGTGAGATTCTTGGCTTGTGAAAGCTAAGCTTAAGGACAGAACCCAGTTCTCTGTCTTGCTGACTAAGATTTGAATCGTCACCTATGCCTTCCAGCCACTTGTTTAATTGGCATTTAACTAAGTTGGATACTATTCTAAGATCCTGAGCTTTGTTCTGGAATATCCTCTTGTTCCTTTCTAACCAAACATGCCAACTGATGAATTTTGGCAATGCACTCCAAGATGATCTGATCGTTTTGTTTTTTGGTTGAATGCTTGGATATCTGGCCATCCAGCCCGCGAATAGATCTTGAACAAAAATGGGAAAATTGAGATCGAAGTTCCAAGGTTCCAGCAACTCCTGCCAGATAGAGACTGTGTAATTTCATTCTATCATAATATGGAGGGCGGTTTTAGAGTTTGCCTTGCAAAGAGTGCATTTGGACGGTCCATTAAATCCTCTTTTTTGGAGTCTGTCCTCAGTGAGGATTTTTTGTTGGCAGAGAATCCAGCAAAAGTGGTCTATTTTGGGAATAGTGGGGAAATTCCATATGCCTGCACAAGGGGCAAGATTGGGAGGAATGTGGGGGCACTCTAGATACTTAGAGTATCCCTACTTGACTGTGTAGCCTGCTCTTTTTTCCCCCAACCTCTCGAATCCTTCCTGCATGCGTGGATAGGGTCCAGTCCGTGTAAATGAGATCTGAGCGCTGTCCATTCAGATTGCAAGACGTTGGGCACAGATAGTTGTTTCCAACCCGCCCAGGAATCCTCTGTCCACATCGAAATGTCCCACAGAGTGTGGACGTTTGCCGCAGCAAGCCAAGTCCTTAACGCTGTAAAATCTCCCAATTCTTCCAGAGGAGGGCGATCCAGTATTCTGTCACTCCATAACTGAATACGCTTGCCATTTCCAGGGATCCAATGCGAGTGGTTTTTTATCATCGGAGCGATTCTGTTAATGAAGCTGCTGAAGTGAGTTCTGAATGTGTTTTTTGGCTGATCCAAACACCTGAGCCTCGTTCCTCTGAAATATTTCCTCCATAATGCAATCTGTGCCCAGTTTGGATTAGGGGCAATAATTTTCCAAATTAATTTGGCTCCCATAGCTAGATTTTGAGCCTTGAGATCTTTAAGATTCAGTCCCCCTTCAAGAGTTGGTTTTGTGACTGTTTCCCAATTGATTAGGGAGAATCTCTTATCATTTTGCTTGCCACCTTTCCAGAAAAAATTCCTGATTAATTCCTCCATCTTATTGATAATTCCCACAGGTGCCAGGAGGACAGAGAATTTGAAGATCGGAAGACTACTGAGAACTGCCTTGATGAGCACTGCTTTGCCGACGATGTTGAGCCAAGAGGATCCCCAGGCTTGCATCTTTTCTTATCTTCTTCCTATGTTATTCATTATTAGTATGATCAAAGTATCAACTTGGTGTTCTCTTTTATATGTCAAACATATTTTCCAAAGGAAATGAATAGTGTGTTGTAAGGTTTTTCAAAATTTTGAAATTTAGGGTTGCTTCAAAACTAAATAGTGTTTATGCACTAGTACAATCATTCATCTTAAAAAACATTTATATCATATTGAACCATGCTAATGTGAAGATAGTTTCATAACGTTGTAATCACTATTTAACATGTGTATTCTTCTTCACAGTAAAACTACTAGTTTGAAGATAATATTTCATGTCGAATGTTTAAAGACATAAATTGTTGATTCTCTTCTTCTCTCAATTCATTTGGGTATGAAAAATATTGTGCTACTAGGTGGAGGGAATAAGTTATATCTTTAACCAATGACCTCAAGTGATAGGAATAACTAGTTGTAATTGTTATAGGGTTTTAATGTTGTTTATGGACCACATGGTTCTTATCTTGGAATGTTAAACATTAAAGGAACACAAATGGTATTTGAATTGAATTAAACACTCATTATTTTTAAAATTCACATCCCCTTGTTCTACCCCTGCTTACTATAGTATGATTTCAATGCCGGTGTGCAATGCCCGTGAAAGTATGACCTTTGATTAAATAATAATATTTTTTACTAACTAATTAACAAAATTGGAGGTTGGAAATCATTATGGATCCTTGGCTTGATGGGAAACTTGTTTGTTCTCTTATATTTACTGAAATTTGATTTAATTCATGAAGCTTGCTTGTCCTATTTTCTTGCTTAAAAGGCATTGTAACACCCTCATCCCACATCTACCCAAGTAACTGGCAAATGAGGGTAAATATGTGGTGAGAGTCCACCATAATGGGATTGAACCTCCTAGGTGACCTTAAGGAAGTGGAATCGACAAAAACACACCACACAGATCTTCCACATCAACAACAAAACTCCTAGGAGTCATCCCAACCAGTCAAGTAACCAGCCCTTGAGACTAACTGAAGTTTTAGTGCAACAAACCCCTTGACGCTCCCTTGATATGGACCAACGTGCATCCAAGAGGGTTCAGACACTCCCACAAGAGGGGTAAGCGAGCATCAATGGAATTTTCTCTTCAGTGATGTACTTACGACTCTGGGGTTTGTGCCACTTTTTCAAGCCCAAAGCCCAAGTCACTACCTAAAACTCAATGACAGGCTCATAAATGAATTTACATAATAGAACAATGGTACATTTCCAAAAATATTGACAAGTTCTAGACTGAACCCCTACTAGACATAACAGACATTTCGTCAAACTTGTCAAAAATATCTAATCTATAGGTTTAAACAACATATATGAGGATAGGGGTTTCATACTTATCTGAGAGTCACTAAGAAGAATTGTTTCCTTATATCATTTGCTACATTATCATCTATTAGGTCATAGATACATTATTCATTCATTTACAAATCAAAACATGAGGAGAGCCATACATCATCATTATCATAATACATGCTTACGACGAACATAATAAAAACAAAAATATCATGGATACATCAGCCATAGAATCCAATTTACACATAAATTTCCAACGAAAGAACTTATTATTAATGAATGGAAAATCCAACATGTTATGGGTCTACCACATTCTACCTGACCATAGATTAGCTAAGCCAAACCTCTCAACCAATCACCCTCGTGCCATATTCGAAGCATGAATGTGAGACTCAAACTAAAAGTAATAATGGTTATGATGGGTTGTTATATAAATAGAATTTTTAATATTTTATTAACTTTTTAATATATTTTCTTTTTTATTATTATCATATTTTATAGTTTTAAAGGTTATTTACTAAATTTTAAAGACATTGATTATGCAAAAAGGTTTATTATTATTTTTTATATAAGTAGTGATATTGGTTTGGTAGAAAAAATGGTATGGCAATTCGATTTTGACTATTTTTTAATATGGTTGTTTTCCTAGCATGGAGGTAAGTAATTTATTTAACTGTTTGGTTGATTAGATTCTTCACAACCACAATTCAAAATTACAACTAATAAAATATGTTAATTTACCAATCAGTAAAATTTAAATTGATTGAATTAACACAAACTTGAATTCAACATTTTTACTTTAATTTAGCTATATTTAAACTAAGTGGAAGTTACTAGCTACTATGTAGTAATTGTTTGTATTTTCATCGTATATAGTAATACATGTTTGTCTATACATCACAATTATCCTACTTTTTATACTATTTTCTGTTAGAAAAATTCCTCTCTTTAGAATATTTCATGACCTTTACCAAAATAAGATACCTAGGAATGATGCTCTTGCATCAACATTAAACTAATACTTTAATTATAACTTTGAACTAAACTCATAATTTGATCATTTAATAAAAAAAAATCAGTGATTTAGAAAATAACCTTATATTACTAATATACTATAAAGAGTCCTATCACATAAACATTGAATTCATATTTTGTTTGTTAGGCTTTGAAGCAACCATACCTTATCAGCATGACCTATCAGTCTTGCAAGTTAGGAGGAGGATGCACATCTAAAGAATTCCAATAGCCATCATTATCTTCAACTTCTTCGACATTTTCATTGTGGATTTGTACATTTAACTAGTTTACCTCCTTCTCAGTTCTTTTAAAATCTTCCATCATTTTTCACTCGTTGTAATAATCACTTTCCATATGTTTGCTACTATTTTCATTACTTTCTGTGTGTGTCTATCATTGTTTCTCCTAAATGTGGACAAAGAATTAAAATGCATCTTATACAAACATACATAGCACCAAAACATTAGCCATATTTTCACACAATAGATTCTAATCCCATAAACGAAAAACTAAAATGCATATTGTGCAAATATGGCACCATAACATTAGCCATATTTACACACAATGGATTCTAATCCCATAACATTAGTCCCCTCAAAAGCAGTAGTGATTGAAAGAGAATATGATGAAAATAACAACAAACATACGGGGAGTGATTAGTACCGCGAGAAAGAAAAATGAGTGATGATTTTCAAAGAGTTCAGAAGGAGGTGGAACAATTAAACTGTAATATAATAATTTAAATTGTAATATAATGATTTGGGTACTACACACTATGCAATATTATGAGCTTGTAAACCACGGTAATTTTATAATCTAATATAACTTTATTGTTTTATAGTTAAAATTATAACTAGTGTACATCCATAATTCTAGATCTACTAGCCTAAATTCATATTAATTCTAGATCTACCAAGAATCTAGAGGGATCAAAACACTTTTCGCTCTAAAAAATATTTGCATGTCAAGAGATTTGATCCCTTTCAAGGCATGGTAGATCTGAAGTTAAGATGGATCTAGGCTGGTTTAATTTTTCGTTTAAATAGACCATATTCCACATGCACACCATGAGTCAATACCATGGGTCAATACCAGGGGGTCTTTTTTTATTTTTATTTTTAGAGGGTATTTTTATTTTTTTATATTTTTTATTATTTCTTTTGTATTTATTGACAAGTTAAAATATTCACATTGCATTACATTAATATTTTAATTTAATTTATCTATTTTGATCTAATTTGAATTAGTCAAAATTTTAAACATTACACTAAAATATCTCTACCATAATGAGTTGGAGAGTGCCTCTCGGCACAACCAAGGGCCAAGAGGGTTCGAATCTCTTTTCAATCTAAAAGATGTATGCACCTCAAGAGATTGGCTTGGTGGATCCAAAGTTAAAATGAATCTAAAATGGTTTAATTTCCCCCTTTAGAAAGGATATATTCCACATGAATACTATAGGTCAATACCATCTGTCATTATTATTATTATTATTATTATTATTATTATTATATATATATACACACTGAGTTACAATGTTTAGTTCATATAACATTAATATTTTTATTGAATTTAATTTTTATTTATAGGATATTGCATTATGTTACAACATCTCTACAATACAGGTTGCAAAAAACCTCTAGGCATAATTATTAATTTTATTTTATTTTTATAATTTTAATTATTGATATATGTGCACCTCTTTTTAATTTATTTTATCTTATTTTATTTTTGACCAAGTCAACACGTTTATGTTGACCGTACAACGTAATTGTCATAATAGGCTCAAGAGAACCCATGAGTTGCGTAAATACATTCATGTCTTGACAAATGAGAGAAAACCCAACCAAGGATAATTTTAGGGGCGAATGTTCGCCCTTTCGCGAAATTAAGGGGTTTTAAATTTTTAGTGGGCGAATATTTTGTATCATAGTACATTTTTACAAATCACCTCAAATAGCCCACCTTATTTTAAGGGAGAGGGTAAAAAAAGTAAATTTAGCCCTTGAAATTAGAAGTTACAACCTTCCATTCGCCCATTTTCAAGAATAGGTTTTATTTAAGTGAATCCATTCGCCCATTTTCAAGAATAGGTTTTATTTAAGTGAATCCTATGGGCGAAATACCATATTTATAAAAGAGGTATGGTAAATTAATAAAAATATAAATAAATGAGAGGTATGGTAAATAAATAAAACATTTTTTATATTTACTCCATAAGTCACTTTGGTGTAAACAAATAAAAATATAAGTAAAGTGGAGATATGGTAAATAAATAAAACGTCTTTTTATACTTACTCAAAAGGTATGGTAAATAAATAAAAATATAAATAAACTAGACGTATGGTAAATAAATAAAACCTCTTTTTATATTTAGTCCATAACCCTCGTTCTATTTATGAAGGCTCAAGAAAGAGGTTTTATTTAAGTGAATCCTATGGGCCAAATACCATATTTGTAACAGAGGTATGGTAAATTAATAAAAATATAAATAAACAAGAGGTATGGTAAACAAATAAAACATTTTTTTATATTTACTCCATAAGTCACCTTATATTTACGAACACTCAAAAAATGGGTTATATTTAGGTGAAACCTATGGGCAAAATACTATGGACAAATACCATAGACTAGATTGTTTTTAATACCATGCAAAAAACCATTATTAACCCTAATATTAGAATTAATAAAAATAAAAATGGCACATGGTATTGACCCATGGTATTCACCAAAATGGCACATGGTATTGACCCATGGTATTCACCTGGAATGTAACCTATTTAAATGGGGGAATTAATTAAACCAGCATAGATCCATCTCTGGATCTACTAACCCCCAAGAGATATCAAATATCGTGATATGCAAACTAGCATAGAGTAAAAAAATATTTGATCCTCTTGGGGCTTGGTCAAGAGTAAAAATGGATGTTGTAATTTAATGTAGGTTAAACATTTTAGCTTGGTTAAAATAAAAAATAAAATAAAAATCAACTATTAATTTTATTAATTTTTATAAATTACTAATAGTAATTTTTAAGCTCCAGGTTTATGATAACCCATGGTATTGACCCATGGTAATACCATGGTATTCATGTGAGCATAGACTATTTAAAGGGGAAATTCTATCGTCTTAGATTCATACAAAGTTTTATTATTTAGTGAAAGACTTGCCAAGATCTTACAAGATTTTATAATTGAGTAAAATATTCGCCATGCCTAGTGAGAGATTCGCCAAAAAATTATATATACATATTATATTATTGATAAAATTGCCTTCCATTTTTCCTATATACCATGGAGATTCGCCCATTTATTATATTTATAAATTTAGGGGGGTTCTTAAAATTTTCCCTTAACCCAACAATTTAGAGTCTCTTTAGAATGTTTCCACTTGTTTATAGCCTTCCAATAGTAATAAAAAATCATATGAATGAAGCCATTTCAAAATAGTAATAGTTCTGATCATATATTACCATGCAGGGTATATTGATAAGTCTTTAAACAAAAAAGTAAATATATACATAACATCGTCAAGTAGCTGTGCTATAAACTGTTGATAAAAAGAAAAAAAACTTAGGGCATGTCAGCCCTTGGATATGCCCTATCAATGTAGAGTCAGTGAAAGTATTGATATTATTCATCTCCAATCTCTTCCAGTATCAACCACAGGCCTCTGGGATGTGCCATAACCTCCTTGGATAATTTGTCAGTATCAAGGTTACGTTCCCTGTAAATATTTTGACATGTAACATAATTAAAATATGCTTTTAAAATCTGAATTTCATCCAATATGTTCCTGAGAGAATGCACACGGCATGCATTTGTGTTATTGAACCAATTGATAATGATTTTAGAATCACCAAATATATGTAAATGATTGCATGAATGAGCCAGTGCAAAATGCAAAAGAGGTCTTAGGGAGATCAGTTCAGCAAAGTTGTTGGTTCCCACTCCTAACCCAATTTGTATTTTGAAATGGTAGAATTCAAATAGGTGGAGTAAAATTCCCCCTCCACATCCTTATGCTTGTGCTGTGCCATCGAAATAAGCCCATGGGATAGAAAAATCAATATGTTCAAGAGATACTACATGGTTTGCTTGGGTGTGATCCTCGTCTGGTAATTTATTGATGCAGGAGCATCCAGACACCTCAATGAAATTTTTTTAGAGAAGGAGACATGTGGACAACCACATGGACAACCAGGCCAACCTTGAACAAGATTCGATTAATGAACTAATTTTAGTTAAAAAATCAGTTAAAACTGAATGTATGTGTAAGAAGAACTGAAGGATTCGTGAGTGAATAAAGAAAGAAAAAGAGAGGAAAAACCTGTGCGCACAAGAGAGGGAAAAATGTAGTTGCTGGAGAAATCTGGATTGAGGCTGAGATGCCTTAAACCTGTAATCTGAGTTTGTAAATAAAGAAAATTCTTCTTTCTGAAATTGTGTCTTTGTGTGTTTTTGTTTGTTTGGAAAATATCTCAATTGAGTTCATGTTTCTGTGGCTTTGCAATAATTTTCTATTCTCGAAATTACTTTCTGTTTGCCTTACAAGTGAGATTTCACCATTGCGGTGCTAAGTTTTCTGAAATCGACTTCTGGAAATAAATTCAGTGTAACAGTTTAATGACTGGAGTTTTTAAGTTTTTCAGTGAGGGAAAAGATCTGCTGAACACAGAAATTGAAGTTACTCGCAGGCTGAAGCAACAACTCGGCTCAAACAAAGGGTTGAGGAGAGGAAAGATGGATGTGATAAAGACGCAACAGATTTCGGCGAGGGCAATAGAGAAAGTGATAGTGCATCCTTTGGTGTTGCTCAGCATCGTGGACGACTACAACAGAGTAGCGAGAGACACAAGGAAACGAGTTATTGGCATGTTGCTGGGAACCAGTTTCCGCGGGGTCGTAGATGTAACTAACAGCTATGCAGTGCCTTTTGAAGAAGATGACAAGGATCCAAGCATCTGGTTTTTGGATCACAACTATCATAAATCTATGTTTGAAATGTTCAAGCGGATTAATGCAAATGAGCACGTGGTGGGATGGTATAGCGCTGGTCCAAAACTTTGGGAAAATGATGTGGATGTGCATGAGTTGTTCCATGACTATGTGCCCAATCCTGTGCTTGTCATTATTGATGTCTGACCGAAGGAGCTGGGAATTCCTACCAAAGCGTACTATGCTGTGGAGGAAGTTAAGGAGAACGCAACTCAGAAAAGCCAGAAGGTATTTGTGCCTGTGCCTTCTGAAATTTGTGCTCATAAAATTGACTAAACAGGCGTGGCAGTTTTGGAAGAAAACCCCGATCCTGCGGATATGAGGCGATAGAAGAATCAGGGAAGCGATGATGATGAACAGGTTATAGGTCTTGCTGCAATCGGGAAGCAGCTGCCTGGCGAGAGATGCCTTTTCTTGTGGTTGGATCAGTAGGAAGTGTTAGGTAGTCATGTTGAGAAGACTGTGAGAAGTCTCAGGATGGCTTCATGGGCCCATAACCCACAGGTCCAAGATCGAACCCGTAAAAAAATATTGAAAACGAAGAGACCCAGAATTCGTTTTCATCAAAGTGGTATCAGAGTGGGAAAAGATTTCCTGTGGAGAGGAGTTTTTTTTGCATGCGAAGAAATAAGAGGTACGAAGAAAGAAGAGGTACAGTTTGCTGAAGATTTGTAAGCTTGTAGTTTTTTTTAATTTATTTTGTGAAGGTGAGAAGATTGCAGCAAACCTAGAGCAGGAGTGCTTAATTGGTTCGAGAGGAGAGAACCGCGGAGATGCCGAAGAGGACTAAGCTCAGGCGAGAAGCTTTGTAGGGCATCTGGTAGCAGGGAGGACTTGCTATTGCAGAGGTTTGGTTGTAGTGCACAGAAGGCAGTTCCACTGACGAAGTGAAACAGTGGGTAGAATTGCAAAGGAAACGCATATGACCAGGAGGTCATAATTTTGTACCTCGGGAGCATATGACTAGGAGGTCATAATTTTTGTACCTCGGGAGTCTGATGCAGGGGCATCCAGACACCTCAATGAAAAATTTTTAGAGAAGGAGACACGTGGACAACCACATGGACAACCAGGCCAACCTTGAACAAGATTTGGTTAATGAACTAATTTTAGTTAAAAAATTAGTTAAAACTGAATGTATGTGTAATAAGCACTGAAGGATTCATGAGTGAATCAAGAAAGAAAAAGAGAGGAAAAACTTGTGCGCACGAGAGAGGGCAAAATGTAGTTATTGGAGAAATCTGGATTAAGGCTGAGATGCCTTAAAGCTGTAATCTGAGTTTGTAAATAAAGAAAATTCTTCTTTGTGAAATTGTGTCTTTGTGTGTTTTTGTTTGTTTGGAAAAGATCTCAATTGAGTTCATGTTTCTGTGGCTCTACAATAGTTTTCTGTTCTCGAAATTACTTTTTGTTTGCCTTACAAGTGAGATTTCACCATTGCGGTGCTAAGTTTTCTGAAATCGACTTCTGGCAATAAATTCAATGTAACAGTTTAATGACTGGAGTTTTTAAGTTTTTCAGTGAGCGAAAAGATTCGACGAACATGGAAATTGAGGTTACTCGCAGGCTGAAGCAGCAACTCGGCTCAAACAAAGGGCAGAGGAGAGGAAAGATGGATGTGATAAAGACGCAACAGATTTCGGCGAGGGCAATAGAGAAATTGATAGTGCATCCTTTGGTGTTGCTCAGCATCATGGACAACTACACCTAAGTAGCGAGAGACACAAGGAAACGAGTTATTGGCGTGTTGTTGGGGACCAGTTTCCACGGGGTCGTAGATGTAACTAACAGCTATGCAGTGCCTTTTGAAGAAGATGACAAGGATCCAAGAATCTGGTTTTTGGATCACAACTGTCATAAATCTATGTTTGAAATGTTCAAGCGGATTAATGCAAATGAGCACGTGGTGGGACGGTATAGCGTTGGTCCGAAACTTCGGGAAAATGACATGGATGTGCATGAGTTGTTCCATGACTATGTGCCCAATCCTGTGGTTGTCATTATTGATGTCTGACTAAAGGAGTTGGGGATTCCTACCAAAGCGTACTATGCTGTGGAGGAAGTTAAGGAGAACGCAACTCAGAAAAGCCAGAAGGTATTTGTGCCTGTGCCTTCTGAAATTTGTGCTCATAAAATTGACTAAACAGGTGTGGCAGTTTTGGAAGAAAACCCCGGTCCTGCGGATATGAGGCGATAGAAGAATCAGGAAAGTGATGATGATGAACAGGTTACAGGTCTTGCTGCAATCGGGAAGCAGCTGCCTGGCGAGAGATGTCTTTTCTTGTGGTTGGATCAGTAGGAAGTGCTGCACAGTCATGTTGAGAAGACTGTGAGAAGTCTCAGAATGGCTTCGTGGGCCCATAACCCACAGGTCCAAGATCAAACCCGTAAAAAAATATTGAAAACGAAGAGACCCATAATTCATTTTCATCATTTATGATAAGAAGTGACGATTTTAGCTGTGATGTGTGGCCATCTAGCCTCTTTTCCCTTGAAAATAATCTCATTCCTTGATAGCCAGATTGACCAGCAAACGAGGAGAGGTAGACAATGCATTTTTCTATCGTCGCTTGTAGCTCTCTAGAGATCCCAAGCTTTAGATACAGTTGACCATGGCATATGATAGTTTTGGAAAGCATATCAAGGACTTGAATCCAAATTTATGCAGTGATAGGGCAAGATAGGAACATATGGTCGTTGGTTTCCTCTACCTGTTTACAAAGCATGCACTAGTTCGGGCCATGAAAAGATCGACGCATAAGGTTGTTTCTAGTTGGTGTCTTGTTCCGATGACATTCGACATGAATAGCTTCATTCTCAGTGGAACTTTGAGCTTCCAAAGCTTTCCCCACCAGTCCAAAAGTACTAGTGGTCTATGTGCAGAGTGGATGATGGGATAACTGACTTTTAGTGAGTATATGTCGTGGTTAGCCGGTGTCTAGATGAGCTCGTATATACCTTATTTTATACGAACATGAGATTTAGTCAGGGCATTGACATAACTTTCCCATTCCAGCTGCCATTGTTCGAGGATACCTAATTGCACCGCTGATGACCAAGCTTGCTCGAAAATGGAGCTGTTCTCCAGATCAGCCCCATGTGTAATTACTTTGATATTCCTATGATTGAGAAATAGAATAAGGTCAGGAGGTAATCGAAACATATTCCCCCCTCTCATCTAGGGGTCCAAATCTATGCGCACCATTGTACCGTCATTGATTCGCCATGCTAACCCATTTCTGATAGTAGGCAAGGTGTGTATAATTGCTCGCCAAACCATGGATATCCCAGTCTGCGACCAGGAGGGTAAGCGGATCCAATCCATAAGCTGATGAGGCCATATATATTTATGATAAGTGACTTCAGTCCAAAGATTTTTCGATGTGAGCATGATCCATCCCATCTTGGCAGCAAGTGCATGTGTAAAGGCAGATAAGTCCTTTAGTCCCCATCCTCCCCATTTCTTGGGTAGTGAAATATGCTTCCAACCCACCCAGGCAAATGGATTTCCCTCCTTATAACCATTCCAAAAGAATTTGCAACAAATCTTTTGAATTTGGGATAAGATTCCTTTAGGAATACAAGCCAGCGACATCCAGTAAACTGGTGTAGCCTCCAAGACGGGTTTAATGAGGACTAACCATCCAGCTCTGGAGAGGAATCTGTGGTTCCAATTGAGTAAACGTTTTTTGATCTTAACTATGAGCCAGATCTAGTCGGTAATCCTATAGCAAAGAGGTTTGATCTAGAAACCTAGATATTTGAGTCCATCCTCTAGATGATGGCTCTGATAAGGAAATCTTGTTGTGTAAACCTTACTTCATGAGGAGAAGCATTAGAGAGAGTAATGGTAGATTTTGAGTGGTTTTATTCCATACCTGTGGCCCTCGTGAAAAGGGTGAGTAAATCATAGAAGGTAGAGGTGTCCCTTATACTTCCATTAAGGAAAATGAGCACATCATCTACCAAGAGCATATGAGTGAGGAAGAAATAATCAGATATTTTGACTCCCTGAAGTCATCCATCCTACTTGGCAGATGCAATGAGTCTATTGAGACCTTCCATGATGATCAAAAAAAGGAGGGGTGAGAGCGGGCATCCTTGCTGAATACCACGCTCAGTGTGAAAGAAACGAGATGTTGAGCCATTAATGAGTACATTGAAGGAGACCGAGTGATGAGCCCCAAAAATGGGTAACTTTATGGGCTCATTTTGCCTATTATTCTCATTTAATCCACCATTCTCCATAGTTTTATGCATGCTTTTGAATATATTTATTTTAATTGAGTGAATGGGAATAGTCACTTGACCACAAAGTCTAATATGTGCTTACTGCAGATTTTTGGACATTTTTGGATCAAGATCAAGAATTTATGAGCAGATTAGCAGCCAAATACGAAGAAACAAGGCTGAGGATTTATAGGAGGGGTGTCTCCTGCACTAAATGACCCCTTCCCTGAGTTCTCCACCATCAACTCGGAGTTCAATAGCCCACCAAAGATGATTTCAAGCGGCAGCCGAGCAGGTCTAGTGAAGTGGTTGATTAACTGTAGTTTTGGGCAGCCAAGCTCCTAAATTTAAGGAGGACTATTGGGAGTCCTTGTTTGCATAAGTAGGAAGGCTTCAAGCCTTAGTAGTTTAGCTATTGAACAATTTATTTTCGCACTTTAGTGCAGCTCTGCATTCAGCTCATTTTCGAGCTCTTTTTGTAAACAGTTTTGTGACATGACTATTATTTTTTGATCAATGAAGATGAATTCCACTTTGCACCAGCTCTGAGCTTTCTTAGGAGGTTGTAGCTCTTGGGGTTGGGCCCAACCCAAGTGCCTAGTACCTCCTTTGTGTACTTTTATGTGTTCTTATTGCATTCATATAATAATTTTTGTTATATAGGTTAAATCTTGCTTTGTTACTTAGGTTGTCTTTGATGATTAAGATAGTTGTTCATGCTTCAGGTTGATTTGATAGTTTGATAGTAGAAAAGATCCACGAAAATGCTGCCAAGCAATCCTTGATCTCCTTTTTCCTTCCTTGGGACCATGAATTGAGACCAAGGCACACTTGCTGCCACAAAACACTGTTTTTGCCTTCCAATGCAATTGCTAGTGTTAGGTTTTAAGTTGGAAAAGTTGACATCAGTTGTGTGTTCATGCTTAGATATATTCTTGCTTAGTTTCCATAGCTTTCTTGCATGATTTCCTGTCTATAAACTTCTGTTCATTATGTTTCTAATTTTTAGGTTAGATTAGGTAAAAATAGTTAGATCTCTGTTTTTTAGTCTTTGCTTGAATCAGTTTCGGAAGAAGTGTGTAGAACACCTGTAAGACATCCCAACCCACTCTTCCTCTATCATACAACCTGCTCCAGTCTCTCTCTCAAGATTTCCTTCACCCATTCGCCATACTTTCCCAACTTGCCCTAATTTCTACATTTTTGTGCAACATTGCTCTCTTCATCTTTCAACAACTCCAACCATCTTCTTCACGCTTGAGCTCCATCTACCAGATCCTAGATCCCTTAATATCCTTATCCATCCTTCATTTCCACTTTCCCACTGTTTTTTTCACCATCAACCCTCTAAAAACAACTTTCGACTTGTTCCTGTAGAACTTCCTGTAGATCCCTTGCAGACTTCCTATAGAAGTTCACGCGAGCAATTTTTTGAGATCTAATCATTGTGGAATTCTCCATAAGGGTTCTAGGGACCCCTTAAGCCCTCTTCTCACCTTCCCAACCTCCTGCAAATGCCCACTCCATTTCCTTTCGCTAATAAACCTCTGCACAGTCAAAAATAGTTAAAACACATGCATAATAATTCTGCATAAAATTAATCAAAAATACAAAAAAATGATTCTTTCACATTATCCTTCAGAAGTAGCTTAACCACATACATCTTGCCTTTTCAAGAGTTAATGGAATCCACTTCAGCAGCTTTCATCTCTTTTCTTGCACAAGTAGGGTTAGTCGGTAAAACTAGGGTTTGCATTTCCTTTAAGCTTTTATCTCTTTTCTACAAGTAGACTAGCCTCTTTTGAGTTAGCTTTTGCCCATCACAGTTAAAAGCTTCTTCTGAGAACTCATAGAAGTTGGATTAAGCTCCTAGTGAACTTGTGCCAGTTGATCAAGTGACAGCCTGCAATAAGAACTAGTACTTGTGCATACAACATTGTCTCTTCCAAGTTTGTTACGAACTACCGGGTTGATAAAAGTAAAGTAGGGAGTCCCAGGAGTTGCATCATCATTGCTGCAATACTGGAGCTCACCATCTTTTTTTTTGGCGCCGTTGCCGGGGAAGCATCAGAGAATTTGTGATTACTGCTTTTCTTCTATTTTCTACTGCAACATTCTGCTAAGTATTTTATTTTAGCAAGAGTAGAGTAGTTGTTTTTCCATTCTGCAATTTCATTTCAGCAAGCATAGATTAGAAATTTCTTGCTTTCACTTCAATTCTGCAAGCGTAGCTTAGCATTTCAATTCTGCAAGGGTAGATTAGCATTTCAATTCTGCAATTTCATTTCAGCAACATAGATTAGTCATTTCCTGCTTTCATTTCAATTTTGCAATTTTCATTCTAGCAAGGTTTATTTTAGTTAGTTGCAATTTGTTGTTCAATCAATTTTAGTTTTGCAGGTACAAGCAGAAAAAAACAAAAATCAACCAAAAATATTTCATTTCATGCCTCATAGGAACAGAGACAATTCAGGAAAATTCCTACCCAACACCCCCACCACATCACTGAGTCACCCTTCTCTTTTCTTTGGTGGCAGTGATCCAGAAGAACCTATAGGCGAACCTCTAGAGATATACGAAGATCCTATAATAGAAGAAGAGCAAGAAAACATTCCTCCTAAGACCATGGCTGAACACAGAAACGGTATAGGAAATGAGGACAGAATAGAATGCACCTTTCCCATATGAGAGACCAATGGGGACACAAAAATGAAAAACATAAGTCCCTTAGCCTTACCTCACTTCCATGGATTGACCACTGAAGACCCTGATACCTTCTTGTTCGAGTTTGCTGTCCTTTTTCGAACTTATGACTATGCACAAGATGAGAAAAAGTTGAAACTCTTTCCCTCTACCCTCAAGGATGAAGCACTACGCTGGTTCATGCGGTTACCTTGAAACAATATCACAACTTGGGCTCAGATGTAGCAAGACTTTAACAACAAATACCAGGATTACTGTAGGTCAAAGGAAACAAAGGGAGAAATCTTTCAGATGACCATGGGAAGTGATGAATCTTTAGAAGACTATGAAGAAAGGTTCCAACTTAGTTATAAAAGGGCCAGGTGCACACTTGACCCTGAATCTCTGAAGCTGGTTCTGCTCCGAGGAGTCCCTGAAGACCTTCTAGATACCCTCCATTTGCTGGCTGGGGGAGACATCTACCAGCTACCTTATGATGACATAAAGACTGTGTTTAGAAACCATTCTAGGGCAGCCCGGAAAAGAGGTATGGGGAGTCAACTTTCAACTAGTACCACCTTATCCAAAAACGAGTTTGCAAATCAGATGGAAGACCTCAAAAGTGAGGTGAGACAGACCTTTTCCATGAAAATGGATACCTTCCGAATCTAAAAAAAGCAAGAGGAAGCTGAGAGGGATTTGGCCATCTTTTGTCCCAGATGCACTAGGAAGCATCCTAGGAATGAGTGTCCATTGCACTCCATAGAGGTGTGTTTTGTTTGTGAGGAAGACCACCCTACAAATCAATGCTCTTCCTTACTTGGATTTAGTGCTATGTACCAAGGGGCTGACGGAGCCACTGAACCACTCTACTTCATGAATCAAAGGAGGCCACATGGACCCAGACCTTACCAGCATGGAATGCAAGGGACATCCCAGAATTATTACAACCCCAATCAATCCACTCACATACCTTCTTGGGGCCCCCCTGCTCATCCTTCCTGGTCCACACCCCCTCCTTGGTCGTATCCATCTCAATACCATACTCAACCTACTGCTCATTCATTTCATTCTCATGCTCAGCCACAACCTCAGTGGAATGCACCTCATCAGGGGTGGAGGCCCCAATACAACTCTCCTCCCACTCTTTTTCCTCCACCACCTGCTCAACCACAACCATTACCTCCTGCTCCTCCAAGACAACCTCAGATACCTGCTCAACCAAACCCGAACCCCAATAACAGACAGGCCCAACAGGTATATACTAGAGAGACAACATGCCCTACCTATGCTGTGGAGATTCAGGAGATCAACCTATGATCTGGGAAGGTCCTCCCAGACAACCAACCTCCTCCTAAGGAGGATGAAGAAGAGAAATAGGAAAGTGAACCCAAAGCCATTCCACCCTTTCCTGAGAGACTAACTGTAATTGCGCAACCAAACCCAGAAGAGACTGAACTTTTGGGAGAACTTAAACAATTATGTGTAAAAATACCACTTCTCTAGGCCATAAAAGATGTACCAATCTACAACAAATTGATCAAAGAGAAGTGTTTCAGGCACCCAGGCAGGCGCAAGAGAGATGCCCCAACTATCAATGTCATAGGACAACTGTCCGACCTGATGTTGGGACAAGTAATCTGTCTAAAATATCTGGACCCTGGGAGTCTTGTAGTTGATGTCCACATCAATGGAACCATAATCCCCCACACCCTAATTGATCTAGAGGCTGCCATTAATGTGATGACCAAGGACACTATGCTCAAGCTCAACCTTCAGGGCTCCCTAAGAAAGACCTCAACAATTCTGCAGTTAGTAGACTGCTCCACCGTGACCTCCGAGGGGATTGTGGAAGATGTCATGGTCTCCATTGATTCTTGGGAGTACCTTGTGGACTTCTTAGTCCTTTAGCCAAAGGAAAAACTCACTGGGTACCCCCTCATCTTTGGAAGGCCTTGGTTAGCTATTGAAGATGCTTACATCAATTGTTGAGCTGGGAGCATGACCATTAAGAATGGGAATATGTCCAAACAGCTAGTCCTATATCCTCTTGCCCAACCTCTACTAGAACATGACTTACCTCTCTGGTTGGAGGAAGAAGATGAGGATGAAGTGTACTCTACACCATTGTGCATAGTGGAAGCCACCAAGGGAGGTCCTCAAACCAAGGATGACCTTATTGAGAATTTGATTTAAAATCCACCTCCCAGTGTGCTGCCATTAAAAGAGTTGGCAGAAGACACCTGAGCCAGTACTTTAGTGGATCTATGTGTGGCTGATCCGACCTCTCTCTGAGTTAAGAATGTGGAATTTGGCCCTGAATGAACCTTGAAGATCAACTCATCCCTATCCCCCTCTCAGGAGAAGGAGCTGTGTGGCTTATTGAACAACCATTTGGAAGCTTTTGCTTGGAACTATAAGGAGATGAAAGGAGTCCACCCTTTAGTTTGTACCCATCACATTTACATTAAAGAGGATTGTAAACCAGTCAGGCAGCCTCAGAGGAGAATGAATCCAGCCCTTAAGGACATTATCAAAGAAGAATTGCAAAAGTTCCTGGATGCGGGATTCGTCTACTCCATCTTTGACAACGATTGGGTTTCTCCTTTGGTGCTTGTGCCCAAGAAAAACGAGAAGTGGAGATTCTGTGTAGATTATCGAGAACTTAAAAAAAGCTACCAAGAAGGACCATTTCCCTTTGCCTTTCATAGATCAAGTGTTAGATGGCCTGGCAGGGAAGAAGTTCTTTTCCTTCCTAGATGGGTTTAGTGGGTATAATCAGATCCAAATTAGCCCAGAAGACCAAGATAAGACCACTTTCACTTGTCCATGGGGTAGCTTTGCCTACCGGGTCCTTCCCTTTGGGTTATGCAATACTCCTGCTACTTTCCAGAGAGCAGTACTGAGCATATTTGCTGAGCTGGTTCATGATTCGGTGGAAATATATATGGATGACTTTACCCCTTATGGGTCCAACTTCCAAGAAGCATTGACTAACCTGGGAAAAGTTTTAGCCAAGTGTATTGAAATGAACCTGTCCCTCAGTCCTGATAAACGTGAATTCCTAATGACTGAAGGGACCATGCTAGGTCATACCATTTCTCAGCAAGGTTTATAGGTGGATCCCAATAAGATTGTTATCATCCAAAGGGTCCCGCCTCCTCAAAAAGTAAGAGATGTTCAGAGTTTTCTAGGCTTAGCAGGATATTATAGAAGATTCATTAAAGATTTCAGTAAGCTAGCCTCTCCATTGTTTGGTCTTTTGGGGAAATATGTTGAGTTTATATGGACTGACAACTGTCAAGAGGCTCTGGATGCGTTGAAAGGTAAGCTAGTAACTGCCCCAATCTTAAGAGGTCCAAACTGGGCCCTACCTTTCCACATTCACACAAATGCCTAGAACAAAGCCATAGGAGTAGCCTTAGGACAAGTTGAAGAGAAGCTACCATATGCCATATATTTTGTCACTAAAAACTTGTCCAAGGCAGAGTTAAACTATACTGTAACCGAGAAAGAGCTCCTAGATGTAGTCCATTCCCTAAACAAGTTCAGACACTACATCACTGGTTATCAAACATTCGTACACACTGATCATGCTGGAATTAGGTATTTGATGAATAAACCTGATGTAAATTCTCATATCATTAGATGATTACTTTTATTGCAGCAATTTGATTTGACCATTGTTGATAAGCCAGGTAAGGAAAATGTTGTTGCTAATTTTCTGTCTAGACTAGATTTTCCTACAGGTGAAGAAGGGATGGTGGATGATCAAATGCCAGATGAAAACCTATTTGCTATTTTAGTACTCTCTCCATGGTTTGCTGATATAGCAAATTATTTGGTTTCAGCTCAGTTCTCGCCATATTTGTACTCAAAAGAGAAGAGCAAGATCATGAGGAAAAGTGCCCCATTCACTTTGATTGGGGGAAATCTTTTTAAACTGGCCCAGATCAGATTTTGAGGCGGTGTGTCAGGGAGGAGGAAGTTTTTGACATCCTCCTAACCTATCATGATGGGCCTTGTGGGGGCCACTTTGCAACAAAGAGACTTTCTTTTAAGATTTTGCAAGGAGGCTACTATTGGCCCACTCTTCATCAAGATGTCAGAAGATACACCAGCCAATGTGACCGATGTCAAAGGATGGGGAAACCGACTCCAAGGGATGAGATGCCCCTACAACCTCAAGTGAATTTCGAGCCATCTGAGAGGTGGGGCATGGACTTTTTGGGTTCTATCAACCCTCCTTCAAAATAGAAGTCTTACATCATTGCGTGCACGGACTACCCAACGAAGTGGGTAGAAACAAAGACAATCAAGGTAGTAACAGAAGAAAAAGTAGCTGAGTTTTTGAGGGAAAATATCTTCTACAAGCTTGGATAAGCAAGAGATTTAGTCACAGACCAAGGAAGTCAGTTTACCTCTAACCTGATTGAAGACCTGCTCACTCATCACAAGATTAAGTAGAGAACTTCCACCCCTTATCATCCGCAAGCAAATGGACAGATGGAAGTCACTAATAGAGCTTTGGAAGAGATTTTAACTGAAGTGGTGAACAATAGAATAAAATATTGGGCAGACCGATTGGTTGAGGCCACCTAGGCCTATAACACTACTTAGAAAACTAAAACAGGTTTCACACCCTATGAGCTGGTCTACGGGAAGAAGACTTTGCTGTCCATAGAATTTGAATATAACACATTGAGGTTTGCAACTCAGTTGGACCTAGATCTCAGCCATGCACAAAAGGAAATATTTCTTCAGCTAAATGGATTAGATGAACATAGAATGGAGGCCCTTCTCCACTCAGAGGTAGCCCAACTTCAAAAGAAAACATGGCATGACTGGCACCTCAAAGTAAAGCAATTTCAGCCAGGAGATTAGGCACTGTTATATGATTCAAAATACAAGGATTTCAAGGGAAAGCTGAGGACAAGATGGCTAGGACCATATACAGTGGAGAAATGCAATGACAATGGTTCAGTCCTTATCGGGACCATTGATGAAGAAGCCATCCCCATGCTCGTCAATGGGCATTGATTAAAGATCTGCAGGAAGACCCTTTCCAAGCAGGAGTTCATTGAGACTCTTGGTAAATCAATATTGGTAGTGGAGCAGGTCCCTGTCTCCACTCCACCTACACCATGAGCAAAAATAAAAAAGAAAGCACAGAAAAAAGAAAAAAAGGAATAAAAGATCCTTGGGTGAAAACCTCTTGGAGGCGCCCAGGGTAGATAGTGAGGGTGAAAACCTCCTGGAGGAACCCAGGGTAGACAGTGAGGGTGAAAACCTCTTGGAGGCGCCCTAGCTGTCTCAGACTAAAAAAAAAAGAAAAAGGAAGAAGAAGAAGAAGAGAAAAAATAAACCTAATTTCTGTTGAATAAATTGCAGGTTGTAGGAAGGTCAATACAAGTTTTAGGAGGATTGCACAAGACACAGACAGAGGACATGACCAAGCTGCATGCATTCCTCACAATTCATTCCTCCATGACTATTACCCTTTCCTAAGATTTGGTCTCATTCAGGGTAAGATTTCACCTTCTACAAGAAATTCTGTATCTTCTATAGGAGGATCTTGTAGAATCTACGAAAAAGCCAAAATTAATCCTAGAAGAGGCCCCGAGGGTTGGGAATCTATCTATGAGGCCTGTAAACCTCCCTTTTTCCATCCATTTCCATATTTCGCCCTTTTTCCATCTCTGTACACCTCCATTGCACTCGTTTTTATGTCCCTGCATAGTCATACACAGAAATCCTGCTTCCTTCATGCTAAAAACATTTTTTTTTTTAAATGACAAATCAAAGCAGCAGTTTTTTCACTCACCATACCTGATACCTTCCATCTAGATTCCGTATCAACCGAGACCCTCGTCAGCAGTTGCATCCCTGCTCGTTTTAGCTTGAATCTCAGAAGGAGAAGCAGTTGTAGGAAATCCTACAGGATTCTTGTAATAGCCAATCCATCTGAAAGACATACTCCAGAGACAGGGACATCATAGTATGGCATATGACCCATGCATGGAGCTCTATTTGAATGTGTGAACATCAGCAATTTCCTGAGGCCAAGCATGCAGAGTGAAAGTAGCTACAACAATGAAAAAATGGATTCCAACATCCGAAATGTGCATAACACGGCCGCGACTGCACAGGTAAGTGCCTAAACCTATTCCTCAATTACATGAATCATATTTCAAGGCTGCGTGACTATGGGAATGGTTCGGATTGAACGGAATCAATGGTCAGTTAACTAGCCATCCTTGGTCAGTTACACATCCTCGTGGCATCCAAATGAGCCCCATCAAATTCAAAACTGCCGGTAAGATACGCAGCCAGCACGTGTGGTATGTCCATTCAGGAAGAAATATTCGGGACTGGTAGTGGTGGCAGCAGATAACGGGAGAAGGGAGGTGATGGTGGTCAGATGTCATGCAGAAACATTATGACCATGACGTCAAATCAACAGTCCGATCTAGCCACCTCATCTCCTCACCATGAATCACAATCGCAGTTAAAAGGGCAGCTCAGTTAGAACATCCACCACCCTTTGTTCAATCTGAACTCACGACGTTCTCGACTAAAGTACGCATCTACCACTTCAAGAGCAGCTAACCAATCATCCTCCACCATTTTTCCCCTTGTTTTTGAAAATCTCCCACCTATCGGGATCTGCAAGAAGCACAGTTTCATTCTATAGGAGTCGGGAGATTTCTACAGGAAGGGTTCTACAGGAAAGGCAGAGAACAGCTCTGCAGAAAGGAAACCCTTGATTTTTGTCGAAATTCAAGCTCAAAACGAGGTAGGCTCGGGAAAACTTCTTTGTGCATGATTTGTTTGAGTAAGGTGGTGAATTGAATAGGGCAGTAGATTGAAAAAGATAGTGAAAGTCTGCCTGCATATTTCCCTGATTCTACACAGTTTATTTTTCTCTCTACATCCGAAATCTCCTCATCCTTTTTCAAATTCTCGTGTAAGAAATATGCATGCAGAAGTAAGGGCCAGCCAATGTGTGTATGTGCATATCTATCTATGTCCTTATCCTCTGTTCTGTAGACAAAATTCTTTCTTTTCAAAAACAAAAATTCAAATTCAGGGTGGCAGCAGTTTAAAATAGGAGAATTATTGCCATTTGATGTTGTAAAGAAGCACACGGGAAACTCCTTCTCGGGTTCAGAAAAAACCGAATTCAACTATCCTCTGTTTTAGTGATTGAATTTTTTTTCCCACTTGAGCATTTTCTTTTTCTGGTTAAAACACAAAAAGAGCACTCAACAACATGCCAGGAGGATTCATAAGGAAAGAACCCTTAGACTCTAGCAAATTGCACAAGCACCTTGAGGTGGTGGACCTTTTCACCAGGGAAAACTGGATATCCTTCTTTGACAGAATTCAGGGTTATGATGAGGAGATAACTGAAGAGTTTTTGATGTCCCTGAGACCACATTCGAAGACACATGCCACAGTTAGTTTTAGGGGTTTGACCCTAGAACTTACACTTGATCTCATCAGTAGAATTACTGGTCTACCATTGGGGCTCCCTTCGAGCAAAGAGGAGAGATCATTGGGACAAGTTGCTAAGAAAACATTTTTCTACCCGAGGAGCATCCTGTAGAAGATAAAAACGGGGTCAAAAGGACAAGCTTGCCTCCTCTCTAGAGTGAAGTTAGTTATCAAATAATGAAGTATATCACACGTGAAGGGAGGTTCAACATCATTTATGGATATCATTTCAGGTTGTTACATGAATTAAGGTATGGTATGGACTTGCCTCCAGCCAGAAAACTGAGCATTCCATATTTCCTCCTTTAGTCCTTAATTGAATGTGGTACAAAGATAAATGAAGGGGTCCCAGATCAGTTGGCCCACCATGGGCTCATCAAATTGTTTGTGGAAGATGCTTTGCACAACTATACTATCCCCATCACTTGGGAAATCTTTAGAAATAAGTCCAAGGATGATGACATCAGAATTTTGGTTGAGAACATCAGCCCATCCAACAGTGATGAAGGGGAGCAAACTGAAGAAATTGAGAAGAACAATGATAAGGGAGCACAAGACATTCAAGCAGAAGGAAAAACAGAGGAAGAACAGAAGGAAAAAGAGGAATTTGACAAGACTGCTGAACCTAAGACAGAGAAGGAGACAATAGCAAGAACAGAGAAGGGAAAAAGGACACAGATTGGAAAGAAAAAGGCCAAGAAAGCCCAAAAGAAGACTACCACAGCCAAAGCCGGCACCCAGCAAGAGAAGGAAAAGACACACCCTGAGATATCAGTGACACAGGTAGAAACAGTGGGCATAGAGATTTCTACAGGAAGCGAAGGGAAAGAACAACAGGAAGAGAAATCCCCTGAAATGTTGGCAAGGGAAGTAGCAGCTGTGCTTGCTGCGTTAAGCACCCCTACAAAACAAAAAGGAAAAAGAAAAAGGCAAACCTCCATGTACTTTCAAGCTAGAAGAAGCACAAGGATCAAAGTGGGAAAACCCCAGCCACCATCAAAGGAACCAATTGTCATTGAGGACACACCCACTAAAAAGAAGGAAGAGTCTCCTTCCAAGATATCCATCACCTATGAAAGAGGAAGCCCAAAAACCTCCACATGGAAAGAGAAATTTAAGTTGATGGGTTCAAAGGTAGTTCTATAGGAAGCTGAAACATCTCTACAGGAAACTCTAGCCAAGTTAAAATAAATTGAGAAATTGGAAGAGGAGGTAGCGAAAAAATCACAAGAAGTAGACAAGCCCGATGAGATACTTGAACCAAGCCCTTAGTCTAGTTTGGGCGCATATTACAACTTGTTAGAAAGTGGGAAGATCATCCCATAGAAGTTCGCTATACCACTTTTCTTTGCATTGGAACAGGAACGGGTTAGAACTCACACTTGGATGAAAATTGCTAAATCCAAGGGAGTTGCAGACATAGGCCACCTGGAAGAACAACTGAAAGAATCGAGAAGAGAGTTGGCCATGGTGAGGAACATAGAAAGTAGTAAAAGATCCCAGCTACAGGAGGAGAATGAGCTGCTGAAAAAGCAGTTGCAGCTATAGGAAATGCATAAGGAAGATAGGCTGTCCATTTTGGGAGGGAAGCAACAGTAAGAAGGACCTCCAACAGACAGGGCAGGGAAACAACCGATGAACAACAGAAAGAGGGAAAGCTACAAGTTGATGTTGAAATGCTGACAAAACTGCTGCAATAAAAGGAGTCTTAGGCAACAGAAGAAATACAGGTTTTAAAACAACAGTTGCAAGACAAAGAAGCCCAAATGGCTTGCATGGCCAGCTGGGTAGTAGAAGCCTTACAATGTAGGCAACCTGCTAAGTCCTATGCATTATATCTTAAATACCAATGGTTGCAATTTCAAATTAACACATTGGACCAAAGGGGCACCATTCCATTCCAAAATTACAATCAGTTTATGTATTTGTGTGACAATAGCTCAGTTGAAGATAAGGCCAAGTTACCAGAATTATATTTACACAACTTGGCACTGCCAAACATGAACCTATGGGACCCCAATGAAGATGAATTCCGCTTTGCACCAGCTCTGAGCTTTCTTATGAGGCTGTAGCTCTTGGGGTTGGGCCTAACCCAAGTGCCCAGTACCTCCTTTGTGTACTTTGATGTGTTCTTATTGCATTCATATAATAATTTTTGTTATATAGGTTAAATCTTGCTTTGTTACTTAGGTTGTCTTTGATGATTAAGATAGTTGTTCATGCTTCAGGTTGATTTGATAGTTTGATAGCAGAAAAGATCCACAAAAAGGCTACTAAGCAATCCTTGATATCCTTTCTTCCTCCTTGGGACCATGAATTGAGACCAAGGCACACTTGCTGCCACAAAAACAATGTTTTTGCCTTCCAATGCAATTGCTAGTGTTAGGTTTTAAGTTGGAAAAGTTGATATCAATTGTGTGTTCATGCTTAGATTTGTTCTTGCTTAGTTTCCATAGCTTTCTTGCATGATTTCCTGTCTATAAACTTCTATTCATCACGTTTCTGGTTTTTAGGTCAGATTAGGTCAAAATAGATAGATCTTTGTTTTTTAGTCTTTGCTTGAATCAGTTTCCGAAAGAAGTGTGCAGAAAACCTGTAAGACACCCTAACCCACTCTTCCTCCATCATACAACTTGCTCCAGTCTCTCTCTCAATATTTCCTTCACCCATTTGCCATACTTTCCTAACTTGCCCTAATTTCTACATTTTTGTGCAACATTGCTCTCTTCATCTTTGAACAACTGCAACCATCTTCTTCACTCTTGAGCTTCATCTACCAGATCCTAGACCCCTTAATATCCTTATCCATCCTTCATTTCCACTTTCCCACCGTTTTTTTCACCATCAACCCTCTAAAAACCACTTTCGGCTTGTTCCTGTAGAACTTCCTGTAGATTCCCTGCAGACTTCATGTAGAAGTTCATGCGAGCAGTTTTTCGAGATATGATCGCTGTGGAATTCTCCAAAAGGGTGCTAGGGACCCCTTAGGCCCTCTTATCACCTTACCAACCTCCTGCAAATGCCCATTCCATTTCCTTTCGCCAATAAACCTCTGCATAGTAAACAATAGTTAAAACACATGCATAATAATTCTACATAAAATTAATTAAAAAGATAAAAAGATGATTCTTCCACATTCTCCTTCAGAAGCAGCTTAACCACATGCATCTTATCTTTTCAAAAGTCAATGGCATCCATTTCAGCAGCTTTCATCTCTTTTCTTGCACAAGTAGGGTTAGTCGGTAAAACTAGGGTTTTGTAGGGTTTGTGTTTCCTTTCAGCTTTTATCTCCTTTCTGCAAGTAGACTAGCCTCTTTTGAGTTAGCTTTCATCCATCACAGTTAAAAGACTCTTATGAGAACTCATAGAAGTTGGATTAAGCTCCTAGTGAAATTGTGCCAGCTGATCAAGTGATAGCCTGCAGTAAGAGCTAGTACTTGTGCATAAAGCGCCGTCGCTTCCAAGTTTGTTACGAACTACCGGGTTGATAAAAGTAAAGTAGGGAGTCCCAGGAGTTGCAACATCATTGCTGCAATACTGGAGCTCATCACCAAGGTGATTGGACACATGATCCAATCGATGAAGGGAAGGGGAAAGCTCAAGTGTGTAAGAATCGTTTAATGTAGAGCTAACTGGCTCAGATGAAAGCTTTAGCAAGATCAATCTTGAGGATGAACCCTTTTAGATTTTTAGTTTTCAGAGAATGAAGGGCTTCCTGTGCAGAGCCAATAATCTCATGGATTTGTCTGTTATGGAGGAAAGCAAATTTCTCTGTATATTTGACAGGATAGCATGGGCTTGAGGCAGTTGGCTATGATCTCATAGAGGCAGTTACATAGTGATTTTGGCCATAAGTCATTGAAAGAAGAGGGGGAGTCATATTTGGGAACAAGTGCAATGAACGTGGAGTTGATGGCCTCATACATATGCCAAGATGACCTGCATTCTTCAACCACCTTGAGTAAGTCCTGTCCAATGGTCTCATGAAAGGCGAGATAGAACTCGATCGTCTAGCCATCAAGACCTAGACTCTTATCCTTTTAAAACCATTTTAAAGTGATTTCCATTTCCCCCATAGAGACAGGGGATATGAGTTCCTCAGCCTCATCCAAGTCGAAAAACCTGAGGAAGTGTCCTGCAATCCGAACAATTTCACCGAGAGAGGAACTAGGAGGGGCCTTGAATAATTTCGAAAGTGAGAGTTTCCAAGGTGAGACAACTTATTATAGGAGGTTGTCAATCCCCCATCCTCCATTGGCATGTTCCAAATAGTGTTGCTGGATTTTCTTCCCTTAGCAAAGTTTTGGAAGAACTTTGTATTATCATCGCCTGCTTGTAACCATACAACCCGAATCTGGAGGCGCCAAGTTTCTTCCCTCTCCCTCAGGATTTTTGATCGATGCTCTTCCAACTCAATGAAGTGGAACCTTTCCTCCACCAATGTGAATCCCTGACCCTATTCATCCAACAAATTAGAAAAAGACTGTTCGAAAGTGTTGAGGGTTTGTTCGTCCTGGTCTCTTTTTTCCTTGGCCCATAAAATGGATAGTCTCTTAATCTCTATGAGATTGGCACAAAATCCTTCCGCCATGGTTCTCCCCGAGGTTGGTGGGCGAGATAACCAAAATCCAGTGACCAATTGAATATATGAGGGGTTTGATAGCCAAGTGGAGTTGAATTTAAAAGGTTCCCTTCACTTCTGAGTAGGGCTAGAGATCTCCATGAATATATGGGAGTGGTCCAAAATTCCTCAAAAGCCAACGCATTTTCTGTAAAGAGATAGTCTGTGCAGTGTGGTATCCTTGATGAGGAAGAAATCCAGGCACCTGGTCAAGGAAGCCTCCCCGATTTTGCGATTGCGCTAGGTGGGTTGTCGCTTAACCATCAGAATGTTCGTCAAATGATGTTGTTCTAGGAGCTGCTCCATTATATCTGATAAAGGATCCACCTGAGCATTGTTCCCCCACGATTCCCCAAATCCAATGGAGAAGTTTAGGTCACCACCCAATATGATATTTTCAGAGTTGATAATGGAGAGGTTTAGCAAATGGTTCCATAAAAGCTCTCTGTTGTGAGAGGGACCATATATATTGAAAATCCTGAGATCCATGCCCAAGTCCAAGGAAAAAATATCCATGTCGATGAATCCTGCACCACCCCAGGAGGCCTTGAGGTGAATAGTGCAAGGGTTAAACCCCAGGGCCAACCCACCCGATCAACCCATGACATCAAGTGACTGGAAGGTCCATCCCGGTTTCAGTGATTGAAGCACACGAGAAATATGGTCAGCCAACCCCAGGGTTTCTTGTAGAAAGATAATGTCTACAGGCTCAGATTCAAAGAGTTTTCTGAGGGCTAGATTTTTGGGAGAGCTAGCCAGACCTCGAAAGTTAAAAGAGAGCCACTTCATGGGGGAGACTTTGGGAGGGTAGTTTGAGCTCTAAGTACCCAATCAAGAGATGATTGTTTGCCTGATGCCACTTCTACCCTGGCTAGTAGGATGGCCTTTGACAAATGGGATTTGCGCCCTCTGGTGGATTTTGTAGTGCAGGAGGGGGCTAACAGGCCCAACTTGGAGGTATCAATGCACACAGGAGGGTGTGGGAAGTGGGAACGCAAGTTGTATGGGTGCGAGGGTCCATGGATGGATGAAGATGCAGTAGAAGATGCTTGTTCTGAGGGAGGGAAGGAGGGAAGGATAGTCGAGTTAACCGAAAGGTGTGAGACAAGGGGGCAAGGGATGGAGAGAGGAGTGAAATCTAAAAAATATGTAGATGCAAAATGAATATGAAGTGCAGAGCATGTAAGAGTAGATTCAAAAACAGAGATAGGAATAAGAGGAGTACCCGAGGTTCGAGCAGCCTCGACAACAACCCTAGATCTAGTCATTGGTGAGGAGGGAGGGAGGGGAGTGCTCGAAGTAGGCAGATGAGTCACAACTCCATTCTTTGGCAGTGGTGTGTTAATAGGAGGAGTGTGCGCAGGTATATATGCTAATGCCCTAGTTGCAGCACACTCTGCTTCATTTGTAGGGTTTGTGTCCTTATGAACCAGGGGGCATTCCTTGTAGAGGTGCCCAACCTTGTGGCATCTATGGAATTTGAATGGGACTCCTTCACAGTCTAGGATTTGAATCCTGGTGAAATTTTTCCATCGCAGTGTGATTTTTTCCTCTAATCCTTCTCTGGTGTGTAGATGGACCAGAATACACACTGGAGACCAGTTGCCAGATTTGATATATGATCTGTCATAGTCCAGATAGGTTCCGTGTGCATTGCCTATGCGAATGAAAACGTCTTTAGACCAGTATTGTAAGGGGAGACTGCACAGCCTAACCCATAATGGTCTTGCACCTATCTATTCCCTCTTTGGATTGAAAAGCAGGCTCCAACGCTTTAGCATGACCGGTGCCATTTCAATGTGCCAATATCTGGAAAGAGCCTACTTGGTATAATCCTCCTGCAGAAAGTGGAGTGCAAACCATCCTCGAACCAATGTTTGCACCTTAGGAAGATCCTTGAAGATATTTCTCCATATCTCCTTGACCTAGAGTCTGAGCCTCTCAGCAAAATAGCCCGAACCCTACCAACAAGTACGTTGCCAACCATGTCGACAAAATTCCCCATGTTTAACCCTTCCCCAAATTTGAGGGTCAGGTCCTTGCTAATGGATTTCACGCACTTGATTTTCCTCTTACTTGATCATGGCGCAGTCGAATGATCCTACAAGGGGTCTGGAGAGCCCTGGTGCTTCTATTGGGAGTGCTGAGTTGAGTTCCTAACTTTTATGATTGGGGTTTTGAAGCAGCCAGAGGGGATGGAAGAGGGGTTTGTCACCGCTGCAGAAGTGGAAGGAGCAGATGACTCAAGCAGGTTGTGTCCAAGCGTTGAGATGAAGCCAGCTAAGGAGGGAAGCACGAAAGGATGCAGATGAGACAAATCCCTTGAAGGCGATGGTTGAAAAGGAGGGGAGGATGACGAGCAAGCAGTTAACAAGTGTAGAGTTCCCGGTGAGAGCAAAGGATAGTCGAGATCTGGGGAATCAATGTAGAGGGCAGTGAAGGGGAGACCAGAAAAGGATGGTCCCGCAAGAGTTACGGTAGGGGGGAAATGGAAAGGAGCAGAGCAGATAGTTCCTGATGATAACCATTCGAGAAAGTCAGTGTAGGGTTAGGGCTTCGCTAGATAGAGACATAGGGGTTAGGGTCAGAAAAGTAATCCACTTCCTCTAGCTCCATGCCCGAAATTCTGTAGTAGCCTTAGTGGAAAAATGAAAAGCAACGATGACAAATGGTGTTTATGAAGAGCAACTAGCCATTGACAGAAAGTGACAACGCGAGTCTACGGAAGTCATAAGGTTACTGCATAACGAAGAAGCCTTATTTGTATTCTGTGCTCAAAGCGACCCTAACTCTTTATTGTTATTTATTTAATATCTATATATTTTAATATTTTTTCCTTCACTAAATTTATTTATATAAGTATATATAACTAAATAAATATTTAATATTAAATGCAACCATACAAATTTAATTTTAATCTTAGGGCTTAATTAGATATAAAATCCTAAAAGTTAAAAGTATTTTATCAAGTGCCTTAATAAGTGGAAAATCTCAACTTTTCCACTTAATCTTTTAAGGATACGTGAATTTTCTATCTTAATTAACTAATGTATTTATTTATTTATTTGAAGTTTTTATTTTTTACTTTGTCTTTAAATAAGCCAAAACATTTGGAGGAAAGGTTTGGATGGTCATAGTTTTAATAAATGAGATTTCCATATATTAAATTTAGGACCTTATAAAATGTATATTAAATAAATGTTGTTTTTTTTAAATTTCTAAAAAAAACATTTATGCATGTTAATTTTGGAATGATGTTTCATAATTTTAATTTAATTACTAATAACTAGTATATGAATGGTAGAGATTGAAATATTAAGAAATATTTATGAAATTGTTTAAAAGGTAGTGGCACACAAGGTTGAGAGTTATTTAAAAGTAGTTATGTTTTCTTATATATATATATATATATTTTTGGGCATGTGTTATTGATAAACCATGGCATTAGCCCATTATATTGTAATAAATCATATTCATAAGTTAATAATCTTAGAATAATACAACTAAATATCTCCTAACATATTTTTTAAATGTATATATGTTTAATGGATATTAATTATTTTAGTAATTATTATTAATAATAATTTAAAAGTTTAGTTGGTTTTTATGTATTGTTTTTTTTTTTTTTAATATAGGAAATATAAGATTTCTAATGATTTAGTATTTTAACTCCTATCATTGGTTGATATGTATCAATATTTACCTACGATTTAATTGATATGCTATATATTAATATTTGTTTCTTATTATATTGTTATTTTTATTAAAATAATTTTATTAGAAAAATGATAAAACCTGACCTTATACATATTTATGAATATAAAATAGAGTGGCCTTCCATAAATTTTATTTCATTAGATAAATGAAATATTTATGAAAAATATTTAGTTTATCTTCCTAATCACTGTGATATTTCATACAAATAAAGAGAGTGAATATTAATTTGAAAGGAGATTATTCTAGCAACAAGCACACGAAGAAATATATGCTCCTAACCATTGGACCGGTTTGGGAGATATTTTTAATGAAAAGTTACTAATGTTTCATTAAATCAATAACATATTACATCATAAATTATTTTCTCATTATTTGTTTTATTTGGGTGAATAGTGAATTGATGTGAAGTGATCTTTGATCTGATAACTTGACATATATTGCAGAGATAATTATGTTTTATTTTGTAATTTATATTTGCTTTTTCATATTTATAAAAATATATTATGAAAATGTTCCTATTATATGTAAAATAATTTATTTATAGATAATGCTACCAAACACTATCTTTTAAGTAGTATAGTATTTATAACAATTATTCTCCAAAACTAGATGCAAAAATAAATCTCTTATCAAAATATGTTAACATGATCTTGCACATCTTATGGTTTACTAGATGAATAGTGTAGGTCAAATCAATACATTATTTTGTTGTTATTCTTAGCATTTAAAAAAAAAAGGTGACCCTTCTATTTACAATGTCAAATGATTGAAGGTAATCTAATAATAAGGAGTTCTACAAAAATACTAGATTTAGTCAAATTTCTTTAATCCATGTGGCAAAATTATGTTATAATATTTACACAACACTCTCATTATAACTCTTTCTCTCTCTCTCTCTCTCTCTCTCTCTCTCTCTCTCAAACACACACACACAGGTATATAGTGCTACAAATAATGCACACACACACACACATAGATGTGTGTGTGGGGGTAGGGGGCAATAAAGGTGGTGGGGTGGAGAAAAATCCATGAGGTGTACTCTAGTTGGTTTGTGTGGGGTTTAGTCACAATCATGTTAGTGGTTCAAATATCATGGTGTTAGATGATCCAAAAATAAATATTATCACAGGTTATTAAGTTAGAATAAAATAATTATTAATTTAAGATATTAAATTAATAATTATTAATATAGAACATTTAATTATTTAATGGAGACATTTAGAATTAGTATATTGTTGTAAAAGATATGACTCTACAAATGTGTTGTATCTTAGACTCTATTTTAGGAGAATAGTCAGTAAGATTGTTTGAATAACTTTTATTGTAAGTGGACACTTGTTATTGCTTAAGTGATCCATAATTAGAGGTAGTTAGGACATTGAGCTTATAAATAGCTCATTGCAAGAGTGTTTGGTTGTTCGGGTGTAAACTCTTGCAAAATCAACATGTAATTGTTTTTTTGTTTTTATTTTAGTTTTTTTTGTTTTTTGTTTTATGTTTTTTGTTTTTTGTTTTATGTTTTTGTTTTTTGATTTTTGTTTTTTGTTTTTTGTTTTGTTTTGTTTTTTTTTGTTTTGTTTTGTTTTGTTTTTGTTTTGTTTTGTTTTGTTTTGTTTTTTTTTTTGTTTTGTTCTGTTGTTGTTGTTTTTTTTTTTTATAATAAAATTACGTGTCCGAGGACACTTCTGCCATTATTGTGATATCAGAGCTCCAGTAATATTGCAGCTGATGTGAGGAAGAGATTCCAGCTTTACAAGTTTTTGGAAAACTCCATTGAATTGATCAGCAAATGATGGGTATGAAAATTGTCCAGTTTATATTTTAGTTTAATTTCAGATATTTATAAATAAAAATTAGATCATTTGAGGTTTTCATCAAAATGAAGTGTTTTCCACACCAATCTATCCTGTATCGATTTGGATAAATGGAATGTAGTACTGTTGACAATTCACAAAATCACAACCGTTGACATAACACATCATAAGGAGTAGTTTCCATGAGCCTTGCTGCAATAATAACAGGGAAGACGAATCAAACGAAGTCCGTTAAAGTTGCACTTGCCACTATTTCTTTTTGTTATTGTCTTGTGTGGTGTGTTGATTGGTTTCAACAGTGAACATGAGACTCTGCTACTTTTTAGTGGGTTTCGGCCTATAGAAGTTCCTTTCTCACAACGCAATGCCTGCAATCGCAGAAATTCCGTCTGATGTCCCTTGGGGATGAATACATGAAATTCACTTACGCTGGGAAGCGCCTGGACATAATCGAGAATCGAACATGGGCCGGCTATTTCCCAAGAATCTGTATAACTCTATCTGCGGCTGAAACGTTGTGTTTTGTTGCGCCAATAGCTCTTGCATCGTAACTTTGTGTTGAATCTACAATAGCGTTACCAATCAAAGCATAGTGATATATATAATCAGAAACAGGGTATACACTCTGCGTAGCTGTCTTGTTGCCTTCATGCTCTACGATTGAGCTTGTATTCAACCATTGAAATTGCTACAAGTAAGGTTCATGGTTCCCTTGCTCGAGTAGGGAAAGATAGAGGGTAGACACCTAAGGTGGCTAAACAAGACAAGAAGAAACAACCGAGAGGCCGCACTCACAAGCGAATCGCAGTGGTTACTTTTGGAAAGAAGTGAGGGCGCAAACCTATTTGCAACATATTTTATTTTTGATTTTGAAGTCATGAGTGAAACCAATAAAGGAGGGTTTAATATTAATTAAAAATTTGTATTTTGGCAATAGGATTTTTTTTGTTTGTTTGTATTTGGGAGAAATAAGGTGTGGGGTGTTATTTGTGAATATTTAGGATAATAAATTTTGTAAATTTGTGGAGTAATAAGGAATTTTTTTTTTTTTTTTTTTTTTTTAATATGGAGAGATAAGTGTGACATTGTAACTCAATGTAATTTTTCTTTGGGGGGGGGGGGGCAACAAAATTTTTTTTTTTTTCCAAGTTTTGCAAGAGCATCATTGTAAAAGTCAAATTTTGAAATATAGCTTGTAAATATTTGAGAAATTGACTAGAGCCAAGTGCAAAGCTCAGTTATTTTTCTCCTATTTCAATGACTATACAAGGGTCAAGGCCAAGCCCCGCTAGATTGTTTTTTGCATAGTCTGTTGCGTGTTGTGTTGCCCAACTTGATATATATATATATATATATATATATATATATATATATATATATATATATATATATATTTTTTTCTGAGCCTGATTCTTAGTGCGAAGCTCCAATACTACAATGTCAAAGTTGATTAATTTATTTTTTGATTCCGACAAACTTGAAGGTACAAAATCTTATAAAACATGGCAACGCCTCATTGAAAGCACTCTCAATTATAATGAATTGTGGCCGGGTATATGTGATGGTGATATTAAGCCAAATAAACCCACAGATGCAGCTGCACTAGCAAAATGGGAAGTTAAGAATGCCAAATCATTAGCTCTCATTAAATCTTCTGTCAATGATGAAATGTATGTCCATATAGAAAATGCTACAGATGTGTGGTCTGCTTTGAGAACTTTTAAAGAATTATTCGATACTCAGCTTGAATCAAAGAAAGTTGATCTACAACTAAAATTATTGCAACAAAAATTGACTGAAGGAGGTGATGTTCTTGAATATATCTCAAGACTTAAGAATATTAGGCAGGAATATATCTCAAAACAGAAATCAAAGCAGAGGCAGATGACAATCTCCAAGAAGAGGAAGAGACTTAAGTCAAATTGTGTGTCGAAGATGTAACAAAGTTGGACATTATGCTGAAGATTGTCGAACTTCTCTTAATAAAATTACCAAGTTTCATCAGCACTCAACACAATTTGCAAATGATCAAGATGATGATAACTCAGAATATGTTTTTAATTCTTCACTAGCATTACAACTTTCGTCCCATCTTAGAAGTGATTATGAAGATGCTTGGATATTGGATTCAGGGGCAACTCAGCACATGACTCGTTGACGTGATTTTTTTTGGAATTTTCAAGATTGGCAACTTAATTCCATTTTTCTTGCAGATAACACAAAACATACTCCTTATGGAAAAGGAACAGTAAATTTTTTCTCCCTGGCATTGGAGAAAAAATGATTTCAAATGTATGGTATGTATGAACCTTTAAGAAATTTTTTTATCTTTAGTCACGATTCGACAAGAAGGACATCAGGTAATTATGGAAGATGTCATAGTTAAGATTAATTCAGTCAAACAGAGCTTGAAAACTGTGATGACAGGTTATGAAGATGGAAAATTGTTAAGGATGAAAGGGACAATTATTCCAAGGCATTCTGAATTTGCAGGGGCAGTCACTATAGGAATTTCACCTATAAGATTATGGCATGTGAGATATGGGCATTTAAATTTTGATAGCCTTTCTCAATTCAGAAACAAGGGATGGTTAAAGGACTTCCCACTTTCAAAAAGGAAAATGCAAAATGTGAAGCTTGCATTTATGGAAAACAAAGTCGAGAAAGCTTTCCAACAAGTTCATGGCGCGCAAACAGGCTGCTGCAACTAGTTCACAGTGAGGTGTGTGGACCACTACAAAATTCATTCGGTGGTTGCAAATATTTCTTACTATTCATTGATGATTTCAGTAGAATGACTTGGGTTTATTTCTTAAAGCAAAAGTCAAAAGCATTTGACAAGTTTAAAATTTTTCGCCAACTTGTTGAAAATGAAGTCAAAGAAAAGATAGGTACTCTCAGGACAAATAATGGGGGAGAATTCACTTCAAATGAATTCAAAACTTATTGCAGTGATAATGGCATAAAATTATATCTTACCAATGTTTACACTCCACAACAAAATGGAGTAGTAGAAAGAATGAATCGCACCTTGTTAGGAATGGCGAGATCTATGTTAACTTTCAAAAGGTTAAGTCAAACATATTGGGCAGAAGCAATTCATAAAACTGTCTATTTAAGAAACAAATCTCCAACTGCTTCTTTAGACAGAATCACACCTTATGAAGCTTGGTTTGGTTTCAAACCTCGAGTTAAACATCTTAGAGTTTTTGGATCAATATGTTATGCCTTAGTTTTGAAAGAAAAACGAACTAAGCTTGACTCAAGAAGTTTGAAGTGCACAATGATCAGCTACTCTAATGAGAAGAAAGGGTACCGTCTTTTGACCAATGGAAAATTCATTATGAGCAGGGATGTAATTTTTGATGAAACATAGAGTAAGAGTGCTGAAGAAATCGAAAATCTTCTTCAAAAATTAGAAACTAAAGGCAGTCAAAGAAAAGGAAATACACAAATTCAATCAAATTCACCAAATTGGTATGAACTTGATTTTCCTTCATCTGAAGATGATTCATCCAATCCATCTACTTCAACAACACCATCTAGATCTTCTAGCAGTCATCCACATCTCCAAGCAGTCGCAGTTCTTTAGATAGTGATTCTCCACCTCCAGAATCTTCAACTGATCGACAAACATCAGTTTATATTAATCCTCTTTACAATGATGGTGACTTTTTAGAATCTCAAACAAGTGAGCATCAACTACCAAAATGGGCAGTTCACTTTTGAAAGATGTAAAGCCTAATGAGCAGAATAAAATAGGCATAAGAAAGTCACACAGAAGTGAAGGAAATTTTGCCTTGATAGCAAATGATTTTAATGAACCTTCCACATACAAAGAAGCAATAAAACATAAAGAATGGAAACATGATATGATTGAAGAATATCGAGCAGTAATTGATAAAAACACTTGGAAACTTGTTGATTGTCCTCAAAATGTTAAACCCATAGGATTCAAATGGGTTTACAGAATTGAGTACAACCAAAAGGGCGAACCTGAAAAGTATAAAGCAAGACTTGTCGCTAAAGGTTTTGCATAGCAGGAAGGCATTGATTATGAAGAAAATTTTGCTCCTACAGCTAAATGGAACACCATCCGATTAAGACAAGCTCCCCGAGCTTGGTATGTAAAAATGGATGAATACCTTAATAAAGTTGGTTTTCACTGAAGTGAATCTGATGATACTTTGTATGTGTGACAACAGGGAAAATATCTGGTGATTCTTGTTATGTATGTAGATGATTTGTTCATTACTGGAAACAATGATGATCATATTTCCCAGGTGAAAAAGGAGCTACATGCAGGTTTTAAGATGACAGATTTGGGGTTACTTCACTACTATCTTAGAGTTGAAGTCTTCCAACGTCCACATCATATTTTCATTTCTCGGAGTAAGTATGCCGCAGATGTTCTTCAACGATTTGGAATGCAGGATTGCAAGCCCGTTCTTACCCCCATGGAGCAAAACTTGAAACTTTCAAAATTTGAAGGGGGGGGAAGGTGGAAAACACTACTTACAGACAGTTTATTGGCAGCTTGATTTATTTAACAAACACTCATCCTGATCTATCTTATGCAGTCAGTATTCTTTCGCGTTTTATGTAGGAACCACGAGACAACCACTAGAATGCAACCAAAAGAGTTCTTTGATATATCCAAGGAACAAAAGATTTTGGTCTTCTTTACACAAAGACTAAAAACTTTGTACTTGGTGGATATTTAGATGTCAACTTTGTTGGAAGTATTGATGATCGAGCATCAACATTAGGTTATTTAATGAATATGGGGTCAGAAGCAGTATCTCGAAGTTGTAAGAAACAAGCTACAGTGGCCACTTCTTCAGAAGAAGCAGAGTACATTTCAGCATGGGAAGTAGCATGTGAAATTGTTTTGTTGCGTAGAATTTTTTAGGACTTGGGAATTTCTCAGGCAGAAGCTACATCATTATTCATTGACAGCCAGTCAGCGATCAAACTTGCCAAGAACCCAGTTTTTCATTTAAAGACAAAGCATGTGAACACTAATTATCATCATATCAGACCTCTCATTGCCAAAGAGGTCCTCAAGCCAATTTATTGTCCTTCAGAAGATCGGATCTTCGACATTTTCACGAAACCTCTTGGTAGAATAAAATTTACTAAGTTCAGGGATAAACTTGGTATCTGTTGTATTGTATCTTTGGATCATTGGGGGAATGTTAGATGATCCAAAAATAAATATTATCATAGGTTATTAAGTTAGAATGAAATAATTATTAATTTAAGATATTAAATTAATACTTATTAATCTAGAATATTTAATTATTTAATGGAGACATTTAGAATTAGTATATTGTTGTAAAAGATATGACTCTACAAATGTGTTGTATCTTAGGCTCTATTTTAGGAGAATAGTTAGTAAGATTGTTTGAATAGCTTTTATTGTAAGTGGAAACTTGTTATTGCATAAGTGATCCATAATTAGAGGTAGTTAGGACATTGAGCTTATAAATAGCTCATTGCAAGGGTGTTTGGTTGTTCGGGTGTAAACTCTTGCAAAATCAATATGTAATTGTTTTTTTCTGATTAATAAAAATACGTGTCTGAGGACACTTTTTCCATTACATGGGGAGGAACTATGAGTGGAAACTACTTCTGCGGAACAAAAACTACTCTATGGGCCACCCATGCTCTATTGATTTTTAAACAAATCTTGTGAAAACATGCCACCATTAGAAATATATTCTTGCATACAACATTCTTGTTAAACCCAACCAAGGATCATATTACTTTGAAGACACACACACACACACACACACACACACACACACACACACACACACACACACACACACACACACACACACACACAAATGGAAGAAATATGATGCATTTGTGTGCGCGCATACACACACACACATGGGAAAAGGAAAAACACAAAGAATTTGACAATAACTTTACATATAGATAGATTAAAGGATAAGGTCCAACACATATGTATACTTACCTTATACTCAATTAACCATTATTATAGTAAGAGTTACCATTACTTTGTGACTTTCCTAATTGACATGAATGACATGTTATTCTTAGAATTATATGCATTGGCAAACCAGTTTACAAAAAGTTATTTTACAATCATAGAAGTTAATTGAAGATGCCAAACATGACATATGTGATTGTTTGTTTTTGCATAAAATAATGCATGCAACATATGTGGCCATAGAAAACAAACATAATCATGTTACAACAAGTATATGAAATTTTATACAAAACTAATAAGAGAAGAAATAACATGTTTAAACAAACCCTAGAAGATCCCTCCTTAAGAAAAATACCATAAAATAAAACTACCCAAAATCATACAAAATTACATTTGAATATTACACACCATACATAAATCCCAATATTTGGCGAAATAAACTTTTTCCTTGAAATATATTTATGCATGGAGTCCCCACAATCATATCTTTTTACTCATGATGCCTACAAACATTCTTGTTCATGAAATACGATTAGGGGTGAAAGATTGAATGGTAGGGATGTATCCAATATTTCTGTGTTTTTTAATCCACTATCCAATATTTTTTTTTAGATGATATATTTGTAATTGGTAAATGAGAGGCATCTTGATGGTTATCCATACTTATGAGTGTTCACCATTGGTTATTGATGTGGATGTGCTAGTTAATGTTTTATGAAAGAAACACAAGATTATAAGTTATGCATTTCATATAATAATTGATATTTCTAAAATAAACATAATACTAGATATCCCATTATGGCTCATATTTCACTATGCTTACAAAGAAAGAAAATAAATGCAGACATTGTATAGTCTACAAATGTACTTAATAAAGTATTTGTATGATCTCTCTAATAATAGTGAACGAAAAGACCATCTTAATAAATCCAAATACTTCACTCAGATATTTTCTTAGCCTTTAGTTATCATGAAATTCATGTATATCACTAGACTATTTGGAGAAAATACATTTAGATGAACTCTCTAGAAGTGGTTTGTCATGGAATTTGGTCTCAATAGTGTATTTGTGATTTTCATATGGATATAAATATATTTTCTAAGCCACATCTTGGTATCTTCGCATGGTATAAATAAATGAAATTTACCTAACTTAGAATAGGAAATCACATGATGAGGTGAGGTATATTTGATTAGTACTATATTTGTTTCAAGAACAAAAACTCTAAACAAAGCTAAAGATGACATTTTTCTTGATCACAAGATACCTTGGATTCCAATTGTCTATGATTTGATATAATACATCCTATAAATAGACCTACCAATAATAATTTTCTATCTTGCTTCCTATTATCAATGATCACTAAACTTTTGGACCCAACTCAAACTTAGAGTTATGCATCACTCTCAATTGTTTGACAAGATTCCTATAATTCCTTATGGCATTCCATCTTATTTTATAATGAAATAGTGTTTGTAATTATGTGTGCTAAAGAGTTAGGTATATTCAATATTAAATGCATAACATATAAAAAAAATCCATCATATAATTAAACGTGGTTCTTTTATTAAATAGAAAAAAACTATTTTCAAAAAAAGACCTATAATAACATTAACAACAAAAACAACAATAATTAGTCGAAATTGGCTAACCTTCTAGTCATTACTTTAACATGGGAATAAATTGGTACAATGCATGTGTATGAACCATAGGCTATTCCTTTAGATGTCCTTGTATTTTAAGGACCATTTGTCTTATTTAAATAGAGATTAATTGTTTTATCTTCTTCCTATGTTATTCATTATTAGTATGATCAAAGTATCAACTTGGTGTTCTCTTTTATATGTCAAACATATTTTTCAAATGAAATGAATAGTGTGTTGTCAGGTTTCTAAAAATTTTGAAATATAGGGTTGCTTAAAAAATCAATAGTGCTTATGCACTGGTACAATCATTCATCTTAACAAACATTTATGTCAAATTGAACCATGCTAACGTGAAGATAGTTACATAATGTTGTAATGGCTATTTAGCATGGATATTATTATTCACATTAAAACTACTAGTTTGAAGATAATATTTCATCTTGAATTTTTATAGACATAAATTGTTGTTTCTCTTCTTCTCTCAATCCATTTGGGTATTCAAATTATTGTGGTACTAGGTGGAGGGAATAATCTATATCTTTTACCAATGACCTCAGGTGATAAGAAGAAATAGTTGTAATTGTTATAGGATTTTTATTTTGTTTACGAATCACATGGTTCTTATCTTGCTATGTTAAACATTAAAGGCACACAAGTGGAATTTGAATTGAACTAAACACTCATTACTTTTAAAAGTCACATCCCCTTGTTCTACCCATGCTTACTGTAGTAGGATTATAATGCTAGTGTGCAACACACATGAATGTATGGCCTTTTATTAAACAATAATATTTATTATTAACTAATTAACAGAACTAAAGGTTGGAAAGCATTACGGATCCTCGGCTTGACAGGAAACTTTCTTGTTCGCTTATATTTACTGAAATATGCTTTAATGGGTGAAGCTTGCTTGTCTTCTTTTCATGCTTGAAAGGCATTGTAACACCCTCATCCCAAATCTACCCAAGTAATAAAAAAACTGAGGTAAATAGGTGACGCAAGGCCACTATAATGGGATTCAACCTACTAGGTGACGTTAAGGAAGTAGAATCAACGAAAACACACCACACATACCTTCCACATTAGCAAAAAAACTTCTAAGATCCATCCCAACCACTCAGGTAACCATCCCCTAAGACCAACTCAAGTTTTAGCACATAAACCCCTATATGTTCACTTTATATGGACCAACATGCATCCAGGAGGCTCGAGACGCTTCCACAACAAGGGCAAGCGAGCATCCAGGGAATTTTCTCCTTAGTCTTATACTTGCTACTCTAGGATTTGTGCCACGTTTTCAGGCCCAAAGCCTAGGTCACTACCCAAAACTCAATGATAGGTTGAGAAATGAATTTACACAACAGAAAAATGGTACATTTCTTAAAATATTGACAAGGTCTAGGCTAGACCCCTACTAGCCATGACAAGCATTTCATCAAACATGTCACAAATATGTAATCTACAGGTTTAAACAACATATCTAAGCATAGGGGTATCATACTTATCTGAGAGTCGCTAAGAAGAATTTTTCCTGTAAATCATTATTTGCATTATCATCTATTACGTCATAGATACATTATTAATTCATTTACGAGTCATAACATGAGGAGACCCATACATCATCACTTCCATAATACACACTTACAATCTGTTGGGTTGTGTTATATTCTTTCCACGACTAACCTACGTAGTTAAACGGGGGGTTAGAGGGGGGCGGTAGCCCCCCTTCATTGTGCCGATTGCGCAGTGGGGGGGTCACAGGGGGGGCGGCAGCCCCCCCTATCCGGGGGGTTTGAGGGGGGCGGGTAGCCCAAATTTTGTTTGGACCCTATATTAGGTTGGGCGAACCTACCTATGGTTTTGTGCATGATTTTCGCACATGGTATTGGACGCGATGGTTTTTCGGTCCATGGTATTGGATGCTTCGACATGTATAAATATGTATTGTAATATTGAAAGGAAGATAATGAAAAATCAAGCTGGTAGTCCCGGTTTTGGGATCTAGGGAAAAATCTTTGTGCATATGTGTTTTATGGGTTATGCTCTCGCATTGTTTATTTTCTTTGTTTAAGAATTCGTATGCAGGTAATTTCTGTACAGGGTTAAAACCTACATTTGGTATCAGAGCTGTTTTGGCTTCAAGGGGACGCCTTTGTTGCTGAGGGGTTTCGCTCGGGCCTGTGGTAGACCCTGTTCAGTGGGAGATTTGCGAGATCGATTCTGGTGGTGAAAGAAGATGGCGAGCAGTGGAAAGATCGAGATTGAGAAGTTCAATGGTCAGAGTTTTGAGTTGTGGAAACTCAAGATGGAGGATCTGTTGGTCGATAAAGATCAGTGGATCGCGGTAGATCCAGGTACTAAACCATCGGGAGTGACCGATGAAGAATGGAAGAAATTGGATCGGAAGGCAAAGAGCACAATACGATTGTGTGTCTCAGATTCAGTATTGCTGAATGTATCAGGGGAAGCTACGGCAAAGGCTTTGTGGGTCAAGTTAGGGACTTTGTACCAATCTAAGTCTCTGGTGAATAAACTGTTCCTGCGGAAAAAGCTGTATAACCTGAGGATGAAAGATGGAGACTCGGTGATAGAGCATCTGAATGCGTTTAATACTGTGGTAAGTCAATTATTATCTGTTGATATTAAAATTTCAGATGAAGATAAGTGCATCAGTCTATTGTGTTCTCTACCAGATTCATGGGATAGTCTGGTTATTGCAATAGGTAGCAATGCAACTGCTTCGCAGTTTGATGAAATAGTCTCAGCCTTGCTGACGGAGGAGATGAGATGGAAGAATATGGACAACTAGAATGGTGATGCCTTGTCTGTACGAGGACGGTCCCAGAACAGAAACAAAAATAAGTCATCGAGTGGGAGATCTAAATCTAGAGGGAGATCTAAATCTCCAGGAAAACCTACAAAGATGGTGTGCTGGAAATGCGGAAAGGAAGGGCACTTCAGAAGGGATTGTAAATATAAAGGTCCTGATAAAGGAAAGGGATCTGATGATGCTCCTTCTGCAGAGGCGAAAACCACCTCAGATGAAGGTGGGGATGTGTACTTGCTTCTTCAAGTACACATGTAGATCATGAGGCATGGTTGATTGACTCAGGTGCATCCTTTCACTTCACTCCCCATAGAGAGTGGTTCTGCGAGTATGAGAAATACGATGGTGGTGATGTCTTCTTAGGAGATGATAGGAAGGCTAGAATCATTGGTCGGGGAAAAGTAAAGTTGAAGTTGCAAGGTGGAAGGGTTAGAACACTTCCGGGTGTTCTACATATTCCTGCATTGGCCAGAAATCTGATTTCTGTAAGCAAGTTGGATGATGCAAGTGTAAAGACGGTGTTCGAGAAAGATACCTTCAAGATGGTTCGAGGAGCACTGATATTGATGCGGGGAGTTCGGATTGGAACTCTGTACAAGCTGCAAGGTAGCACTGTTGTTGATGGGTGCAATAGTTCTATGGTTCCTGAAAATGGAGTAGAAAATCTAGTGGTCTCTGGAGAGAAGACCATGTTGTGGCATCAAAGGCTTGGACATATTGGAGAGTAAGGCCTTCGAATACTTCATGGTAAAGGTATGGTAGAAGGTATGAATGATAGCTCTCTGGATTTTGATTTCTGTGAAAATTGTGTGTATGGGAAGCAGAATCGAGTGATTTTCCCCTTTGGTGGTAAGAGGACGAAACATATATTAGAGCTTGTGCACAGTGATGTGTTTGGACCTGTGAAGGTTCCATCACTGGGTAAGTCTGTGTACTATGTATCATTCATAGATGACTTCTCAAGGAATACATGGATATATTTCCTTAAGAAGAAATCTGAAGTCTTTGACAGGTTTAAAGAATTTAAGGCTCTGGTGGAAAATCAGACAGAGAAGAAGATAAAGGTGCTGAGGACAGATAATGGTGGAGAATTTTGCAGCAAGGAATTTGAAGAATTTTGTAAGAAGTGTGGTATAGCACGGCAGAAGACTACTCCATATACACCTCAGCAAAATGGAGTCGCAGAAAGAATGAACAAGACGTTGATGGAAAGGGCAAGAAGCATGCTCAGTGGTGCCGGGTTAGGACAAGAGTTCTGGGCAGAGGCGGTGGATACTGCACGTTACCTGATCAACAGATCACCCTCATCAGCGTTGGAGGATAAGACTCCACAAGAAGTATGGATTGTAAGAAACCCTCTCTTTCACATCTGAGGGTATTTGGATGTGATGCATATGTACATGTTCCAAAGGAGAAACGAACCAAGTTGGATAGTAAATCTGAAAAGTGCATCTTTATTGGGTATAAGGATGGTTTAAAGGGTTATAAGCTTTGGAACCCAGTCACACAGAAGGTTGTGTACAACCGATATGTGGTGTTCAGAGAGGTAAAAGATGTTATTCAATCTGAATTCCAACCAAAGGAACCTGAGAAGATAGAGTTTGAGCCAAAGGAGGAAGAATCAGACTCTGCAGCAGAGGAGGAATCAGAAGATGAAGAGCCACAAACTCCGGTTGTGAGAAGATCAGGTCGAGAAAGAAGGCAGCCAGAAAGGTATAGTCCATCTGCTTTCAGTTCAAATTTTGCTTTGTTTGTTACTGATGATGATCCCAAAACTGTGAAGGAAGCAGTGGATTCAGAGGATGGAAAACTCTGGAAAGAGGCCATGGTTGATGAAATGGCATCTTTGCACAAAAATGAGGCTTGGGATCTGGTAGAGTTGCCGGCTGGAAGGAAACCCATTGGCAGCAAATGGGTGTTCAAGAAGAAGACTAATGCAGAAGGAAAGGTGGAGAAATACAAAGCTCGGTTGGTAGCAAAAGGTTATTCCCAGGTGCCGGGAATTGATTTTGGTGATATTTTTTCTCCTGTTGCCAAGGTAGCTTCTATTAGATTACTTTTATCTGTTGCTGCTGCTTTTGATTTTGAGGTAGAACAGATGGATGTGAAGACAGCATTTCTTCATGGGGATTTGGAAGAGGAAATCTACATGAGGCAACCTGAAGGCTTTGCGGTGAAGGGTAAGAAAGAACTGGTATGCAAGTTAAAGAAGTCTCTGTATGGGTTAAAACAGTCACCAAGGATGTGGTATCAGAAATTTGATACATTTATATGGGGACTTGGCTTCACCAGAAGCAAAGCAGATCATTGTATGTATTTTAAATTAATTGGTGACCGTGTTATTTATCTGGTCTTGTATGTGGATGATATGTTGCTGGTTGGAAATGACAAAGAAATTATCCAGGATTTGAAGACCCAATTGTCCTCCAAATTCGACATGAAAGATCTTGGTGCTGCAAACTATATTTTGGGCATGGAAATTAAAAGAGATCGGGCAAAGAGGAAGCTCTGGTTAAACTAGAGGAAGTATGTCGAGACAATACTGCAGAGGTTTAATATGCAGGATAGTAAACCGGTGAAGGTTCCTATTCCTGTAGGTGTGAGGTTATCTGCTGAATAGTGTCCCAAGGCACAAGAAGAGGAAGAGGACATGTCCCGTGTTCCATATGCAAGTGCAGTCGGTAGCCTGATGTATGCAATGGTCTGTACTAGACTAGACATTGCACATGCAGTGGGAGTATTGAGCAGGTTTATGTCAAAACCTGGGAAGGAGCACTGGACAGCAGTGAAGCGGGTTTTCAGGTATTTGCATGGCACTAGTGATTATGGTTTGTGCTACCAAGGAAGACCAGGATCGGACAGAGTGTTGGATATTCATGGTTTTGTTGATGCAGACTGGGCTGGAGATCTGGATCAGAGAAGATCTACAAGTGGGTATGTGTTTAACCTATTTGGAGGTGCAGTCAGTTGGATGAGTAAGAAACAATTTGTAGTGGCACTATCAACTACAGAGGCAGAATACATGGCAGCCACTCATGCAAGCAAGGAAGCAGTTTGGTTGCAGAGATTGTGTTCAAGTATGGGGTTAGTACAGGGAGCTATAAGAATAGACTGTGACGCCAAAGTGCAATTTTCTTGGCAAAGAACCCTGCTTATCATTCAAAGACAAAGCACATTGATGTTCAGTATCACTTTGTGAGGGATATGATAGAAGACAAAAAGGTGTTGCTGGTAAAGGTGGACACTTTGAAGAATACTGCAGATGCATTGACAAAATCTGTGAGCTCTGAGAAGTTCTCTTGGTGTAGAGAAACAATGGGTGTTTCAGGGCTGGAAAAATGACTAAGCTCTCCTGTGGACCCCTGTGGAAAGAAAACAACAAGTGGGAGATTGTTGGGTTGTGTTATATTCTTTCCACGACTCCCAATTGTTTGACAAGATTCCTATAATTCCTTATGGCATTCCTTCTTATTTTATAATGAAATAGTGTTTGTAATTATATGTGCTAAAGAGTTAAGTATTTTCAATATTAAATGCATAACATATAAAAAAAATCCATCATATAATTACACATGGTTCTTTTATTAAACAGAAAAAAACTATTTTCAAAAAAAGACCTATAATAACATTAACAACAAAAACAACAATAATTGGTCGAAATTGGCTAACCTTCTAGTCATTACTTTAACGTGGGAATAAATTGGTACAATGCATGTGTATGAACCATAGGCTATTCCTTTAGATGTCCTTGTATTTTAAGGACCATCTGTCTTATTTAAATAGAGATTAATTGTTTTATCTTCTTCCTATGTTATTCATTATTAGTATGATCAAAGTATCAACTTGGTGTTCTCTTTTATATGTCAAACATATTTTTTCAAATGAAATGAATAGTGTGTTGTAAGGTTTCTAAAATTTTTGAAATATAGGGTTGCTTAAAAAATCAATAGTGCTTATGCACTGGTACAATCATTCATCTTAACAAACATTTATGTCAAATTGAACCATGCTAACATTAAGATAGTTACATAATGTTGTAATGGCTATTTAACATGGATATTATTCTTCACATTAAAACTACTAGTTTGAAGATAATATTTCATGTTGAATTTTTATAGACATAACTTGTTAATTCTCTTCTTCTCTCAATCCATTTGGGTATTCAAATTATTGTGGTACTAGGTGGAGGGAATAATCTATATCTTTTACCAATGACCTCAGGTGATAAGAAGAAATAGTTGTAATTGTTATAGGATTTTTATTTTGTTTACGAATCACATGGTTCTTATCTTGCTATGTTAAACATTAAAGGCACACAAATGGAATTTGAATTGAACTAAACACTCATTATTTTTAAAAGTCACATCCCCTTGTTCTACCCATGCTTACTGTAGTAGGATTATAATGCCAGTGTGCAACACACATGAATGTATGGCCTTTTATTAAACAAAAATATTTATTATTAACTAATTAACAGAACTGAAGGTTGGAAAGCATTATAGATCCTCGGCTTGACAGGAAACTTTCTTGTTCGCTTATATTTACTGAAATATGCTTTAATGGGTGAAGCTTGCTTGTCTTCTTTTCATGCTTGAAAGGCATTGTAACACCCTCATCCCAAATCTACCCAAGTAATCGAAAAACTGAGGTAAATATGTGACACAAGGCCACTATAATGGGATTCAACCTCCTAGGTGACATTAAGGAAGTGGAATCAACGAAAACACACCACACATACCTTCCACATTAGCAACAAAACTTCTAAGATCCATCCCAACCACTTAGGTAACCATCCCCTAAGACCAACTCAAGTATTAGTGCATCAAACCCCTGTACATTCACTTGATATGGACCAACATGCATCCAGGAGGCTCGAGACGCTTCCACAACAAGGGCAAGCGAGCATGCAGGTACTTTTCTCCTCAGTCCTATACTTGTTACTCCAGGATTTGTGCCACGTTTTCAGGCCCAAAGCATAGGTCACTACCCAAAACTCAATGATAGGTTAAGAAATGAATTTACACAACAGAAAAATGGTACACTTCTAAGAATATTGACAAGGTCTAGACTAGACCCCTACTAGCCATGATAGGCATTTCATTAAACATGTCACAAATATCTAATCTACAAGTTTAACCAAAATATCTAAGCATAGGGGTATCATACTTATCTGAGAGTCGCTAAGAAGAATTTTTCCTGTAAATCATTATTTGCATTATCATCTATTACGTCATAGATACATTATTAATTCATTTACGAGTCATAACATGAGGAGACCCATACATCATCACTTCCATAATACACACTTACAATCTGTTGGGTTGTGTTATATTCTTTCCATGACTAACCTCCGTAGTTAAACGGGGGGTTAGAGGGGGGCGGTATCCCCCCTTCGTTGTGCCGATTGCGCAGCGGGGGGGTCACAGGGGGGGCGGTAGCCCCCCTGTCCGGGGGGTTTGAGGGGGGCGGGTAGCCCAAATTTATTTTGGACCCTATATTAGGTTGGGCGAACCTACCTATGGTTTTGTGCATGATTTTCGCACATGGTATTGGACGCGATGGTTTTTCGGTCCATGGCATTGGATGCTTCGACATGTATAAATATGTATTGTAACATTGAAAGGAACATAATGAAAAATCAAGCTGGTAGTCCCGGTTTTGGGATCCAGGGAAAAATCTCTGTGCATATGTGTTTTATGGGTTATGCTCTCGCATTGTTTATTTTCTTTGTTTAAGAATTCGTATGCAGGTAATTTCTGTACAGGGTTAAAACCTACATTTGGTATCAGAGCTGTTTTGGCTTCAAGGGGACGCCTTTGTTGCTGAGGGGTTTCGCTCGGGCCTGTGGTAGACCCTGTTCAGTGGGAGATCTGCGAGATCGATTCTGGTGGTGAAAGAAGATGGCGAGCAGTGGAAAGATCGAGATTGAGAAGTTCAATGGTCAGAGTTTTGAGTTGTGGAAACTCAAGATGGAGGATCTGTTGGTCGATAAAGATCAGTGGATCGCGGTAGATCCGGGTACTAAACCATCGGGATTGACCGATGAAGAATGGAAGAAATTGGATCGGAAGGCAAAGAGCACAATACGATTGTGTGTCTCAGATTCAGTATTGCTGAATGTATCAGGGGAAGCTACGGCAAAGGCTTTGTGGGTCAAGTTAGGGACTTTGTACCAATCTAAGTCTCTGGTGAATAAACTGTTCCTGCGGAAAAAGCTGTATAACCTGAGGATGAAAGATGGAGACTCGTTGAGAGAGCATCTGAATGCGTTTAATACTGTGGTAAGTCAATTATTATCTGTTGATATTAAAATTTCAGATGAAGATAAGTGCATCAGTCTATTGTGTTCTCTACCAGATTCGTGGGATAGTCTGGTTATTGCAATAGGTAGCAATGCAACTGCTTCGCAGTTTGATGAAATAGTCTCAGCCTTGCTAACGGAGGAGATGAGACGGAAGAATAGGGACAACTAGAATGGTGATGCCTTGTCTGTACGAGGACGGTCCCAGAACAGAAACAAAAATAAGTCATCGAGTGGGAGATCTAAATCTAGAGGGAGATCTAAATCTCCAGGAAAACCTACAAAGATGGTGTGCTGGAAATGCGGAAAGGAAGGGCACTTCAGAAGGGATTGTAAATCTAAAGGTCTTGATAAAGGAAAGGGATCTGATGATGCTCCTTCTGCAGAGGCGAAAACCACCTCAGATGAAGGTGGGGATGTGTACTTGCTTCTTCAAGTACACATGTAGATCATGAGGCATGGTTGATTGACTCAGGTGCATCCTTTCACTTCACTCCCCATAGAGAGTGGTTCTGCGAGTATGAGAAATACGATGGTCGTGATGTCTTCTTAGGAGATGATAGGAAGGCTAGAATCATTGGTCGGGGAAAAGTAAAGTTGAAGTTGCAAGGTGGAAGGGTTAGAACACTTCCGGGTGTTCTACATATTCCTGCATTGGCCAGAAATCTGATTTCTGTAAGCAAGTTGGATGATGCAAGTGTAAAGACGGTGTTCGAGAAAGATACCTTCAAGATGGTTCGAGGAGCACTGATATTGATGCGGGGAGTTCGGATTGGAACTCTGTACAAGCTGCAAGGTAGCACTGTTGTTGATGGGTGCAATAGTTCTATGGTTCCTGAAAATGGAGTAGAAAATCTAGTGGTCTCTGGAGAGAAGACCATGTTGTGGCATCAAAGGCTTGGACATATTGGAGAGTAGGGCCTTCGAATACTTCATGGTAAAGGTATGGTAGAAGGTATGAATGATAGCTCTCTGGATTTTGATTTCTGTGAAAATTGTGTGTATGGGAAGCAGAATCGAGTGATTTTCCCCTTTGGTGGTAAGAGGACGAAACATATATTAGAGCTTGTGCACAGTGATGTGTTTGGACCTGTGAAGGTTCCATCACTGGGTAAGTCTGTGTACTATGTATCATTCATAGATGACTTCTCAAGGAATACATGGATATATTTCCTTAAGAAGAAATCTGAAGTCTTTGACAGGTTTAAAGAATTTAAGGCTCTGGTGGAAAATCAGACAGAGAAGAAGATAAAGGTGCTGAGGACAGATAATGGTGGAGAATTTTGCAGCAAGGAATTTGAAGAATTTTGTAAGAAGTGTGGTATAGCACGGCAGAAGACTACTCCATATACACCTCAGCAAAATGGAGTCGCAGAAAGAATGAACAAGACGTTGATGGAAAGGGCAAGAAGCATGCTCAGTGGTGCCGGGTTAGGACAAGAATTCTGGGCAGAGGCGGTGGATACTGCACGTTACCTGATCAACAGATCACCCTCATCAGCGTTGGAGGATAAGACTCCACAAGAAGTATGGATTGTAAGAAACCCTCTCTTTCACATCTGAGGGTATTTGGATGTGATGCATATGTACATGTTCCAAAGGAGAAACGAACCAAGTTGGATAGTAAATCTGAAAAGTGCATCTTTATTGGGTATAAGGATGGTTTAAAGGGTTATAAGCTTTGGAACCCAGTCACACAGAAGGTTGTGTACAACCGATATGTGGTGTTCAGAGAGGTAAAAGATGTTATTCAATCTGAATTCCAACCAAAGGAACCTGAGAAGATAGAGTTTGAGCCAAAGGAGGAAGAATCAGACTCTGCAGCAGAGGAGGAATCAGAAGATGAAGAGCCACAAACTCCGGTTGTGAGAAGATCAGGTCGAGAAAGAAGGCAGCCAGAAAGGTATAGTCCATCTGCTTTCAGTTCAAATTTTGCTTTGTTTGTTACTGATGATGATCCCAGAACTGTGAAGGAAGCAGTGGATTCAGAGGATGGAAAACTCTGGAAAGAGGCCATGGTTGATGAAATGGCATCTTTGCACAAAAATGAGGCTTGGGATCTGGTAGAGTTGCCGGCTGGAAGGAAACCCATTGGCAGCAAATGGGTGTTCAAGAAGAAGACTAATGCAGAAGGAAAGGTGGAGAAATACAAAGCTCGGTTGGTAGCAAAAGGTTATTCCCAGGTGCCGGGAATTGATTTTGGTGATATTTTTTCTCCTGTTGCCAAGGTAGCTTCTATTAGATTACTTTTATCTGTTGCTGCTGCTTTTGATTTTGAGGTAGAACAGATGGATGTGAAGACAGCATTTCTTCATGGGGATTTGGAAGAGGAAATCTACATGAGGCAACCTGAAGGCTTTGCGGTGAAGGGTAAGAAAGAACTGGTATGCAAGTTAAAGAAGTCTCTGTATGGGTTAAAACAGTCACCAAGGATGTGGTATCAGAAATTTGATACATTTATACGGGGACTTGGCTTCACCAGAAGCAAAGCAGATCATTGTATGTATTTTAAATTAATTGGTGACCGTGTTATTTATCTGGTCTTGTATGTGGATGATATGTTGCTGGTTGGAAATGACAAAGAAATTATCCAGGATTTGAAGACCCAATTGTCCTCCAAATTCGACATGAAAGATCTTGGTGCTGCAAACTATATTTTGGGCATGGAAATTAAAAGAGATCGGGCAAAGAGGAAGCTCTGGTTAAACTAGAGGAAGTATGTCGAGACAATACTGCAGAGGTTTAATATGCAGGATAGTAAACCGGTGAAGGTTCCTATTCCTGTAGGTGTGAGGTTATCTGCTGAATAGTGTCCCAAGGCACAAGAAGAGGAAGAGGACATGTCCCGTGTTCCATATGCAAGTGCAGTCGGTAGCCTGATGTATGCAATGGTCTGTACTAGACTAGGCATTGCACATGCAGTGGGAGTATTGAGCAGGTTTATGTCAAAACCAGGGAAGGAGCACTGGACAGCAGTGAAGCGGGTTTTCAGGTATTTGCGTGGCACTAGTGATTATGGTTTGTGCTACCAAGGAAGACCAGGATCAGACAGAGTGTTGGATATTCATGGTTTTGTTGATGTAGACTGGGCTGGAGATCTGGATCAGAGAAGATCTACAAGTGGGTATGTGTTTAACCTATTTGGAGGTGCAGTCAGTTGGATGAGTAAGAAACAATTTGTAGTGGCACTATCAACTACAGAGGCAGAATACATGGCAGCCACTCATGCAAGCAAGGAAGCAGTTTGGTTGCAGAGATTGTGTTCAAGTATGGGGTTAGTACAGGGAGCTATAAGAATAGACTGTGACGCCAAAGTGCAATTTTCTTGGCAAAGAACCCTGCTTATCATTCAAAGACAAAGCACATTGATGTTCAGTATCACTTTGTGAGGGATATGATAGAAGACAAAAAGGTGTTGCTGGTAAAGGTGGACACTTTGAAGAATACTGCAGATGCATTGACAAAATCTGTGAGCTCTGAGAAGTTCTCTTGGTGTAGAGAAACAATGGGTGTTTCAGGGCTGGAAAAATGACTAAGCTCTCCTGTGGACCCCTGTGGAAAGAAAACAACAAGTGGGAGATTGTTGGGTTGTGTTATATTCTTTCCACGACTCCCAATTGTTTGACAAGATTCCTATAATTCCTTATGGCATTCCTTCTTATTTTATAATGAAATAGTGTTTGTAATTATATGTGCTAAAGAGTTAAGTATTTTCAATATTAAATGCATAACATATAAAAAAAATCCATCATATAATTACACATGGTTCTTTTATTAAACAGAAAAAAACTATTTTCAAAAAAAGACCTATAATAACATTAACAACAAAAACAACAATAATTGGTCGAAATTGGCTAACCTTCTAGTCATTACTTTAATGTGGGAATAAATTGGTACAATGCATGTGTATGAACCATAGGCTATTCCTTTAGATGTCCTTGTATTTTAAGGACCATCTGTCTTATTTAAATAGAGATTAATTGTTTTATCTTCTTCCTATGTTATTCATTATTAGTATGATCAAAGTATCAACTTGGTGTTCTCTTTTATATGTCAAACATATTTTTTCAAATGAAATGAATAGTGTGTTGTAAGGTTTCTAAAATTTTTGAAATATAGGGTTGCTTAAAAAATCAATAGTGCTTATGCACTGGTACAATCATTCATCTTAACAAACATTTATGTCAAATTGAACCATGCTAACATTAAGATAGTTACATAATGTTGTAATGGCTATTTAACATGGATATTATTCTTCACATTAAAACTACTAGTTTGAAGATAATATTTCATGTTGAATTTTTATAGACATAACTTGTTAATTCTCTTCTTCTCTCAATCCATTTGGGTATTCAAATTATTGTGGTACTAGGTGGAGGGAATAATCTATATCTTTTACCAATGACCTCAGGTGATAAGAAGAAATAGTTGTAATTGTTATAGGATTTTTATTTTGTTTACGAATCACATGGTTCTTATCTTGCTATGTTAAACATTAAAGGCACACAAATGGAATTTGAATTGAACTAAACACTCATTATTTTTAAAAGTCACATCCCCTTGTTCTACCCATGCTTACTGTAGTAGGATTATAATGCTAGTGTGCAACACACATGAATGTATGGCCTTTTATTAAACAATAATATTTATTATTAACTAATTAACAGAACTAAAGGTTGGAAAGCATTACAGATCCTCGGCTTGACAGGAAACTTTCTTGTTCGCTTATATTTACTGAAATATGCTTTAATGGGTGAAGCTTGCTTGTCTTCTTTTCATGCTTGAAAGGCATTGTAACACCCTCATCCCAAATCTACCCAAGTAATAAAAAAACTGAGGTAAATAGGTGACGCAAGGCCACTATAATGGGATTCAACCTACTAGGTGACGTTAAGGAAGTAGAATCAACGAAAACACACCACACATACCTTCCACATTAGCAACAAAACTTCTAAGATCCATCCCAACCACTCAGGTAACCATCCCCTACGACCAACTCAAGTTTTAGTGCATCAAACCCCTATACGTTCACTTGATATGGACCAACATGCATCTAGGAGGCTCGAGACGCTTCCACAACAAGGGCAAGCGAGCATCCAGGGAATTTTCTCCTTAGTCTTATACTTGCTACTCTAGGATTTGTGCCACGTTTTCAGGCCCAAAGCCTAGGTCACTACCCAAAACTCAATGATAGGTTGAGAAATGAATTTACACAACAGAAAAATGGTACATTTCTTAAAATATTGACAAGGTCTAGGCTAGACCCCTACTAGCCATGACAGGCATTTCATCAAACATGTCACAAATATGTAATCTACAGGTCTAAACAACATATCTAAGCATAGGGGTATCATACTTATCTGAGAGTCGCTAAGAAGAATTTTTCCTGTAAATCATTATTTGCATTATCATCTATTACGTCATAGATACATTATTAATTCATTTACGAGTCATAACATGAGGAGACCCATACATCATCACTTCCATAATACACACTTACAATCTGTTGGGTTGTGTTATATTCTTTCCATGACTAACCTCCGTAGTTAAACGGGGGGTTAGAGGGGGGCGGGTAGCCCAAATTTATTTTGGACCCTATATTAGGTTGGGCGAACCTACCTATGGTTTTGTGCATGATTTTCGCACATGGTATTGGACGCGATGGTTTTTCGGTCCATGGCATTGGATGCTTCGACATGTATAAATATGTATTGTAACATTGAAAGGAACATAATGAAAAATGAAGCTGGTAGTCCCGGTTTTGGGATCCAGGGAAAAATCTCTGTGCATATGTGTTTTATGGGTTATGCTCTCGCATTGTTTATTTTCTTTGTTTAAGAATTCGTATGCAGGTAATTTCTGTACAGGGTTAAAACCTACATTTGGTATCAGAGCTGTTTTGGCTTCAAGGGGACGCCTTTGTTGCTGAGGGGTTTCGCTCGGGCCTGTGGTAGACCCTGTTCAGTGGGAGATCTGCGAGATCGATTCTGGTGGTGAAAGAAGATGGCGAGCAGTGGAAAGATCGAGATTGAGAAGTTCAATGGTCAGAGTTTTGAGTTGTGGAAACTCAAGATGGAGGATCTGTTGGTCGATAAAGATCAGTGGATCGCGGTAGATCCGGGTACTAAACCATCGGGATTGACCGATGAAGAATGGAAGAAATTGGATCGGAAGGCAAAGAGCACAATACGATTGTGTGTCTCAGATTCAGTATTGCTGAATGTATCAGGGGAAGCTACGGCAAAGGCTTTGTGGGTCAAGTTAGGGACTTTGTACCAATCTAAGTCTCTGGTGAATAAACTGTTCCTGCGGAAAAAGCTGTATAACCTGAGGATGAAAGATGGAGACTCGTTGATAGAGCATCTGAATGCGTTTAATACTGTGGTAAGTCAATTATTATCTGTTGATATTAAAATTTCAGATGAAGATAAGTGCATCAGTCTATTGTGTTCTCTACCAGATTCGTGGGATAGTCTGGTTATTGCAATAGGTAGCAATGCAACTGCTTCGCAGTTTGATGAAATAGTCTCAGCCTTGCTAACGGAGGAGATGAGACGGAAGAATATGGACAACTAGAATGGTGATGCCTTGTCTGTACGAGGACGGTCCCAGAACAGAAACAAAAATAAGTCATCGAGTGGGAGATCTAAATCTAGAGGGAGATCTAAATCTCCAGGAAAACCTACAAAGATGGTGTGCTGGAAATGCGGAAAGGAAGGGCACTTCAGAAGGGATTGTAAATCTAAAGGTCCTGATAAAGGAAAGGGATCTGATGATGCTCCTTCTGCAGAGGCGAAAACCACCTCAGATGAAGGTGGGGATGTGTACTTGCTTCTTCAAGTACACATGTAGATCATGAGGCATGGTTGATTGACTCAGGTGCATCCTTTCACTTCACTCCCCATAGAGAGTGGTTCTGCGAGTATGAGAAATACGATGGTCGTGATGTCTTCTTAGGAGATGATAGGAAGGCTAGAATCATTGGTCGGGGAAAAGTAAAGTTGAAGTTGCAAGGTGGAAGGGTTAGAACACTTCCGGGTGTTCTACATATTCCTGCATTGGCCAGAAATCTGATTTCTGTAAGCAAGTTGGATGATGCAAGTGTAAAGACGGTGTTCGAGAAAGATACCTTCAAGATGGTTCGAGGAGCACTGATATTGATGCGGGGAGTTCGGATTGGAACTCTGTACAAGCTGCAAGGTAGCACTGTTGTTGATGGGTGCAATAGTTCTATGGTTCCTGAAAATGGAGTAGAAAATCTAGTGGTCTCTGGAGAGAAGACCATGTTGTGGCATCAAAGGCTTGGACATATTGGAGAGTAGGGCCTTCGAATACTTCATGGTAAAGGTATGGTAGAAGGTATGAATGATAGCTCTCTGGATTTTGATTTCTGTGAAAATTGTGTGTATGGGAAGCAGAATCGAGTGATTTTCCCCTTTGGTGGTAAGAGGACGAAACATATATTAGAGCTTGTGCACAGTGATGTGTTTGGACCTGTGAAGGTTCCATCACTGGGTAAGTCTGTGTACTATGTATCATTCATAGATGACTTCTCAAGGAATACATGGATATATTTCCTTAAGAAGAAATCTGAAGTCTTTGACAGGTTTAAAGAATTTAAGGCTCTGGTGGAAAATCAGACAGAGAAGAAGATAAAGGTGCTGAGGACAGATAATGGTGGAGAATTTTGCAGCAAGGAATTTGAAGAATTTTGTAAGAAGTGTGGTATAGCACGGCAGAAGACTACTCCATATACACCTCAGCAAAATGGAGTCGCAGAAAGAATGAACAAGACGTTGATGGAAAGGGCAAGAAGCATGCTCAGTGGTGCCAGGTTAGGACAAGAATTCTGGGCAGAGGCGGTGGATACTGCACGTTACCTGATCAACAGATCACCCTCATCAGCGTTGGAGGATAAGACTCCACAAGAAGTATGGATTGTAAGAAACCCTCTCTTTCACATCTGAGGGTATTTGGATGTGATGCATATGTACATGTTCCAAAGGAGAAACGAACCAAGTTGGATAGTAAATCTGAAAAGTGCATCTTTATTGGGTATAAGGATGGTTTAAAGGGTTATAAGCTTTGGAACCCAGTCACACAGAAGGTTGTGTACAACCGATATGTGGTGTTTAGAGAGGTAAAAGATGTTATTCAATCTGAATTCCAACCAAAGGAACCTGAGAAGATAGAGTTTGAGCCAAAGGAGGAAGAATCAGACTCTGCAGCAGAGGAGGAATCAGAAGATGAAGAGCCACAAACTCCGGTTGTGAGAAGATCAGGTCGAGAAAGAAGGCAGCCAGAAAGGTATAGTCCATCTGCTTTCAGTTCAAATTTTGCTTTGTTTGTTACTGATGATGATCCCAGAACTGTGAAGGAAGCAGTGGATTCAGAGGATGGAAAACTCTGGAAAGAGGCCATGGTTGATGAAATGGCATCTTTGCACAAAAATGAGGCTTGGGATCTGGTAGAGTTGCCGGCTGGAAGGAAACCCATTGGCAGCAAATGGGTGTTCAAGAAGAAGACTAATGCAGAAGGAAAGGTGGAGAAATACAAAGCTCGGTTGGTAGCAAAAGGTTATTCCCAGGTGCCGGGAATTGATTTTGGTGATATTTTTTCTCCTGTTGCCAAGGTAGCTTCTATTAGATTACTTTTATTTGTTGCTGCTGCTTTTGATTTTGAGGTAGAACAGATTGATGTGAAGACAGCATTTCTTCATGGGGATTTGGAAGAGGAAATCTACATGAGGCAACCTGAAGGCTTTGCGGTGAAGGGTAAGAAAGAACTGGTATGCAAGTTAAAGAAGTCTCTGTATGGGTTAAAACAGTCACCAAGGATGTGGTATCAGAAATTTGATACATTTATACGGGGACTTGGCTTCACCAGAAGCAAAGAAGATCATTGTATGTATTTTAAATTAATTGGTGACCGTGTTATTTATCTGGTCTTGTATGTGGATGATATGTTGCTGGTTGGAAATGACAAAGAAATTATCCAGGATTTGAAGACCCAATTGTCCTCCAAATTCGACATGAAAGATCTTGGTGCTGCAAACTATATTTTGGGCATGGAAATTAAAAGAGATCGGGCAAAGAGGAAGCTCTGGTTAAACTAGAGGAAGTATGTCGAGACAATACTGCAGAGGTTTAATATGCAGGATAGTAAACCGGTGAAGGTTCCTATTCCTGTAGGTGTGAGGTTATCTGCTGAATAGTGTCCCAAGGCACAAGAAGAGGAAGAGGACATGTCCCGTGTTCCATATGCAAGTGCAGTCGGTAGCCTGATGTATGCAATGGTCTGTACTAGACTAGACATTGCACATGCAGTGGGAGTATTGAGCAGGTTTATGTCAAAACCTGGGAAGGAGCACTGGACAGCAGTGAAGCGGGTTTTCAGGTATTTGCGTGGCACTAGTGATTATGGTTTGTGCTACCAAGGAAGACCAGGATCGGACAGAGTGTTGGATATTCATGGTTTTGTTGATGCAGACTGGGCTGGAGATCTGGATCAGAGAAGATCTACAAGTGGGTATGTGTTTAACCTATTTGGAGGTGCAGTCAGTTGGATGAGTAAGAAACAATTTGTAGTGGCACTATCAACTACAGAGGCAGAATACATGGCAGCCACTCATGCAAGCAAGGAAGCAGTTTGGTTGCAGAGATTGTGTTCAAGTATGGGGTTAGTACAGGGAGCTATAAGAATAGACTGTGACGCCAAAGTGCAATTTTCTTGGCAAAGAACCCTGCTTATCATTCAAAGACAAAGCACATTGATGTTCAGTATCACTTTGTGAGGGATATGATAGAAGACAAAAAGGTGTTGCTGGTAAAGGTGGACACTTTGAAGAATACTGCAGATGCATTGACAAAATCTGTGAGCTCTGAGAAGTTCTCTTGGTGTAGAGAAACAATGGGTGTTTCAGGGCTGGAAAAATGACTAAGCTCTCCTGTGGACCCCTGTGGAAAGAAAACAACAAGTGGGAGATTGTTGGGTTGTGTTATATTCTTTCCACGACTCCCAATTGTTTGACAAGATTCCTATAATTCCTTATGGCATTCCTTCTTATTTTATAATGAAATAGTGTTTGTAATTATATGTGCTAAAGAGTTAAGTATTTTCAATATTAAATGCATAACATATAAAAAAAATCCATCATATAATTACACATGGTTCTTTTATTAAACAGAAAAAAACTATTTTCAAAAAAAGACCTATAATAACATTAACAACAAAAACAACAATAATTGGTCGAAATTGGCTAACCTTCTAGTCATTACTTTAACGTGGGAATAAATTGGTACAATGCATGTGTATGAACCATAGGCTATTCCTTTAGATGTCCTTGTATTTTAAGGACCATCTGTCTTATTTAAATAGAGATTAATTGTTTTATCTTCTTCCTATGTTATTCATTATTAGTATGATCAAAGTATCAACTTGGTGTTCTCTTTTATATGTCAAACATATTTTTTCAAATGAAATGAATAGTGTGTTGTAAGGTTTCTAAAATTTTTGAAATATAGGGTTGCTTAAAAAATCAATAGTGCTTATGCACTGGTACAATCATTCATCTTAACAAACATTTATGTCAAATTGAACCATGCTAACATTAAGATAGTTACATAATGTTGTAATGGCTATTTAACATGGATATTATTCTTCACATTAAAACTACTAGTTTGAAGATAATATTTCATGTTGAATTTTTATAGACATAACTTGTTAATTCTCTTCTTCTCTCAATCCATTTGGGTATTCAAATTATTGTGGTACTAGGTGGAGGGAATAATCTATATCTTTTACCAATGACCTCAGGTGATAAGAAGAAATAGTTGTAATTGTTATAGGATTTTTATTTTGTTTACGAATCACATGGTTCTTATCTTGCTATGTTAAACATTAAAGGCACACAAATGGAATTTGAATTGAACTAAACACTCATTATTTTTAAAAGCCACATCCCCTTGTTCTACCCATGCTTACTGTAGTAGGATTATAATGCTAGTGTGCAACACACATGAATGTATGGCCTTTTATTAAACAATAATATTTATTATTAACTAATTAACAGAACTAAAGGTTAGAAAGCATTACAGATCCTCGGCTTGACAGGAAACTTTCTTGTTCGCTTATATTTACTGAAATATGCTTTAATGGGTGAAGCTTGCTTGTCTTCTTTTCATGCTTGAAAGGCATTGTAACACCCTCATCCCAAATCTACCCAAGTAATAAAAAAACTGAGGTAAATAGGTGACGCAAGGCCATTATAATGGGATTCAACCTACTAGGTGACGTTAAGGAAGTAGAATCAACGAAAACACACCACACATACCTTCCACATTAGCAACAAAACTTCTAAGATCCATCCCAACCACTCAGGTAACCATCCCCTACGACCAACTCAAGTTTTAGTGCATCAAACCCCTATACGTTCACTTGATATGGACCAACATGCATCTAGGAGGCTCGAGACGCTTCCACAACAAGGGCAAGCGAGCATCCAGGGAATTTTCTCCTTAGTCTTATACTTGCTACTCTAGGATTTGTGCCACGTTTTCAGGCCCAAAGCCTAGGTCACTACCCAAAACTCAATGATAGGTTGAGAAATGAATTTACACAACAGAGAAATGGTACATTTCTTAAAATATTGACAAGGTCTAGGCTAGACCCCTACTAGCCATTACAGGCATTTCATCAAACATGTCACAAATATGTAATCTACAGGTTTAAACAACATATCTAAGCATAGGGGTATCATACTTATCTGAGAGTCGCTAAGAAGAATTTTTCCTGTAAATCATTATTTGCATTATCATCTATTACGTCATAGATACATTATTAATTCATTTACGAGTCATAACATGAGGAGACCCATACATCATCACTTCCATAATACACACTTACAATCTGTTGGGTTGTGTTATATTCTTTCCATGACTAACCTACGTAGTTAAACAGGGGGTTAGAGGGGGGCGGTAGCCCCCCTTCGTTGTGCCGATTGCGCAGCGGGGGGGTCACAGGGGGGGCGGTAGCCCCCCCTGTCTGGGGGGTTTGAGGGGGGCGGGTAGCCCAAATTTATTTTGGACCCTATATTAGGTTGGGCGAACCTACCTATGGTTTTGTGCATGATTTTCGCACATGGTATTGGACGCGATGGTTTTTCGGTCCATGGCATTGGATGCTTCGACATGTATAAATATGTATTGTAACATTGAAAGGAACATAATGAAAAATGAAGCTGGTAGTCCCGGTTTTGGGATCCAGGGAAAAATCTCTGTGCATATGTGTTTTATGGGTTATGCTCTCGCATTGTTTATTTTCTTTGTTTAAGAATTCGTATGCAGGTAATTTCTGTACAGGGTTAAAACCTACATTTGGTATCAGAGCTGTTTTGGCTTCAAGGGGACGCCTTTGTTGCTGAGGGGTTTCGCTCGGGCCTGTGGTAGACCCTGTTCAGTGGGAGATCTGCGAGATCGATTCTGGTGGTGAAAGAAGATGACGAGCAGTGGAAAGATCGAGATTGAGAAGTTCAATGGTCAGAGTTTTGAGTTGTGGAAACTCAAGATGGAGGATCTGTTGGTCGATAAAGATCAGTGGATCGCGGTAGATCCGGGTACTAAACCATCGGGATTGACCGATGAAGAATGGAAGAAATTGGATCGGAAGGCAAAGAGCACAATACGATTGTGTGTCTCAGATTCAGTATTGCTGAATGTATCAGGGGAAGCTACGGCAAAGGCTTTGTGGGTCAAGTTAGGGACTTTGTACCAATCTAAGTCTCTGGTGAATAAACTGTTCCTGCGGAAAAAGCTGTATAACCTGAGGATGAAAGATGGAGACTCGTTGATAGAGCATCTGAATGCGTTTAATACTGTGGTAAGTCAATTATTATCTGTTGATATTAAAATTTCAGATGAAGATAAGTGCATCAGTCTATTGTGTTCTCTACCAGATTCGTGGGATAGTCTGGTTATTGCAATAGGTAGCAATGCAACTGCTTTGCAGTTTGATGAAATAGTCTCAGCCTTGCTGACAGAGGAGATGAGACGGAAGAATATGGACAACCAGAATGGTGATGCCTTGTCTGTACGAGGACGGTCCCAGAACAGAAACAAAAATAAGTCATCGAGTGGGAGATCTAAATCTAGAGGGAGATCTAAATCTCCAGGAAAACCTACAAAGATGGTGTGCTGGAAATGCGGAAAGGAAGGGCACTTTAGAAGGGATTGTAAATCTAAAGGTCCTGATAAAGGAAAGGGATCTAAAGATTCTCCTTCTGCAGAGGCGAAAACCACCTCAGATGAAGGTGGGGATGTGTACTTGCTTCTTCAAGTACACATGTAGATCATGAGGCATGGTTGATTGACTCAGGTGCATCCTTTCACTTCACTCCCCATAGAGAGTGGTTCTGCGAGTATGAGAAATACGATGGTGGTGATGTCTTCTTAGGAGATGATAGGAAGGCTAGAATCATTGGTCGGGGAAAAGTAAAGTTGAAGTTGCAAGGTGGAAGGGTTAGAACACTTCCGGGTGTTCTACATATTCCTACATTGGCCAGAAATCTGATTTCTGTAAGCAAGTTGGATGATGCAGGTGTAAAGACGGTGTTCGAGAAAGATACCTGCAAGATGGTTCGAGGAGCACTGATATTGATGCGGGGAGTTCGGATTGGAACTCTGTACAAGCTGCAAGGTAGCACTGTTGTTGATGGGTGCAATAGTTCTATGGTTCCTGAAAATGGAGTAGAAAATCTAGTGGTCTCTGGAGAGAAGACCATGTTGTGGCATCAAAGGCTTGGACATATTGGAGAGAAGGGCCTTCGAATACTTCATGGTAAAGGTATGGTAGAAGGTATGAATGATAGCTCTCTGGATTTTGATTTCTGTGAAAATTGTGTGTATGGGAAGCAGAATCGAGTGAGTTTCCCCTCTGGTGGTAAGAGGACGAAACAGATATTAGAGCTTGTGCACAGTGATGTGTTTGGACCTGTGAAGGTTCCATCACTGGGTAAGTCTGTGTACTATGTGTCATTCATAGATGACTTCTCAAGGAATACATGGATATATTTCCTTAAGAAGAAATCTGAAGTCTTTGACAGGTTTAAAGAATTTAAGGCTCTGGTGGAAAATCAGACAGAGAAGAAGATAAAGGTGCTGAGGACAGATAATGGTGGAGAATTTTGCAGCAAGGAATTTGAAGAATTTTGTAAGAAGTGTGGTATAGCACGGCAGAAGACTACTCCATATACACCTCAGCAAAATGGAGTCGCAGAAAGAATGAACAAGACGTTGATGGAAAGGGCAAGAAGCATGCTCAGTGGTGCCGGGTTAGGACAGGAATTCTGGGTAGAGGCGGTGGATACTGCACGTTACCTGATCAACAGATCACCCTCATCAGCGTTGGAGGATAAGACTCCACAAGAAGTATGGACTGGTAAGAAACCCTCTCTTTCACATCTGAGGGTATTTGGATGTGATGCATATGTACATGTTCTAAAGGAGAAACGAACCAAGTTGGATAGTAAATCTGAAAAGTGCATCTTTATTGGGTATAAGGATGGTTTAAAGGGTTATAAGCTTTGGAACCCAGTCACACGGAAGGTTGTGTACAGCCGAGATGTGGTGTTCAGAGAGGTAAAAGATGTTATTCAATCTGAAGTCCAACCAAAGGAACCTGAGAAGATAGAGTTTGAGCCAAAGGAGGAAGAATCAGACTCTGCAGCAGAGGAGGAATCAGAAGATGAAGAGCCACAAACTCCGGTTGTGAGAAGATCAGGTCGAGAAAGAAGGCAACCAGAAAGGTATAGTCCATCTGCTTTCAGTTCAAATTTTTCTTTGTTTGTTATTGATGATGATCCCAGAACTGTGAAGGAAGCAGTGGATTTAGAGGATGGAAAACTCTGGAAAGAGGCTATGGTTGATGAAATGGCATCTTTGCACAAAAATGAGGCTTGGGATCTGGTAGAGTTGCCGGCTGGAAGGAAACCCATTGGCAGCAAATGGGTGTTCATGAAGAAGACTAATGCAGAAGGAAAGGTGGAGAAATACAAAGCTCGGTTGGTAGCAAAAGGTTATTCCCAGGTGCTGGGAATTGATTTTGGTGATATTTTTTCTCCTGTTGCCAAGGTAGCTTCTATTAGATTAATTTTATCTGTTGCTGCTGCTTTTGATTTTGAGGTAGAACAGATGGATGTGAAGACAACATTTCTTCATGGGGATTTGGAAGAGGAAATCTACATGAGGCAACCTGAAGGCTTTGCGGTGAAGGGTAAGAAAGAACTGGTATGCAAGTTAAAGAAGTCTCTGTATGGGTTAAAACAGTCACCAAGGATGTGGTATCAGAAATTTGATACATTTATACGGGGACTTGGCTTCACCAGAAGCAAAGCAGATCATTGTATGTATTTTAAATTAATTGGTGACCGTGTTATTTATCTGGTCTTGTATGTGGATGATATGTTGCTGGTTGGAAATGACAAAGAAATTATCCAAGATTTGAAGACCCAATTGTCCTCCAAATTCGACATGAAAGATCTTGGTGCTGCAAACTATATTTTGGGCATGGAAATTAAAAGAGATCGGGCAAAGAGGAAGCTCTGGTTAAACCAGAGGAAGTATGTCGAGACAATACTGCAGAGGTTTAATATGCAGGATAGTAAACCGGTGAAGGTTCCTATTCCTGTAGGTGTGAGGTTATCTGCTGAACAGTGTCCCAAGGCACAAGAAGAGGAAGAGGACATGTCCCGTGTTCCATATGCAAGTGCAGTCGGTAGCCTGATGTATGCAATGGTCTGTACTAGACCAGACATAGCACATGCAGTGGGAGTATTGAGCAGGTTTATGTCAAAACCTGGGAAGGAGCACTGGACAGCAGTGAAGCGGGTTTTCAGGTATTTGCGTGGCACTAGTGATTATGGTTTGTGCTACCAAGGAAGACCAGGATCGGACAGAGTGTTGGATATTCATGGTTTTGTTGATGCAGACTGGGCTGGAGATCTGGATCAGAGAAGATCTACAAGTGGGTATGTGTTTAACCTATTTGGAGGTGCAGTCAGTTGGATGAGTAAGAAACAATCTGTAGTGGCACTATCAACTACATAGGCAGAATACATGGCAGTCACTCATGCAAGCAAGGAAGCAGTTTGGTTTCAGAGATTGTGTTCAAGTATGGGGTTAGTACAGGGAGCTATAAGAATAGACTGTGACAGCCAAAGTGCAATTTTCTTGGCAAAGAACCCTGCTTATCATTCAAAGACAAAGCACATTGATGTTCAGTATCACTTTGTGAGGGATATGATAGAAGACAAAAAGGTGTTGCTGGTAAAGGTGGACACTTTGAAGAATACTGCAGATGCATTGACAAAATCTGTGAGCTCTGAGAAGTTCTCTTGGTGTAGAGAAACAATGGGTGTTTCAGGGCTGGAAAAATGACTAAGCTCTCCTGTGGCCCCCTGTGGAAAGAAAACAACAAGTGGGAGATTGTTGGGTTGTGTTATATTTTGGACCCTATATTAGGTTGGGCGAACCTACCTATGGTTTTGTGCATGATTTTCGCACATGGTATTGGACGCGATGGTTTTTCGGTCCATGGTATTGGATGCTTCGACATGTATAAATATGTATTGTAACATTGAAAGGAACATAATGAAAAATCAAGCTGGTAGTCCCGGTTTTGGGATCCAGGGAAAAATCTCTGTGCATATGTGTTTTATGGGTTATGCTCTCGCATTGTTTATTTTCTTTGTTTAAGAATTCGTATGCAGGTAATTTCTGTACAAGGTTAAAACCTACATTTCAACCTAATAACAATAGAAATATCAAGGATACATCATCCATAGAATCCACATATAAACCAGTATATTTACACATAAAATACCAACGAAAGAATCTCTTATTAATGAATGCAAAATCCAACTTGATATGGGACTACCACGTTCTATGTGACCATAGATTTCCTGAGCCAAGCCTCTCTTCATCCAATCACCCCCGTGCCATATTCCAAGCATGAATGTGGGACTCAAACCAAAAGAACCAACCAGAGCATCTTGAGGCTAAACCACCTCACCCTCATCAATAGAAACTAGGCTTTACCACAATCCACACCAGATCACTAGGCTAAAACAATGAACATTTAATAACAAGCTTTACCATGATCTCCACCATATCACTAGGCAAAAACTAGGGTGGATGCCACTTGATTTCTCCACTTAACCAGTGAGGAATTTTCTAGTCTCCTAGTCTCTTAAGGTTTACCGCAATCCACACCAGATCACTAGCACCTAAATCGAGACACCACTCTCCAGGATTTACCGCATATCCCATCCCAGGATTATTAGGCATGATGGATAGAACCCACCTCTAGGATTTATAGTATATCCTGCCATTCATCGGTCGAGGATTTCTAGGCCCACCGAGGAAACAAAAAATTTAGCTTTACCACAACCCATAGTCTAGTTCAGGGGTTACTAGGCCATGTGTTCTTCTATTCAGATATCCACCTCACTTAGCTTCGAATCCATTCAAAAATCCATCTCAACCAAAACATGAGAACCCCATCACACCATGGCTACCTAAAAATGGAAAGGTTAGGATCAAAACATTATCACACCTAACAAACCCCATGTCATGACAATAAAGAACCACATGTAATATCGTACATGTTGAATCTAGCAAGGAAATCACACATACTAATTGATACCTATAAAGATTCACTCTATAGCTGCTTGATCTTGCTATCCCTTGCTTTCTCCTTCCTTCCTCTTTCCTTCTTTGCCTTTCTTGATCCAATTCCAAAGTTCTCAAAGAAAACTCTAAGTGTTTAAGAGTGAGAGAGAATAATGAGAGAGCTCTAAAACTGAAGTGATAAAAGGTACCTGTTAGTTTCAGTCTTTCCAGCCTTCCTCCAGTGATCAAATATGCTCTTACAAAGTGATCTCAGAGTTTCCAAGTCAAATTTTGTCATTTCAAAGAGTTTTCAAGCAAAATTTGGTCACTAGGCATTAGGTCTAGGGTTTGCCTTCACTCCTTCTAAAAGTTGCCCAAATGCCCATCTATGTCACTATTCAGCTGAGTCTATCATCATTCATAGGGTTTGATTATCATCTCAGTGTCTAATGAGTCATTCTACACCTTGTTCATGCTTCAGTTGCACCTAGGCAAGGTCATTTCCCTCTCCTAGGGTTTCGAAAGCTAATTTCTCTTGAATGTTCAAATCATCGGAAAAACTTGTATCCAGATGTTCATACATGTTCCCTTATCCTTCATATACCTTATCAAATGCTTCCCATCACTGAGATCCCCCAAAATCCTCATTTTTGCACAAACCCTAGTTTCTAGCTACAACCTGGCAATTTTCTAGGTTTGGCCTGTGTTTTTCCCTTTTGGACCCCTTCCCCTCGCTCAATCTCTGAGATTCCACTTTCCCCTGCTTCCTAACATCCTTCCCCACTCCCAAAAATTTCCCCAAGAATTTAGAAGCCCCCTATCCCCTTCGTTTTGCTCCATTTCGATAAAATTCCTTGTTTCACACATCGGGACAAGTCGCATTCAAATGATGTTCCAGAGAAATCAAAGACGAATTTTGGAAAACTGAGAGAGGTTTTTGTCCATAACATGCCAAAGAAGAAAACCCTCCTTCACTTTTTGCACAGGTTTCATGGTTTTAGAGAAATGTCAAAATTACAATCGCCGGATCCAAGGAGGTTGGCCAAGGCACTAAAACGACGGAAAAGGCCCGATCCACTCCAAATTTTGGCCAAAGACTCTTTGACTGAGCATGGTACTTTATTGGGGACTCCAAGCCCAAATTTCAAGAAATTTGGAGAAAATTTTGTCATTTGTGAATTTTTTGTGCCATTTGCAGGTTTTTCCCATTAACGGGTCTCACCCCCCGCGCGACCCTTCATCTTGGCAACTCCATTTGACAAAAACTCAGCATTTCCAGACTTTTCATGAGAAGTTACACATGCTCATTAATGGACTTGAGATTTTATGAAGTTTTGGGCCTCCAGAAAGTCAAAAAACAAGCAAAAATTGACTTTCTGCCCCATTTTTGAATTGCAGAAAGCAGTCTTGGGAGATTGCAATTTTGGAGGGGTAAATGACCACCAAATTCAAAAATTCCAGTTGGGTTGGAAATTAGACTCACATACCTTTCCAACAAGACTACTCTTGCCCAATTTGGACACCTGAAAGTGCCCCAAAAGTGGCTCCAAAGGCGCGCGACCCGTCAGGCAGGGGCGCGCGACCCGTCAGGCAGATTTTTCCAAAATGCACTGTACAGCTCAGAAAAACGCAGTTTGACCTTGTTTGACTTTTTGGGGTGGATTATTATCTTATTTGATGTAATTATTGTACTTTATTGAAACTTTTACTCTTATGTACCTCTTCTAGAAGATTCATTCATGAAAAGGGTGAAAATTAAATGAATGAATTGGTTTCCAAGTTTATAGAGGCAAGTTGTTTTGACTGCCTAGATTTTAGTGCTCAGTTTAGAATTGGTTGAAACAGCTCCTAGAAGGATGAGCTCGACCCCTAGAGGCAAGGGAAGAGGTTGGCTTGCCTATATTATGTATTTTCTCAATCATTTTCAGGGGTTGGAAGGTTGGACTCTTGAGGGAGAAGCTATCATTGTATTATTTCACTTGTATCTCTGCAATTTTTGGCTAAGGAAGACCAGGGTTTTGCAGTCCTCTTTGGGATTCTTGTGGACTCATGTGTTGATGGTGTGTTTCTCAATGTTCTTGTAAGTGTGTTTATGTGAATCATTTCCTTTCCTTTACTGTTGCACATTAAAAAAATGAAGTGTTAAAGTAAGAATTCATGCTTGCCATGCTCTGCTTTTAAATTTGTTTAATTTCTATGTTTTCTACTGTTTAAGGAGAATTCAAAGTATTATTTGCTCTCCTTAGCTCCTCACCGGTCTTTTCCATCCACTCACCTCAATCAAATGCATCAATACGGTCTCCTACCTCGCCCCAAAGAACCCCCTGCAGAAACTGTGTCAAATCCCCGCACCCAAAATTGCAATTCCTCAATTTGCCACCAAAAACCCAAAAAACCCCAAATCAACCTTTTTAATCAGTTTACTAGAATAATATCAGTGTTACCTTGTTGGTCATCTCATCCCATTGAAGATCTGCCGAGATTGACTGGAGAGAGCCTTCTCCTGCCCCGTAGGGCTAGCTACGAGGCTAAATGGTTTGATGTAGCCTTGAGGTTTACCTTTCTCAGCCTAAGGTGAAATTTCAAGCGCTAACATACTGGTGACCATACTGGGGAGAACAACTTGTTTTTGGATTGATGTGTTTGTTTCATAAGTCTTAGACGGAGCCTGAAGTTATGCCAGGTAGCCTTCGAAACGCTTTTGCTTTGCATTAGCGGAAGTAGATAAACGCTGCTTCAGTCAATCTCCGTGAGCTTGTGAATACAGCACTTCGATTGCATTTTACCACAATACATGTATCAAGTTCAGATCTGATTGTTGATGGTAGACAACGATCAGAAACTTGAAAGGCTGAAATCATTCACCTGGCGACTTCATTCACTGAAAAATCCAGAGATCAATGCTTCATGGTGACTTCACTGCAGGAAGATCAGTGGCTTTGAGATTTTCAAGATGGATCGGATTGCAAGAAGATATGCTCCCTTGAGCCGAGATCACATCCCTGGTTTTCAAAATAAAATTCCGAAGGTATATTGGTCAAGGAATCTGCCTATATTTAATGATGATGGTAAGAAGGATGCTGCTTTACATCTGGTTAGATTTCACATGCATATTCGCAAGTTGAAGGTTGATTTTCCTGAAGATTGCTTGATGAAGATATTCCTGGCCACTCTGGAAGGTAGAGCCTAATCATGGTATGAAAGTTTGCCTCCTGCTTGTATTTACTGTTTAAAGGATTTTCATGCTATGTTCATTGAACGATATAAGGACTCTTATCCATCATTAAATTTAGTTCATGACTGTTGCAAATATGCTTCAACTTTTATTGAAAACCTTGAGAAATATTATGAACATGATAATTTTATGGACGTTGAGATTATGGAGGCTCTATATGAAAATCCGTTTCAGCAGCACACAGAAATCTTAGAGGATACTTGTCAAGATCAACAGGCTGAAGATTTTCATATGGCTATAAATGATGAAAGGGAGAATGACATTTCAGATCTGCCCACAGAAGACAACAGCATGCAAGTAAGTCCAGTGCTGATTGTAGATTGTGATAATGCCCAGTAAGCTACTTTAGAACTATATTCAAATTATGATGACCAAGCATATCTTGTGCTGAAGCCCATTAAAGAGAGCTCTGCTGTTGAGATCATAGACAGAGTTTTGGATTCAGATGTTCATGAACAGCAAGGTGAGATCTTTGTGCAAGTAAGTGATGAATCTCCTTTCAATAGCTCAGTAATAAATGATAGTTTGAGTGCCCTATCATATGAAGATAATTACTGTTTAAGTAGAAGAGAACAAAAGGCATTGTCTCCTTTGTCTGAAGAGGAGATAGATCAGCTTTTGAAAGGTCTTGTTACATCCCAATCTACAGCAGAGTTGCAGTGCACACATAGTCAGGAAAGTGTTGGGGAAACTCCTTCCTCTGTTGAATAAGATGATTGTCTTGTAGATTAGCAAACAGATAATTTTTTTCTTCACAAAGATGATAATCCGGCTGTCATATCATATGAAGATCACCTAACATATTGTCTGACTACCGAAGATCATAGCATACAGGATTACCTTTCAGATTCTTCATATGTTTCATGTGTTGAAATGCTTTTCCAAGAAGAGATCTGCTCATCCATTTGTTCGGAGTTTTTTGAAGCTTATGAGCATACTTTTACTGAAGCACATGATGAAGGTAGATCAGAATTTGAAACAAAGGACACCTTGATCTTTCAGCAGGAGGTGGCAGTGGCAAAACTTCATGTTTTTCACGATCCTCTAGCAAGTTTGTTGCAGCCAGCAGTGATAGTGTTTATTGTAGTGTTCAGTGATGAAGGAGATCATGGTCAGCTATGTTTTTGGATGCTCAGTTATAGGTTTGTACTGTTGACCAGAAGATCTGATAAGAAGAATCAATCAAGAAGGCATCTACTTGATTGGTTGCATTGGCATTTTGATATAGTTTGATGGTATATTGTCTTGTAAGAAACAAAGGTGGTTGTCATCATGATTTCAAATCTTGATGGACTGCTGCCCTTCAATAAGCTTTGTAAGTTCTTGTTTTCGTTAAGTCAGTCATCAGTCATTTATGAGTCAGTTTTCAGTCATGTTGGTTTCATAATTGTGTCAGCTTGAGTCAGGTTTCAGTCAATAAGTGAGTCAAAGTCTTGTGTCGTTTGCCAAAATAATGACTCCATCGCCCAATGGTTGAATGCACTGGTCTGCTCTCCCAGAGGTATGAGGTTCTTGGCACCTCCAAGGAGCTACCATCCCCATTGGAGCCAATGTTAGTGTCAGTCTTTCCAGCCTTCCTCCAGTGATCAAATATTCTCTTACAAAGTGATCTCAAAGTTTCCAAGTCAAATTTTGTCATTTCAAAGAGTTTTCAAGCAAAATTTGGTCACTAGGCATTAGGTCTAGGGTTTGCCTTCACTCCTTCTAAAAGTTTCCCAAATGCCCATCTATGTCACTATTCAGCTGAGTCTATCATCATTCATAGGGTTTTCATTATCATCTCAGTGTCTAATGAGTCATTCTACACCTTGTTCATGCTTCAGTTGCACCTAGGCAAGGTCATTTCCCTCTCCTAGGGTTTCGAAAGCTAATTTCTCTTGAATGGTAAAATCATCGACAAAACTTGTATCCAGATGTTCATACACCTTCCCTTATCCTTCATATACCTTATCAAATGCTTCCCATCACTGAGATCCCCCAAAATCCTCATTTTTGCACAAACCCTAGTTTCTAGCTACAACCTGGCAATTTTCTAGGTTTGGCCTATGTTTTTCCCTTTTGGACCCCTTCCCCTCGCTCAATCTCTGAGATTCCACTTTCCCCTGCTTCCTAACATCCCTCCCCACTCCCAAAAATTTCCCCAAGAATTTATAAGCCCCCTATCCCCTTTGTTTCGCTCCATTTCGATAAAATTCCTTGTTTCACACATCGGGACAAGTCTCACTCAAATGATGTTCCAGAGCAATCAAAGATGAATTTTGGAAAAATGAGAGAGGTTTTTGTCCATAACATGCCAAAGAAGAAACACCTCCTTCACTTTTTGCACCGGTGTCATGGTTTTAGAGAAATGTCAAAATTACAATCGCCGGATCCAAGGAGGTTGGCCAAGGCACTAAAACGACGGAAAAGGCCCGATCCACTCCAAATTTTGGCCAAAGCCTCTTTGAATGAGCATGGTACTTTATTGGGGACTCCCAGCCCAAATTTCAAGAAATTTGGTGAAAATTTTGTCATTTGTGAATTTTTTGTGCCATTTGCAGGTTTTTCCCATTAACGGGTCTCACCCCCCGCGTGACCCTTCATCTTGGCAACTCCATTTGACAAAAACTCAGCATTTCCAGACTTTGCATGAGAATTTACACATGCTCATTAATGGACTTGAGATTTTATGAAGTTTTGGGCCTCCAGAAAGTCAAAAAACAAGCAAAAATTGACTTTCTGCCCCATTTTTGAGTTGCAGAAAGCAGTCTTGGGAGATTGCAATTTTGGAGGGGTAAATGACCACCAAATTCAAACATTCCAGTTGGGTTGGAAAGTAGACTCATAGAAATTTCCAACAAGCCTACTCTTTCCCAATTTGGACACCTGAAAGTGCCCCAAAAGTGACTCCAAAGGCGCGCGACCCGTCAGGCAGGGGCGCGCGACCCGTCAGGCAGATTTTTCCAAAATGCACTGTACAGCTCAGAAAAACGCAGTTTGACCTTTTTTGACTTTTTGGGGTGGATTATTATCTTATTTGATGTAATTATTGTACTTTATTGAAACTTTTACTCTTATGTACCTCTTCTAGAAGATTCATTCATGAAAAGGGTGAAAATTAAATGAATGAATTGGTTTCCAAGTTTATAGAGGCAAGTTGTTTTGACTGCCTAGATTTTAGTGCTCAGTTTAGAATTGGTTGAAACAGCTCCTAGAAGGATGAGTTCGACCCCTAGAGGCAAGGGAAGAGGTTGGCTTGCCTATATTATGTATTTTCTCAATCATTTTCAGGGGTTGGAAGGTTGGACTCTTGAGGGAGAAGCTATCATTGTATTATTTCACTTGTATCTCTGCAATTTTTGGCTAAGGAAGACCAGGGTTTTGTAGTCCTCTTTGGGATTCTTGTGGACTCATGTGTTGATGGTGTGTTTCTCAATGTTCTTGTAAGTGTGTTTATGTGAATCATTTCCTTTCCTTTACTGCTGCACATTAAACAAATGAAGTGTTAAAGTAAGAATTCATGCTTGCCATGCTCTGCTTTTAAATTTGTTTAATTTCTATGTTTTCTATTGTTTAAGGAGAATTCAAAGTATTATTTTCTCTCCTTAGCTCCTCACCGGTCTTTTCCATCCACTCACCTCAATCAAAGGCATCAATACGGTCTCCTACCTTGCCCCAAAGAACCCCCTGCAGAAACTGTGTCAAATCCCCGCACCCAAAATTGCAATTCCTCAATTTGCCACCAAAAACCCAAAAAACCCCAAATCAACCTTTTTAATCAGTTTACTAGCCTAATATCAGTGTTACCTTGTTGGTCATCTCATCCCATTGAAGATCTGCCGAGATTGACCGGAGAGAGCCTTCTCCTGCCCCGTAGGGCTAGCTACGAGGCTAAATGGTTTGATGTAGCCTTGAGGTTTACCTTTCTCAGCCTGAGGTGAAATTTCAAGCGCTAACAGTACCAACTGATCCTCAGAAGCCTTTTTATTAGTCACGCCTATAATTTCTTCATTTTTACATTATTTTCCTTCATTTTCCTCCTCACATGCAACCTGTGACCTTTCACCTTCCTTTTCTCCTAATTTCCATTACTTTCATAATTAAATGTGCCAAAAATGTCATTTTCCTTTCAAAATCTATTTTCCACTGCCTTTTCCAATTTCTTTAGCCATAATAAACCAATTACCACCCACACTAGGATGTATTGCCCAACATTCAGCTTGGAATAAGTGTCCCATAATCTGTGGTTATTATTTTTCCTTTATTAACTTTCAATACATGAAATTTTCACTAGGGTTGTTACAAAAACTTTCTGATTGAGGGACATCGTCCTGAGTGTTCAACCATAGTTATACCTCAACAAAACCTCTGAAAAGGAAACATACTTCCTGTATAACTTTATAACTTATCTCGATGAAGTATTTACAATGATCACCCTGTTGAGAAACAAACCAACACGACAACATAACAACATGACAACTATAACGACATGGCACCTGTACTGCTGAATGTATCTTTATAAATTATATCATGGTGGTATTTACATCCATATACATATGTACATATATCAAAACATCACCCAAACATATGCCAAAACATATACCAAACATAATACCAAAATTGCTTTGCCTCAATCAGAAACAATGAAGGATACATAGCTTGCATCTGATCCACCATCTCCCATGTAGCTTCATCGGACCCAAATTTCTTTTGCTGCACTTTAACCTGTTGGATTGCCTGGTTCTAGAGCATGAGCACCTTTCTATGCAATATACACTAAGCTTTCATCTAGAATTCTCCATCTTGATCCACCTGCAATATAGACTAGTCAATCACATGATCAACATCTTTAACATACTTCTTAAGCAATGACACATGGAGAAAATAATGTACTTTCACTTTCAAAGGCAGTGAAATTCGATAGGCTACTGGCCCGATCCTCTCAAGAATATTAAAAGGTCCACAAAACCATCGTGCCATCTTGTCACATGATCCAATTCACAAGGAGCTCTTCTTCGGTTTGATGCAGAAGTACACCTATTCCCCAACCTGGAACTCCTTGAAAAACCTATTCTGATCTACATATCTCTTCTTCCTATCTAGTGCTGCTTTCAAATTCTTCTTGATTACCTTCATTTCCTATTCCATTTCTGCTAACATGTCCAGTCTAATCAACACCATGTTAACTAGATCACTCCAACTAATGGGAGTATTGCAACTCCGCTCATACAATGCCTCAAACAGACTCCTCTTCAAAGATTTATGATACCCATTGTTGTAAGTGAACTCTACCAGTGGAATATACTCTTCACATTTTCACTACTAGTGCATAACATACATCCTCAACATTCCCTCCAATATCTCACTATGTCTAGCTGTCTGCGGATGATAAGTTGTATTGAAGGTCAACTTTGTCCCTAATCCTACAAACAACTCCTTCCAAAATTTGGAAGTGAACCTAGCATCCTTGTCTGATACAATCTTCTTCAGAACACTGTGAAACCTAACCACATCTCCAATGAATACATGTGCTACATCGCTAGCTCAGAATATAGACTTCACTGGAATGAAGTGTGCAACCTTCATCAAACTGTCCACCCCAACCATGATGGAATCATGCTGTCTCACTGTCCTCGGAAAACCTGTGATAAAGTCCATGGAAATGACCTCCCATTTCCATTCTAGAATTGCAATTGGTTGTAGCATTTCACTTGGATACTTAGACTCTACCTTTATCTTTTGACAATCTAAACATCTAGCAACAAACTGTCCCACATCCTTCTTATTTCTCTTCCTTGCTTGCTCCTTCCTTATTCTTGCCTTCTTTTCCTTTCTTGATCCAATGCTAAAGTGCTCCAAGAAAACTCTATGTGTCCAAGAGTGAGAGGGAGAGAGAGAGAATAATGAGAGAGCTCCAAAATTGAACTGAAAAAAGGTATCAACTGATCCTCAAAAGCCTTTTTATTAATGATGCCTCTAATTTCTTCACTTTTCCATTATTTTCCTTCATTTTCCTCCTCACATGCAACCTGTGACCTTTCACCTTCCTTTTCTCGTAATTTCCATTATTTTCATAAATAAATGTGCCAAAAATGCCATTTTGTCTTTCCAAAGCCTTTTCCAATTTCCTTAGCCATAATAAACCAATGAAAACCCACACTAGGATCCCTTGCCCAACATTCATCTTCGAATAAGTGTCCCATAATCCATGGTTATTATTTTGCCTTTGTTAACTTTCATTATATGGAATTTTCACAAGGGTTATTACAAGCATGACCCATAACAGCTAGTTAAATGGCAAGTTTTCTTGAATACTCAGTGGATCAGTTCTTTGAAAAGTTTTATATAATGTGGATTGGTCACAACTGAAGCTGGAAAATCTCATTACTGAACGTTACAAAAGTGAAGGAGTGGAAAAGTACCATCACCTAAAGAGGGAGGAGGTGGCGTAACAAGTAGAACCACCTCCTAATAAATGAAGAGATGTGATTGGATAGGAAGTTGTAAAAAGGGGTAGGACATTCCCATCTAGTTTTCTCTTTCTCTCTTCTATGTAAAATCAAGAGAATAGAACAAACCAATGAGACAAGTCAGGCTCTAATAGTCAAGAGATCATAATAGAAGTGCGATGAAGGGGTGTGAGATGTTATGAAATTGGGAGAAATGAGCCTAGGTTGGGTCATATTTCCTAATATTTTTATACTTTTCCATTAACTTGATGGCACACTCTTTACAACTCCATTGATTATTGATGTATTTTTATTTATATCCATTGATTTGTTTATCTAGGCCTATGTGGGTAGTGTGAAATTCAGTGAATGAATGGGCCACAAATTGCTAGCTATTGAGTTGGAGAATAACTAAAATAAGCGACTCCATTTCTCAAGATCATGTTCAACCCTTTGGTATTAAACCTTTCACTATGCAATCATTTTATTCAAACCCTGGATCTAGATATAGGGTGGCTTGCTACAAGAAAGGTTACATTGTTGATGGCCTATGGTTGAGTAGAGAGTGGAAGTCCATTTAGTTTCCAACCATTTCAGTCTATTCAAATAAACATTCTTGGGTTATGCATACTGGTTTATAGGCTACAATATGCCTCATCATGTTTATGACTCATGATTCACCCCATGTCATATATGTGTGAACACCTTATTTATTATTATAAATAAGATTGATAGACTAACCTGTATACCTATGGTAATTATGAGACTTTTTTGTTATGTCATTACAACTTTATTAGTTAAGTGCAAGTTGTGTGGCATGTTCCTAATTGGTGATATGAAAATCACATAGGTCCAACTATGGTTTCACCTATTTCATTCCTTCTTGCATTCTTATAAGCTTGGGAATCTCAATGCCATAATCGTGATGGTGGGTAATCTTATCAAGAGTTCAATGCATGTATTTTGTATACAAAATAACTCTACCTATAGAAGTATTCTTGAGATTTATGTTTGAATGTAGTGAGTTCTACACTTTATATGCCTTCTTGGTCATGATAAAGTTATGGATCTAAGTGGTTGCTGATATCCTCATGATTTATAGAGTTACATAAATATGCAAGGTCACTTAATATACTTCAAATAACCTATTTTGGTATGTGATTTCTATAATCCAACCCATTTCAAATATCATGGTTCATTTCCTTATTAGAGGCTATAAGCCCCCTCTTGACAAGAGGAAGTAGTCCAATGCATATATTTTTGATGTTCTTTAGTTGATTGGATTTCAATTTTTTCATATGTTTAGGAATTTGATGATTCTTTGGCTTGTGTAAGGTTTTAAGTTAATTAACAAGTTGTGAAGGTTGTCCATGTATTTTAAGTTAATTAGGGGTCAATAGATCTTTTTTTTTATGTATCATCAATAAAACCATCTTGTAGATGTATGCATTTGTATAATGTTGCATTCCCATGAGCCTCCTAAAGGAAGCATGTTATGGGACACCCCTAGTGAAATGTTGTATGTGAGTGTTTTCATGTTTATGAAGCACTTAGAGGCATTTGTGTCTATTGATATGATCATGACATGTAGATCTATACTCATAGCCATGAATGGTTTCTTGATATATTTATCTAGACTATTGTAGATTGTGTGTCCATTGTCTAATATACTATGAATATTACGGTTGTCTGTTTGTTTAAGGATTGTGACTGTCTTCTTAACGAAGGGTTATGATTGGTGTAATGCGTAATAAATTAGAAAATTTGATAGTAATTGTTTTGGAAAATCCTCATGATCTTGAACGATACAATTGTAACATAAAATTGCAAACATGGATAGATTTATGGAATGTATAATGAGCAAATATAATGAATAGAATGTTTATCTATTCAATAAAGGTTTCAACTATGTAAATGGGCATTCTAAGTAACTCCCACTATTAAGGTGAAACTTTGTAAAATCCCTTGAATCTTAGCAACATTATAAGTTTAAGTATTTCCTAAATTTGATGTTATATCCAAGGGTGGAGGAGCTACATACCTATTCGACTAGTACATTTATCCAAGCCCATATACATTTGTATCTGAAAGATGTATCTAGTTGTGGAGGAGTCAGATACCCATTCGACTAGTGGATGTATTCAAATATTTGGTCATTTGACCAACCAATATTGTTATATTATTTGAAAAGGATCAAATTTAGAATGGGTTAAATTTCTATTGAAGGAATAGTTTAGTATTGGAAAATTGTAGTGGGGTATGTTTGGAGAATTATAGGCATGAGGCCAGATCACCTCCTAGGTGAAGTTTGTATATGGGATGGGGTGTTCTTAGGCTATTATTGGTGTATGGTTGGATACAAAATATTTAGAGTGGGGTCGAGCGTAGTGGAATAATTAAATAGAGATGGATGTTATGTTATTTTGTGAGTGAATTTGGGATCACGATAATCTGATAGGTTGTGCATAATGGAAAGTGTTTGCAATACATTTTAGGATATGGCTTCAGTTCACCCACCTAATAAGGGTTCCTCAATTAACTTCACTAGTGTTTCCTTTTATTTTCCCTCAAAGTTATATATATGGTATATGTGTTGTGTATTCGAGGGTGTTTAAGTATATTTTATTTTTAAAAAGTTATTTTTATTCACTAGTTTCCCCTCTTGCATCAATACAGTCTAAGTTGGGAATTCTCATTCACTTCTTCTGGAAGCCGAGGTTTTCATTTGTTTCAGCTATGAAGTATAATATCTCTTTGTACTTTAAACCCTCTCTTTTCTTCTTGGTCATAAGACCTGGTAGTGTCTAATATAGTTAATATACCTTTAACCCTTCTCACTAACAAAAATGGTTTTGTGACAACGCTAGAAATCCTAGCCAATGGATAATTTATTCTTACGTAAATTTGTATAACCAAAACCCTTTCATTCTCTCTCAGAATTTGTTTGAATTTTCTCCTTTTATATTATTTTATTCTCCTAATGTGGTTGTTTGTCCTATTATAGGTTAGTCCACACCTTATGATACGGGGGTTATTGGAAGAAAAAGGGTTAGGATTTTCACATACCGATTCTCTTCAGGTACCCAATTTCCTGTCAAATTATTTTATTTCTTTACTTCTAATGCAAGGCTATTGTTACAAAATTGTTGAATTTTGTTTCATTATCGCTATGGCTAGCCATGTGGCTTAGTTACACTTTTCACTAGCAAAATTTATATAATGATATATATATGCCTTGGTGGCCAACTCTAAAGCTATTTTATTTTAACTATAAAATTTTAATTTTTTATGTACATTAGAACATGTCCCCTTATAATTTTTCTTTTAAAAATTACCTTGCTTATGTTTCCTTCAATGTCAATTTTTTTCCTCTGTTGAGGCCTACTAAAGTTTAGTATTTAAATTTATCTAAAAGTACATGTAATGTTCAAAAACAATTTCCGTGTTTCTGTTGATCGACAAAAATGTCCTCCATCAACATTAGGGGAGACCACTCGGTCTAGAACTTAAAGCAACTCCTTTTCCATTGAAGATGGTGTTTTTGACTGGTCATCAGTTTAGTTACCCTTAAACATAAATCTATTCTAATATAAAACTAATATAACCTAAAATAATAGTTAATCTATTTACACCTATATTACATCATGTTATATTTCCCTTACATCGATCTTTAAAGATGTAAATTAAAGGAATAGATCAACACAAAGGTGTGATCGAATTAAAGGTTGATTTTGCAATTAAATGATTTATTTGCCTCATTAAGAGAGGAATTAATGAAAACTAATATTTTAATGGAGAACTAATCTAAAAAATAAAATCCTATCTCGAACTAGAATGGTATAGCCCTCTCCTAATCTATCAGAAGGTTACCAAAAAGAGGGGGAAAGAACTGATATAATTCATCATATGATTTTGTATTAGTTAAACGAAGTAGGTCACATTAACTAATACAAGTGAAAACAAAATAAGCCTGCAAATGAATAATAAATAGTTACTAGTCACCACACAAATAATTCAATGAATTAATATTGAGTTAGATGTCATTTTACCCTGCAAAGATATCTTTAACAAGATTTTACAAAGAAATATCAATGGCACAACAATAGTGCATAATATCAAAGAAACATAATATTGTTTAGAATAAAGATCAAAACCAAAAATGAAACTTTAATAGTGAGACAATAATCCTGCATTCCTATAGTAGTACACAAGAATAAGAATTAATTAAAACCGTGTCAAAATTTTATTACTACAATTCCGAGAGTAGCTCCGACCCTTAATAAAACTACCTGCAATAGTTCAAAGTCCCTTTATAACAGAGCCATAACTTCTCTACAATCTCTACAATAACTTCTCTACAATCTCTATAGTAAATCTCTTTGTGCTCTACAATAGTGCGAAATCACAAATCAAATTATTACAGAGTCCCCTGTGTATGATCACGACCTCTCCAATCTTATGGAAGAGACAAGTATTTATACAAAGTTTCAAAGTTAACATATCCCTTCAGTTTCTCAACAAACGAGAAATAAAAAGTAAATGAATTTGCAGGTTTTGTATTTGTTGAATCACAAACTGAACTTAGAAGGTCTCAGAATCTTCATTTGGATCGGATTCGTTTCATCTTATTTTGTGACTTTCCTAATTGACATGAACAACATGTTATGTGTAGAATTATATTCATTGGCAAACCAATTTACAAGAAGATGTTTTATAATCATAGAAGTTAATTGAAGATGCCAAATATGACATATGTGATTGTTTGTTTTTTCATAAAATAATGCATGCAACATATGTGGGCCTAGAAAGCAAACATAATCACGTTACAACAAGTATATTACATTTTATACAAAAGTAATAAAAGAAGAAATGGCATGTTTAAACAAACCCTATAAGATCCCTCCTTAAGACAGAGACCATAAAATAAAATTATTCAAAATCATACAAAATAACATTTGAATATTACACACCACCCAAAACTCAATATTTTTATACACACAAAATCCCATTTATAACCTCAATGGGAAATAGATCGTGGTGGTCCCCAAAACAACAATAAAATGAATCCCAATATTTGGCAAAACAAACTTTTTCCTTGAGATATAGTTATGCATGGTGTCCCCACACTCATATATTTTAACTCATGATGCCTACAAATATTCTTATTCATGAAATATTATTAGGGGTGAAAGATTTAATGGTAGGGATTCATCAAATATTTCTATTTTCTTTAATCCACAATCCAATAATTTTGTTTTTAAATGATATATTTGTAATTGGTAAATGCGAGACATTTGGATGGTTATCCATACTCATAAGTGATGTGCTAGCTAATGTTTTATGAAAGAAAAAAATATATTGTAAGCTATGCATTTCATATAATAATTTATATTTCTAAAATAGCACATAATACTAGATATCCCTTGTGGCTCATATTTCACTATGCTTACAAAGAAAGAAAATAAATGAAAACATTGTATAGCATACCAATGCAGTTAATAAATTATTTGTATGATCTCTCTAATAATAATGAACGAAAAAACCATCTTAATAAATCCAAATACTTCACACATATATTTTCTTAGCCTTTAATTATCATGAAATTTGTGTATATCACTAAACTATTTGGAAGAAAAGATTTAGATGAATTCTCCACAAGTGGTTTGTCATGGCATTTGGTCTCAATAGTGTATTTGTGATTTTCATATGGATATAAATATATTTTCTACCCCACATCTTGGTATCTTTCGCATGATATAACTAAATGAAATTTACCTAGCTTGGAATAGGAAATCACATGATGACATGAGGTATGTTTGATTAGTATTATACTTGTTTCAAGAACAAAAGCTAAAGATGACATTTTTCTTGGTCATGAGATACCTTGGATTCCAATTGTTTATGATTTGATATTATCCATCCTATAAATATACTCACCAATAATAATTTTCTATCTTGCTTTATATTATCAATGATCTCTAAACTTTTGGACCCAACTCAAACATAGAGTTATGCATCACTCTCAATGGTTTGATGAGATTCCTATAATTCCTTATAGCATTCCTTATTATTTTAATAAGAAATAATGTATGTAATTATATGTGCTAAAGAGTTAGGTATATTTAATATTAAATGCATAACCTATAAAAAAAAAACCATCATATAATTACACGTGGTTCTTTTATTAAAAGAATAAACTATTTTCAAAAGAAGACCTATAATAACATTAACAACAACAACAACAATAATTGGTCCAAATTGGCTAACGTTCTAGTCACTATTTTAACATAGGAATAAATTTATACAATGCACGTGTATGAACCATAGGCTATTCCTTTGGGCATTCTTGTATTTTTAGGACCATCATGTCTTATTTAAATATAGATTAATGATTTTATCTTCTTCCTATGTTATTCATTATTAGTATGATCAAAGTATCAACTTGGTGTTCTCTTTTATATGTCAAACATATTTTCCAAAGGAAATGAATAGTGTGTTGTAAGGTTTTTCAAAATTTTGAAATGTAGGGTTGCTTCAAAAATAAATAGTGTTTATGCACTAGTACAATCATTCATCTTAACAAACATTTATATCATATTGAACCATGCTAATGTGAAGATAGTTGCATAATGTTGTAATGACTATTTAACATGTATATTCTTCTTCACATTAAAACTACTAGTTTGAAGATAATATTTCATGTTGAATGTTTATAGACATAAATTGTTGATTCTCTTCTTCTCTCAATTCATTTGGGTATGAAAAATATTGTGCTACTAGGTGGAGGGAATAAGTTATATCTTTAACTAATGACCTCAAGTGATAGGAATAACTAGCTGTAGTTGTTATAGGGTTTTAATGTTGTTTATGGACCACATGGTTCTTATCCTGGGATATTAAACATTAAAGGAACAAAAATGGTATTTGAATTGAATTAAACACTCATTATTTTTAAATTTCACATCCCCTTGTTCTACCCCTGCTTACTATAGTATGATTTCAATGCTGGTGTGCAATGCCCGTGAAAGTATGACCTTTGATTAAGTAATAATAGTTTTTACTAACTAATTAACAAAATTGGAGGTTCGAAATCATTATGGATCCTCGGCTTGACGGGAAACTTGTTTGTTCTCTTATATTTGCTGAAATTTGATTTAATTCATGAAGCTTGCTTGTCTTATTTTCTTGCTTAAAAGGCATTGTAACACCCTCATCCCACATCTACCCAAGTAACCGGCAAATGAGGGTAAATACGCGGTGAGAGTCCACCATAATGGGATTGAACCTCCTAGGTAACCTTAAGGAAGTGGAATCGACAAAAACACACCACACAGATCTTCCACATCAACGACAAAAATCCTAAGAGTCATCCCAACGGGTTGTTATATAAATAGAATTTTAAATATTTTATTAACTTTTTAATATATATATTTTTTTATTATTATCATATTTTATAGTTTTAAAGGTTATTTACTAAATTTTAAAGACATTGCTTATGCAAAAAGGTTTATTATTATTTTTTATATAGGTTGTGATATTGGTTTGGTAGAAAAAATGGTATGGCCATTCGATTTTGACTATTTTTTAATATGGTTGTTTTGCTAGCATGGAGGTAAGTAATTTCTTTAACTGTTTGGTTGATTAGATTCTTCACAGCCACAATTCAAAATTACAACTAATAAAATATGTTAATTTACCAATGGGTAAAACTTAAATGGATTGAATTAACACAAACTTGAATTCAACATTTTTACTTTAATTTAGCTATATTTAAACTAAGTGGAAGTTATTAACTACTATGCAGTAATTGTTTGTATTTTCATTGTATATAGTAATACATGTTTGTTTATACATCAATTGTTTGTATTTTCATTGTATATAGTAATACATGTTTGTTTATACATCACAATTTCTTACTTTTTATACCACTTTCTGCTAGAAAAATTCCTCTCTGTAAAAGATTTCATGACCTTTACCAAAATAAGATACCTAAGAATGATGCTTTTGCATCAACATTAAACTAATATTTTAATTATAATTTTGAACTAAACTCATAATTTGATCATTTAATAAAAAAAGTCAGTAATTTAGAAAATAACCTTATATTACTAATATACTATAAAGAGTCCTATCACATAAACATTGAATTCATATTTTGGTTGTTAGGCTTTGAAGCAACCATACCTTATCAACGTAGCCTATCAGTGTTGCAAGTTAGGAGGAGGATGCACATCTAAAGAATTCCAATAGGCATCATTGCCTTCAATTTCTTCTACATTTTCATTGTGGATTTGTACATTTAACTAATCTACTTCCTTCTTAGTTCTTTTAAAATCTTCAATCATTTTTCCCTCGCTATAATAATCACTTTCCATATGTTTACTACTATTTTCATTACTTTCTATTTCTATTATTATTGCTCCTAAATGTGGACAAAGAATTAGAATGCATCTTATACAAACATATCATGGATACATTAGCCATAAAATCCAATTTCTTCAGCATTTTCATTGTGGATTTGTACATTTAACTGGTCTACCTCCTTCTCAGTTCTTTTAAAATCTTCAATCATTTTTCCCTCCTGTAATAATCACTTTCCATATATTTGCTACTATTTTCATTACTTTCTATTTCTATCATTGTTACTCCTAAATGTGGACAAAGAATTAGAATGCATCTTATACAAACATGGCACCAAAACATTAGCCATATTTACACACAATGGATTCTAATCCCATCCAAAAGCAATAGTGATTGAAAAGAGAATATGATGAAAATAACAACAAACATACGGGGAGTGATTAGTACCGCGAAAGAAAAAATGAATGATGATTTTCAAAGAGTTCAGAAGGAGGTGGACCAGTTAAACTGTAATATAATAATTTAAACGGTAATATAAAACAACGTATTGAGAACATTCACAAAAGCAAATCATGGAAAAGCAAAGTACTATAAATATCATGAGAGCGTGAAAGGCCAACCTTGAAATTACCAAATTTTATTATTAATTCCATTAAATTTTTTATTATTAATTCCATTAAAAAGGATAATCATTATATACTAAAAACATATCAAAGAAATAACTTTTAAAATGTAGTTTTAAACGAACCTTTATTTTATGATTTGCATCTTATAACTAGGGTAATAACTATGTATAACTATCCGTAATAACGGTGTATCTTATGATTTTGAATTTAAAATAAATTAACAAAATATATCAATTAAATATTAAAAAGACAAAGACATGAGGGGAAGAAAATTAAATAATATAACTTGTTATTTAATATTAGTCTAAATTTAGAAAACTTTATATTATAGAAACACTATTTAAATAGAAAATATCAATAGAAAATATTATTTCATCTCACCTAATATGATATTAACTTGTGGATTACTTAAGACTATAATACTATTAAGAAATGATAATCTTTATTTACCAAAATATATCAAAGAATATAATTTCTATGTAGTTAAACTTTTATGATAATCTCTTGTTTCTTTTTTCTTTCCTCTGCAAATTGCAGAATGCCAGAGAATCTCTTTCTAACCTTCTTAAGAGAAACATTCTTCCCTTAAACTAATATAGATACATCTTGAATCAGAATGCACATGAAAGATCATGTATGGAGTTAAGATTAAGATGGATCTAACCTTGTACTCTGGCTTTCCATATTGGATTTCTCAAGCCTTTTTATATGATTCATCATTCAAAATACCATGAACAAGTACTACACACTATGCAATACTATGAACTTGTAAACCATGGTAATTTTACAATCTAATATAACTTTATTGTTTTACAGTTAAAATTATAACTAGTCTACATCCATAACTCTAGATCTACTAGCCTAAATCCATATTAATTCCAGATCTACTAAGAATGGAGAGGGATCAAAACTCTTTTACACTCTAAAAAATATTTGCATGTCAAGAGATTTGATCCCTTTCAAGGCATGGTAGATCTGAAGTTAAGATGGATCTAGGTTGGCTTAATTTTTCCTTTAAATAGGCCATATTCCACATGCATACCATGAGTCAATACCATGGGTTTTTAATACCATGGGTCAATACCAGGGGGCATTTTTTTATTATTATTTAATTTTTATAAGGTATTTTTATTTTTTTTATATTTTATATTATTTATTTTGTATTAATTTGACGAGTTAAAATATTCACATTGCATTACATTAATATTTTAATTTAATTTAATTTAATTTATCTATTTTTATCTAATTTGAATTAGTCAAAATTTTAAACATCACAGTGAAATATCTTTTTTTATATTATTTATTTTTTATAAGGTATTTTTTATATTTTATTATTTCTTTTGTATTAATTTGACGAGTTAAAATATTCACATTGCATTATATTAATATTTTAATTTAATTTATCTATGTTTATCTAATTTGAATTAGTCAAAATTTTAAACATCACAGTAAAATATCTCTACCATAATGAGTTGGAGAGTGCCTCTCCGCACAACCAAGGGCCAAGGGGGTTCAAATTTCTTTTCAGTCTAAAAGATGTATGCACCTCAAGAGATTTGATTCCTCTCAGGCTTGGTGGATCCAAAGTTAAAATGAATCTAAGATGGTTTAATTTCCCCCTTTAGAAAGGATATATTCCACATGAATACTATAGGTCAATACCATCTGTCATTATTATTATTATTTTTATTATATATATACACACACACTGAGTTACAATGTTTAGTTCATATAACATTAATATGTTTATTGAATTTAATTTTTATTTATAGGATATTACATTATGTTACAACATCTCTACCATACAAGATGCAAAAAGCCTCTAGGCATAGTTATTAATTTTATCTGTCATTATTATTATTATTTTTATTATATATATATATATATACACACACACACACTGAGTTACAATGTTTAGTTCATATAACATTAATATGTTTATTGAATTTAATTTTTATTTATAGGATATTACATTATGTTACAACATCTCTACCGTACAAGTTGCAAAAAGCCTCTAGGCATAGTTATTAATTTTATTTTATTTTTATAATTTTAATTATTGATATTTGTGCACCTCTTTTTAATTTATTTTATCTTATTTTATTTTTGACCAAGTCAAAACGTTTATGTTGACCTTACAACATAGTTGTCATAATAGGCTCAAGAGAACACATGAGTTGCATAAATACATTCATGTCTTGACAAATGAGAGAAAACCCAATAATTTAGAGTCTCTTTAGAATGTTCCACTTGTTTATCTAATAATTTTCCCACTCGTCCCCTTTTCCTTTTCCCCTTACCATTTTAATTTTCCCCTTATAAAGAACACCTCATCACCTTGTGAAAAACCCAAATTTTCTTTTTTATTTCTTAAATTCACCATTTTTCCATATAGTCACATTATAACTCTTTATTATTATTATTTATTTATTTATTTATTTTTCGAGGAAAAATGGTAACTTTCCATTAATTTGAAAAATTACATGTAGTAGATGCCAGTGGCATATGGAGTCTGGTGGTCGTAGCCTTCCAATAGTAATCAAAAATCATATGACTGAAGCCATTTCAAAATAGTAATAGTTCTGATCATATATGACCATGCAGGGTATATTGATAAGTCTTTAAACAGAAAAGTAAATATATACATAACATCGTCAAGTAGTTGTGTTATAAATTGTTGATAAAAAGAAAAAAAACTTAGGGCTTGTCAGCCCTTGGATATGCCCTATCAATGTAGGGTCAGTGATAGTATTGATATTGTTCATCTCCAATCTCTTCCAGTATCAACCATAGGCCTCTAGGATGTGCCATAACCTCCTTGGATAATTTGTCAGTAGCCAGGTTACGTTCCTGTAAATATGTTGACATGTAACAAAATTAAAATGTGTTTTTAAAATTTGAATTTCATCCAATATGTTCCCGAGAAAATGCATATGGCATGCATTTGTGTTATTGAACCAATTGATAGTGATTTTAGAATCACCAAATATATGTAAATGATTGCATGAATGAGCCAGTGCAAAATGCAAAAGATGTCTTAGGGAGATCACTTTAGCAAAGTTGTTGGTTCCCACTCCTAACCCAATTTGTATTTTGAAATGGTGAAATTCAAATAGGCAGAGTAAAATTCCCCCTCCACATCCTTGTGCTTGTGTTGCGCCATCAATATAAGCCCATGGTATAGAAAAATGATGCAGAAGCATCTAGCTGAAGGGGATCATCATGATAGAGGGTCATTTGGTCTTTGAGAGGACTGAGGAGAAAATTTCAAGTGAACATTTTAATTTCATTTTTTTTTTTATTTTAATTTCTTAGTGAAGTAGCATTTAGGAAGGTAAAGGTTGAGTTAAACGAACTGTTGTAGTTAATTTTTTTTCATTTATTATGATATCTTTTACAAATCACAACGTAGGAAAAATAAACAGTTTTAGAAATTGGAAAAACCATCAAATGTAACTAACAACAGTTAAGGGAAAACTGTTTTCCAAAATCATTCAAAAGACAACAAAATGTATTGTAATAGGTTCGATTTTTGGAAAAGGAAAATAAATCAAATCTCTGAGCACACAAAAGTTTACATTTGACATCCCATAGCAGTACATTTACAGTCTTTCATTTTGAGTTGCCTAACACAGTGAAAGAAAGTCCTTTTATTTCATTCTACAGAGCATACATATTTTTCTATTTGTATGAACTTAACATGCCGACAGACATCAAGACTTCGTAAAGTGTCAAGCTGGAGAACCTACGGAAACCTGGTCGGATATTGGAGTCCCAGAAAAATTAAAGCAAAACGAGTGAAAGGAAGTTTTGATAACACACAAGTTCTAGACAACAAGGATAGAGAAAATCAACACAGGTACTTCCTGAGTAATGGAACCCTTTTCATTTATTCATAAAAAGAAATAATACAATCTTTGTCAAATATAAGTTATAGTCCATACGAAATTTCATGCTGTCAAAGTTCAACAAGTGCATAGTAGAAAATGGGTTGAAAAACCCTAACATGTAAACCCTACAGTCACAAACCATAAATTGTGACAATGCAAGCCTGAGGCCTACAGTAACACTACATAGAAAGTAAAGACAGAGGACTCTATGCCTAAACCTAACCAGGCCATCACTTAAGCCAATGACAACAGAAGCAACCAAATAGGCAAAGTTATCAAGGAGCGACCCTACTGGGTCTTGCCACCACGCATCATAAAGGCAACCAGGGTCTCCAGAGCGAACCCACCTGCAACCATTCATTAGAATAGAGTGCAAGAACTACATGGAGAACAAGAAAGAACTGAAGGAACAAAATACCAGAGAGTTTAGGGTTTGGAACTTACCAGTGAAGAAACAAAGTTTTGAGGTCGCGGTCACCAAAGGGTTTCTCTGCTCACAAAGGAGCAACTGAGTCAGTTAACGGAGTAAAAAGTAGGAGCTGATGATAGCATAGAACAATGACTTACCTTCGTTGTTGTGGAAAGAGCCGAAGCTATAAATCCCCAAGACCACAACTTGAAAATGAAACATAGCAGCATAACCAATGAATTTCGAGAGCAACTGAATGAAAGAAACCAAGGAAAAGAGAAATCACCAACAGATAGGAAAAACAACCAGCTGAGAAATGTATACAGAGGAACTGAAAGCCTTCAGGACAAGCACATTTTCTGCAGAGTGACAATGCTAATCAAGCGTGAAGACAGAGGAACAAAACAGGCATAGAATTGTGATCATACTTACCAATCGGTGGAGAAGAGCACGTATCCAGACCAAGGACGAACAAAAACAATAGTAGCAACACTTTCACACAGAGAAACCGCATCGGAGAACAAACAGTAAGACCCTCGAGTCACCACAGAACAACGAAAAAATGAGCGAGTGGATAGGGTTTGTGAACATTAACCAAGGTAGGAGTGTGTTTACCAAGGAAGGGACACATGTCCATCATCCAACGACGCCGGTACAAGCAATAAAGACCAGGACCAAAAATATCTGTGTAAATCATTGTAATTGCCCATTGATTAAACTAATCACACAATTAATCACCGCCGAAATCATTACATTAATTTAAATCCATTTTATAAAGTTTGTTGAGAGTAAAGAGGGGGCTAGACCCATAAAGTGGTATCAGAGCAGGAAATTGAAAGTGCCAGGATAGATATGGAAGTTCGAAGATGAGGATGTGGGAGAGGTGTGTGCAGAGCAGTAGAAGAAAGACTGAGAGAGGAAATAAGGATCCTTACTGCCCATTTGGAGGCAGTTGAAGCAGGAAGGAGAAGGGATCCAAAGGTAGGAGACGATAGCAAAGAAGAATCCATAGTTACAATAGATGGATTGGATGAAGGAGGGCCGAAGATGAGATTGTTGAGATCAGTCCTATTGGCTAGAAGCAAGCCTAAGCCAGAGATCCCAAATTACGATGGCAACTTGTCCATAGAAGTTCTGTTGGACTGGATCAACGAATTGGACAAGTATTTTGAATGTGAAGAGGTCAGTGAGGATCAGAGAGTTAAGTTCGCTGCAACAAAGTTGAAAGGACATGCAGCCCTGTGGTGGGACAGTGTCCAAGCGGAAAGAAGAAGGATGAGTAAGTTTCCAATAAAGAAATGGCCAAGGATGGTGGCCAAGCTAAAAGGAAGATTTCTGCCTAAGGATTTCCAGATTGCACTGCATCAGCACGTTCAGAATTTGAGGCAAAAAGGGATGACAGTGAGAGAGTATACAGAAGAATTCTACCAGGTAAATTTAAGAGCTGGTTACACAGAGGACACCTCGGAGAAAACAACAAGGTATGTAAATGGTCTGAGATTGGAAATATTGGATGAAATCAACATTCTTTCCCTGAAAAATATAGAGGAAGCCTACTAGAGTGCCGTGAAGGCAGAGGAGAAGATTACCAAAAAAAAAAATGCTAGGAGAGGATGGGGAACCGACAAAGGAAGAAGACAGTCCTATGGTAGAGGATGAATTGCTAGTAATAGTGAAGAGGGCAACAACTCCAAGGCTTCATGAACAACAAAAAAAGGAGACAACACTAGAGGTGGCAGGCCATATTAGCGAGGAAGAGGGAGTGGCCAAGGTAGAGGAGCTAACTATCAGTGCTACAGGTGCCACAAATAGGGGCACAGATCTTTTGAATGTCCTGAAGCGGAAAAAGATGGCTAGAGAGGAAAGTTTGTTGCATAGCTAGAGGAAATAGAGGCACCGCCCCAAGAAGCGGAAAATGTGCCAGAAACAGGGGAAGCCTTAGTTTTGAATAAAGTGTTGTTGAAACCAGCCAAAGAAACAACTGAACAAACTCAAAGGAAAGCATTATTCTGGACAGTTTGCAAGTCACATGGAAAATGCTGCAAGTTGATCATCGACAGTGGGAGTACAGATAATCTAGTTGCCACCGAGATGGTAGAGAAGTTGGGTTTGAAGCGGCTGAAGCACCCCACTCCTTACAAGGTGTCGTGGCTATAGAAAGGCCATCAGCTGTTGGTTGACGAACAATGTGAAGTTGAGTTCCACATTGGCAGGTACAAAGACAAGGTTATTTGTGATATTATGCCAATGGACGTGTGTCATATAATGCTAGGAAGGCCATGGCAGTATGACCGGAAGGTAGTGCATGATGGGAAGACAAACTGCTACAAGTTTATTAAAGATGGGATCAAGCACACACTTGTGCTCATCAAGGAGGAGGAGACAACAGAAACAAGTGGGACGAAAGCATTACTAATGGGTGGAAAACAGTTTTTGAAGAAGTTTGAAGAAAGTGAAGTGAGCTATGCTGTTGTGAGGATGGAAAAGACAGTGCTGTTGCACATAAAAATGTTTGATTTGCTTGTAGAATTCCGAAAATGCTGCAGGAATTCAATGATTTTGTAGTTGACGATTTACGAGACAAGTTGCCTCCTAAGAGGAGTATCAGTCATCATATTGACTTTATACCTGGAGCAAGTCTACTGAATAAGGCAGCATATCGGATGAGCCCCAAAGATAATGAGGAAATCAGAAAATAGGTGCAGGAGTTGCTAGATAAAGGGTTGATAAGGGAGAGTTTGAGCCCTTGCGTAGTACCAACAGTTCTTGCTCCCAAGAAAGGAGGAGAATGGCGAATGTGCACGGATTCGAGGGCCATCAATAAGATCACCATCAGGTATAGATTTCCACTACCACGAATGGACGATATGATGGACTGCCTGAGCGGGGCAGCATACTTCTCGAAGATTGATCTAAAGAGTGGCTATCATCAGATTCGAATTAGGGAAGGAGATGAGTGGAAGACAACCTTCAAGACCAATGAAGGGCTGTACGAGTGGCTAGTCATGCCGTTCGGTTTAAGAAACACCCCTATTACCTTTATGCGACTAATGAACGAAATGTTGAAAGATTTCATCGGAAAGTTTGTAATAGTGTATCTTGATGACATATTAATTTTCAGCAAGACCAAGGAGGAACACTTTCGACATGTTCGAAATGTGCTGGAAAATTGCAACAGAATAAGCTGCTGATAAATTTGAAAAAGTGTACTTTTATACAAAGAGAACTGGTTTATTTGGGCTTTGTAATTGCAGGAAATGAGTTGAAGATGGACCCAGAGAAGATTGTAGTGATCATTAAATGGCCATCCCCAAAAAGCCTATTTGAGGTACGTAGTTTTCATGGGCTGGAAAGTTTTTATCGCAAATTTATAAGAAATTTCAGTGAAATTTTTGCACCTATTTTGGACACTATAAAAAAGGCAAGTCAGCCTTTTCGTTGGACTAAGGTAGCAGAGAAAATATTTCATCTCTTGAAGAAGGAGATTACAGAAAGACTAATTCTGAGATTGCCAGATTTTAATAAGCTTTTCCATGTTCACTGTGATGCAAGCGGTACAAACATTGGAGTTGTACTTAGCCAAGAAGACAAAATTGTTGTGTTTTTCAGTGAGAAGTTGAATGAGAGAAGGCAGAAGTATTCATCCTATGACAAGGAATTCTATGCTATCGTCCAAGCACTGAAGCATTGGAGACACTATCTGCTAGGGTGTGAGTTTGTTTAATTTTCTGATAATTCTGCATTGCAATATGTGATGCAATTGCATAAACTGAACCACAAGCATGCCAAGTGGGTAAAATATTTGCAGAGTTTCACCTTTGTGTTGAAACATAGCAGCGGGCAGGCTAACAAGGTGGCAGATGCGTTGAGCAGAAGAGCCTTTCTCTTGCAGTAAAGTACGATGCAAGTGCTGGGCTTTAAGCATTTGAAAGACTTGTATTAGATTGACATGGATTTCAAAGAGGCTTATGAAGCCTGTCAAAATCCCTTGCTAAGAAACAATAGTCCATTGTTGGACTATAATTTACAGGAGAAACTATTGTTTAAAGGGGGACAATTATGCATTCCCGATTCTTCAATGAGAGAAAATATCATTCGGGAGAAGCATAGTGGAGGTTTAGCCGGACATTCCAGCATAGACAAAACTTTAGATCAGCTCTGACACTTTTATTATTGGCCAAAAATGTGAAGGGATGTGCAGTGATATGTGAGTAGGTGTAAAGTCTGCCAATTGGCGAAAGGACACAGTCAAAACACAAGACTTTACACACCACTGCCTATTCCAAGTAGATAATGGGACTCAGTCAGCATTGACTTTGTCTTGGGTCTACCAAGAACACAACGAGGTTACGACTCGGTGATGGTGGTGGTAGACAGGTTTTCAAAAATGGCACATTTCATCCCTTGTAGAAAAACTAGTGATGCCACTCATGTAGCTCACCTGTTTTTCACTGAGATTGTCAGATTACATGGCCTACCCAGATCTATTGTTTTTGACAAGGACGTGAAATTCACAGGACACTTTTGGCGCACCCTGTGGAAGAAGTTGGATACATAATTGAATTTCAATTCCGCATATCACCCGCAGACTGACGGGCAGACGGGAGTGGTGAACAAGAGTTTGGGGAACCTGCTATGGAGCATGACTGGAGAAAATTCACGGTTATGGGATCGTGTACGTGCTTAGCTAGAATTTTCTTATAACAATTCACTGAACCACAGCACAGGGTACAGTCCATTTCAGATCCTATATGGCATGCACCCTCGTGGAGTACATGAGTTGCAGGATCTGGAAAATTGGAAAAGAGAAGTATTGATAGGGAAGATTTCGCCAAAGCAATGAGTGATCTACACGAGCAGGTGAAATCAAAGTTGTAAGATAACAGTCAGAAATATAAACAGTAGTTAGATTTAAAGCAACGAGAAGTGCAGTTTAATGTGGGGGATGAAGTCCTTGCACACTTACGTAAAGAACGGTTTCCTAAGGGCACATATAATAAGCTAAAATTTAAGAAGATTGGCCCCTATAAAATTTTGTGTAAATTCTCAGCCAACGCTTATGAAATACATCTACCACCGGATATAGGCATATTTCCTATTTTCAACGTGGCAGACTTGTTCCCATATACTGCCAACCCTGAATATGACAGTGTGGTACGGCCAGAACGGGACACCCAGGTTGAAGGCGGTTCTTGGATTAGGCAAATGCCTTCGGCTCAACCCCATGAGATTGAGAAGATTCTCAACACAAAGGTGGCCAAGTGAACTCACAGAAAGGAGTATCTGCGGTACCTTGTCAAGTGGAAGAACCATCCCATTGAGGGCAGTTCGTGGCTCGACGCGGCACAGATACAGGAAGCAGGTTATTCTATGGAGGAGCTCATGGAATGGAGCTATGAATTTTTATTACCCCAAAAGCCTGATGCAGGAGCATCTAGCTGAAGGGCATCATCCTGAAAAAGGGTCATTTGGTCTCTGAGAGGACTGCGGAGAAAATTTCAAGTGAACATTTTATTTTTTTTTTTTTTTTTAATTTTAATTTCTTAGTGAAGTAGCATTTAGGAAGGTAAAGGTTGAGTTAAACGAACTGTTGTAGTTAATTGTTTTTCATTTATTATGATATCTTTTACAAATCACAGCGTAGGAAAAATAAATAGTTTTTGAAACTAGAAAAACCATCAAATGTAACTAACAACAGTTAAGGAAAAATTGTCTTCCAAAATCATTCAAAAGACAAAAGAATGTATTGTAACATGTTCGATTTTTGGAAAAGGAAAATAACAGAAATCTCTGAGCACACAAAATTTTACATTTGACATCCCATAGCAGTCCATTTACAGTCTTTCATTTTGAGTTGCCTAACATAGTGAAAGAAAGTCCTTTTATTTTCATTCTACAGAGCATACACATTTTTCTATTTGTATAAACTTAACAGGTCGACAAACAGCAAGACTTCGTAAAGTGTCAAGCTGGAGAACCTACAGAAACCCAGATGGACATTGGAGTCCTAGAAAAATTAAAGCAAAATGAGTGAAAGGAAGTTTTGATAACACACAAGTTGCAGACAACAAGCATAGAGAGAATCAACACAGGTACTTCCTGAGTAACGAAACCCTTTTCATTTATTCATAAAAAGAAATAATACAATCTTTGTCAAATATAAGTTACAGTTCATATAGAATTTAATGCTGTCCAAGTTCAAAAAGTGCATAGTAGAAAACGGGTTGAGAAACCCTAACAAGTAAACCCTACAGTCACAAACCATAAACTGTGACAATGCAAGCCTAAGGTATACAGTAACACTACACAGAAAGTAAAGACAGAGGACTCTACGCCTAAACCTAACCAGGCCATCACTTAAGCCAATGACAATAGAAGCAACCAAATAAGAAAAGTTATCAAAGAGAAACCCTACCGGGTCTTGCCAGCATGTGTCGTAGAGGGAAATAACATCTCCAGAGTGAACACACCTACAACCATTCACCAAAATAGAGTGTAAGAACTACGTGGAGAACAAGGAAGAACTGAAGGAACAAAATACCGGAGACTTTAGGGTTTGGAACTTACCAGCAAAGAAACAGAGTTTCGAGGTCACGGTCACTAAAGGGTTTCTCTGCTAAGAAAGGAGCAATTGAGTTAGTTAACGGAGTAAAAAGTAGGAGCTGATGATAGCATAGAACAACGACTTACCTTCATTGTTGTGGAAAGAGCAGAAGCTATAAGCCCCCGAGGCCACAACCTGCAAACACAAAAGAGCAACATAACCGATGAATTTCAAGAGCAACTGAATGAAAGAAACCGAGGAAAAGAGAAATCACCAATAGGCGGGCAGAACAACCAGTTGAGAAATGTATATAGAGGAACTGAAAGCCTTCAGGACAAGCACATTTTCCGTAGAGTGACAATGCTCATCAAGCATGGAGACAGAGGAACAAAACAGGCATAGAACAGTGAGCATGCTTACCAACCGGTGGAGCAGAGCACATATCCAGGCCAAGGTCAAACAAAAACAATAGTAGCAACACATTCACACAGAGAAACTGCACCAGAGAACAAACAGTAAGACCCTCGAGCCACCACAGAACAACACACAAATGATCGAGTGAATAGGGTTTGTGAACATTAACCAAGGCGGGAGTGTGTTTATTGAGGAAGGGACACATGTCCATCGTCCAACGACGCCGATACAAGCAACAAAGACCAGGACCAAAAATATCTGTGTAAATAATTGTAATCGCCCATTGATTAAACTAATCACACAATTAATCACCACCGAAATCATTACATTAATTTAAATCCATTTTATAAAGTTTATTGAGAGTAAAGAGGGGGCTGGACCCATCAAGTGGTAATAGAGCAGGAAATTGAAAGTGCCAGAATAGACATGGAAGTTGAAAGACGAGGATGTGGGAGAGGTGTGCGCAGAGCAGCAGATGAAGGACTTAGAGAGGAAATAAGGATCCTTATTGCCCATTTGGAGGCAATTGAAGCAGGAAGGAGAAGGGATCCAGAGGTAGGAGATGACAGTGAAGAAGAAGCCATAGTTACAACAGATGGATCAGATGAAGAATGGTTGGAGATGAGATTGTTGAGGTCGGTCCTATTGGCTAGTAGCAAGCCTAAGCCAGAGATCCCAAATTACAATGGCAGCTTGTCGATAGAAATTCTGTTGGATTGGATCAGCGAATTGGACAAGTATTTTGAATGTGAAGAGGTTAGTGAGGATCAGAGAGTTAAGTTCTCTGCAACAAAGCCAAAAGGACACATAGCCCTGTGGTGGGACAGTGTCTAAGCAGAAAGAAGAAGGATGAAGATGTTGCTAATAAAGAAATGGCCAAGGATGGTGGCCAAGCTGAAAGGCAAATTTTTGCCTAAGGATTACCAGACTGCACTACATCAGCAAGTGCAGAATTGGAGGCAAAAAGTGATGACAGTGAGAGAGTATACATAATAATTCTACCAGGTAAATTTAAGAGATGGTTACATAGAGGACACCCCAGAGAAAAAAACAAGGTATGTAAATGGTATGAGACTGGAAATATTGGATGAAATCAGCATTCTTTCCCTGAAAAATATAGAGGAAGCCTACTAGAGTGTCGTGAAGGCAGAGGAGAAGATCACCAGAAAGAAAAATGCCAGGAGAGGATGGGGAAATGGGAAAGGAAGAGGATAGTATTATGGCAGAGGACGAACTTCTAGTAATAGTGAAGAGGGAAGCAACTCCAAGGCTTCAGGTACAGCAAAAAAAGGAGACAACACTAGAGGTGGTAGGCCATATCAGCAAGGAAGAGGGAGTGGCTGAGGTAGAGGAGCTAACTATCAGTGCTACAAGTGCCACAAATGGGGGCATAGATATTTTGAATGTCCTGAAGTGGAACAAGCTGGCCAGAGAGGAACGTTTGTTGCACAACCAGAGGAAGCAGAGGCACTGCCCCAAGAAGCAGAAAATGTGCCAGAAACAGGGGAAGCCTTAGTTTTGAATAAAGTGTTGTTGAAACCAGCCAAAGAAACAGTTGAACAAACTCAAAGGAAAGCATTATTCTAGACAGTTTGAAAGTCGCACGAAAAATGCTGCTAGTTGATCATCGACAGTGGGAGTACAGATAATCTAGTTTCCATCAAGATGGTAGAGAAGTTGGGCTTGAAGCAGCTGAAGCACCCCACTCCTTACAAGGTGTCATGGCTGTAAAAAGGCCATCAAGTGTTGGTTGACGAACAATGTGAAGTTGAGTTCCACATTGGCAGGTACAAAGACAAGGTTATTTGTGATATTATGCCAATGGACGTGTGTCATATACTACTAGGAAGGCCATGGCAATATGACTGGAAGGTAGTGCATGATGGGAAGACAAACTGCTACAAGTTTGTCAAAGATGGGATCAAGCACACACTTGTGCCCATCAAGGAGGAGGAGACAACAGAAACAAGCGGGACAAAAGCATTACTAATGGGTGGAAAATAGTTTTTGAAGTAGATTGAAGAAAGTGAAGTGAACTATGTTGTTGTGAGGAGGGAAAAGATAGTGCTGTTGCACACAAAAATGTTTGATTTGCCTGCAGAAATTCAGAAAATGCTGCAGGAATTCAGTGATATTGTAGTTGACGATTTACCAGACAAGTTGCCTCCTAAGAGAAGTATCAGTCATCATATTGAATTTATACCTGGAGCAAGTCTACTGAATAAGGTAGCATATCAGATGAGCCCCAAAGATAACGAGGAAATCAGAAAATAGGGGTAAGAGTTGCTAGATAAAGGGTTGATAAGGGAGAGTTTGAGCCCTTGCGCAGTACCAACAATTCTCGCTATCAAGAAAGGAGGAGAATGGCGAATGTGCACGGATTCGAGGGCCATCAATAAGATCACCATCAGGTATAAATTTCCACTACCACGGATGGACGATATGATGGACTGCCTGAGTGGGGCAGCATACTTCTCAAAGATTGATCTAAAGAGTGGCTATCATCAGATTCGAATCAGGGAAGGAGATGAGTGAAAGACAACCTTTAAGACCAATGAAGGGTTGTACGAATGGTTAGTCATGCCGTTCGGTTTAAGTAACACCCCTAGTACCTTTATGCAACTAATGAATGAAATGCTAAAAGAGTTCATCGGAAAGTTTGTAATAGTGTATCTTGATGACATATTAATTTTTAGCAAGACTAAGGAGGAACACTTTCGACATGTTCAAAGTGTGCTGGAAAAATTGTAGCAGAATAAGCTGCTGATAAATATGAAAACATGTACTTTTCTACAAAGAGAACTGGTTTATTTGGGCTTTGTAATTGCAGAAAATGAGTTGAAGATGGACCCAGAGAAGAGTGTAGTGATCATTAAATGGCCATCCCCGAAAAGCCTATTTGAGGTACGTAGTTTTCATTGGCTAGAAAGTTTTTATCGCAAATTTATAAGAAATTACAGTGAAATCTGCGCACCTATTTTGGACACTATAAAAAAGGCAAGTCAGCCTTTTCGTTGGACTAAGGTAGCAGAGAAAATCTTTCAGCTCTTGAAGAAGAAGATTACAGAAAGACCAATTTTGAGATTACCATATTTTAATAAGCTTTTCCATGTTTGTTGTGATGCAAACGATACAACCATTGGAGTCGTACTTAGCCAAGAAGACAAAACTGTTGTGTTTTTCAGCAAGAAGTTGAATGCGAGTAGGCAGAAGTATTCATCTATGACAAGGAATTCTATGTTTTTGTCTAAGCACTGAATCATTGGAGACACTATTTGCTGGGGAGTGAGTTTGTTTTATTTTCTGATAATTCTGCACTGCAATATGTGATGCAATAGCATAAACTGAACCACAGGCATGCCAAGTGGGTCAAATATTTGTAGAGCTTCACCTTTGTGTTGAAACACATCAGCGGGCAGGCCAACAAGGTGGCAGATGCGTTGAGCTTAAGAGCCTTGATCTTGCAGGAAAGTACAATACAAGTGCTGGGTTTTGAGCATTTGAAAGACTTGTATCAGACTGACACGGATTTCAAAGAGGCTTATGAAGCCTGTCAAAATCCCTTGCTGAGAAACAATAGTCCATGATTGGACTATAATTTACAGGAAAAAATATTGTTTAAAGGGCAACAGTTATGCATTCCCGATTGTTCGATGAGAGAAAATATCATTCGGGAGAAGCACAGTGGAGATCTAGCCAGACATTCCGGCATAGACAAAACTTTAGATCAGCTCGGACACTTTTATTACTGGCCAAAAATGCAAAGAGATGTGTAGTGATATGTGAGTAGGTGTAAAGTCTGCCAATTGGAGAAAGGACACAGTCAAAACACAAGACTTTACACACCACTGCCTGTTCCAAGTAGACCATGGGACTCAGTTAGCATTGGCTTTGTCTTGGGTCTACCAAGAACGCAGCAAGGTTATGACTCGGTGATGGTGGTGGTAGACAGGTTTTCAAAAATGGCACATTTCATCCCTTGTAGAAAAATCAGTGATTCCACTCACATAGCTCACCTGTTTTTCATTGAGATTGTTAGATTGCACGACCTACCCAGATCTATTGTTTCTAACAGGGACGTGAAATTCATAGGACACTATTGGTGCACCCTGTGGAAGAAGTTGGATACACAATTGAATTTCAGCTCTGCATATCACCCATAGACTGACGAGCAAATATAAGTGGTGAATAGGAGTTTGGGGAACCTGCTACGGAGCCTGACTAGAGAAAATTCACGGTTATGGGATCATGTGCTTCCTCAGGTAGAATTCGCTTATAACGCTTCACTGAACCACGACACAGGGCACAGTCCATTTCAGATCCTATATGGAATGCACCCTCACGGAGTACATGAGTTGTAGGATCTTGGAAAATTAGAAAAGAGAAGCGCTGATGGGGTAGATTTCGCAAAAGCAATGAATGATCTACACAAGCAGGTGAAATCAAAATTGTAGGAAACAGCTAGAAATATAAACAATAGGCAGATTTAAAGCGACGAGAAGTGCAATTTAATGTGGGGGATGAAGTCCTTGCACACTTACGCAAAGAACGATTTCCTAAGGTCGCATATAATAAGCTGAAATTTAAGAAGATTGGCCCCTGTAAAATTTTGCGTAAATTCTCAGCCAACGCTTATGAAATACAACTACCACTGGATATAGGCATATCACCTATTTTCAACATGGTAGACCTGTTCCCATATACTTCCAACCCTAAAGATGACAGTGTGGTATGGCCAGAATGGGACACCCAGGTTGAAGGTGGTTCTTGGATGAGGCAAATTCCTTCAGCTCAACCCAATGAGATCGAGAAGTTTCTCGACACACAGGTGGCCAAGTGAACTTGCAGAAAGGAGTATCTGCGGCACCTTGTCAAGTGGAAGAACCATCCCATTGAGGATAGTTCGTGGCTCGACGCAACACAGATACAGGAAACAGGTTATTCTGTGGAGGAGCTCATGGAGAGGAGCCATGACTTTTATCACCCCGGGAGCTTGATGCAGGAGCATCTAGCTGAAGGGGATCATCATTATAGAGGGTCATTTGGTCTCTGAGAGGACTGAGGAGAAAATTTCAAGTGAACATTTTAATTTCATTTTTTTAATTTTAATTTCTTAGTGAAGTAGCATTTAGGAAGGTAAAGGTTGAGTTAAATGAACTGTTGTAGTTAACTATTTTTCATTTATTATGATATCTTTTACAAATCACAGCGTAGGAAAAATAAACACTTTTAGAAACTGGAAAAACCATCAAATGTAACTAACGGCCATTAAGGAAAAACTGTTTTCCAAAATCATTCAAAAGACAACAAAATTTATTGTAACAGGTTCGATTTTTGGAAAAGGAAAATAACAAAAATCTCTAAGCACACAGAAGTTTACATTTGACATCCCATAGTAGTCCATTTACAGTATTTCATTTTGAGTTGCCTAACACAATCAAAGAAAGTCCTTTTATTTTCATTTTATAGCGCATACGTATTTTTCTATTTGTATAAACTTAACAAGCCGACAGACAGCAAGACTTCGTAAAGTGTCAAGCCAGAGAACCTACAGAAACCTGGACGGATATTGGAGTCCCAGAAAAATTAAAGCAAAATGAGCGAAAGGAAGTTTTGATAACACACAAGTTCCAGACAATAAGGATAGAGCGAATCAACACAGGTACTTCCTGAGTAACGGAACCCTTTTCATTTATTCATAAAAAGAAATAATACAATCTCTATCAAATATAAGTTACAGTCCATACGGAATTTAATGTTGTCCAAGTTCAACAAGTTCACAGTAGGAAATGGGTTGAAAAACCCTAACATGTAAACCCTACAGTCACAAACCATAAACTGTGACAACGCAAGCCTGAGGCCTACAGTAACACTACACAAAAAGTAAAGACAGAGGACTCTACGCCTAAACCTAACCAGGCCATCACTTAAGCCAATGACAACAAAAGCAACCAAATAAGCAAAGTTATCAAGGAGCAACCCTACCGGGTCTTGCCAGCACGTGTCGTAGAGGGAACCAGGGTCTCCAGAGCGAACCCACCTGCAACCATTCACCAGAACAGAGTGTAAGAACTACATGGAGAACAAGTAAGAACTCAAGGAACAAAATACCAAAGAGTTTAGGTTTTGGAACTTACCAGTGAAGAAACAGAGTTTCGAGGTTGTGGTCACTAAAGGGTTTCTTTGCTCACAAAGGAGCAACTGAGTTAGTTAACAGAGTAAAAAGTAGGAGCTGATGATAGCATAGAAAAAGGACTTACCTTCATTGTTGTGGAAAGAGCCGAAGCTATAAACCCCGAGACCACAACCTGCAAATGCAACAGAGCAACATAACTGATGAATTTTGAGAGAAACTGAATGAAAGAAACCAAGGAAAAGAGAAATCACCAATAGACATGCGGAACAACTTGCTGATAAATGTATACAGAGGAACTGAAAGCCTTTAGGACAAGCAAATTTTCCATAGAGTGACAACGCTCATCAAGCACGGAGACAGAGGAACAAAACAGGCATAGAATAGTGAGCATACTTACCAAACAGTGGAGCAGAGCACGTATCCAAGCCAGGGCCAAACAAAAACAACAGTAGTGACACATTCACACAGAGAAACTGCACTGGATAAAAAACAGTAAGACCCTCGAGCAACCACAGAACAATGCAAAAATGACCGAGTGAATAGGGTTTGTAAACATTAACCAAGGGGGGAGTGTGTTTACCGAGGAAGGGACACATATCCATCATCCAACGGTGCCGGTACAAGCAATAAAGACCAAGACCAAAAATATCTATGTAAATCATTGTAATTGCCCATTGATTAAACTAATCACACCAATTAATCACTGCCAAAATCATTACATTAATTTAAATCCATTTTATAAAGTTTGTTGAGAGTAAAGAGGGGGCTGGACCCATCAAAAAATCAATATGTTCAAGAGATACTACATGGTTTTCTTGGGTGTGATCCTCGTTTGGTAATTCATGATAAGAAATGATGATTTTAGCTGTGATGTGTGGCCATCTAGCCTCTTTTCCCTTGAAAATAATCTCATTCCCTGATAGCTAGATTGACCAGCAAACGAGGAGAGGTAGACAATGCGTTTTTCTATCGTTGCTTGTAGCTCTCTAGAGATCCCAAGCTTCAGATACAGATTGACCATGGCATCTGATAGTTTTGGAAAGAATATCAAGGACTTGAATCCAAATCTATGCAGTGATCGGGCAAGATAGGAATAAATGGTTGTTGGTTTCCTCTACCTGTTTACAAAGCACACACCAGTTCGGGTCGTGAAAAGATCGGCGCATAAGGTTGTTTCCAGTTGGTGTCTTGTTCCAGATGACATTCCACATGAATAGCTTCATTCTTGGTGGCACTTTGAGCTTCCAAAGCTTTCCTCACTAGTCCGAAAGTAATAGTGGTCTATGTGCGGAGTGGATGATGGGACAACTGACTTTCAAGGAGTATATGTCGTGGTTATTCGGTGTCTAGACGAGGTCATCTATACCTTATTTTATACAAATATGGGATTCAGTCAGGGCATTGAGATAACTTTCCCATTCCAGCTATCATTGTTCGGGGATACCTAATAGCATCGATGATGATCAAGCTTGCTCGAAAATGGAGCTGTTCTCTAGATCAGCCAAATGTGCAATTACTTTGATATTCCTATGATTGAGAAATAGAATAAGGTTAGGAGGTAATCGAAACATATTCCGCCCTCTCGTCTAGGGGTCCAAATATATGCACACCATTGTACCATCATTGATTCGCCATGCTAACCCATTTCTGATAGTAGGCAAGGTGTGTATAATTGCTTGCCAAACCATGAATGTCCCAATCTACGACCAGGAGGGTAAGCGGATCCAATCCATAAGTTGATGAGGCCATATATATTTATGCTAAGTGACTTCAGTCCAAATATTTTTCGATGTGAGCATGATCCATCCCATCTTGGCAGCAAGTGCATGTGCAAATGAAGATAAGTCCTTCAGTCCCCATCTGCCCCATTTCTTGGGTAGAGCAATATGCTTCCAACCCACCCAGGCAAATGGTTTTCCCTCCTTATAATCATTCCAAAGGAATCTGCAACAAATATTTTGAATTCGAGATAAGATTCCTTTAGGAATCCAAGCCAGCGACATCCAGTAAACTGGTGTAGCCTCCAAGACGGATTTAATGAGGACTAACCGTCCAGCTCTGGAGAAGAATCTATGGTTCCAATTGAGTAAATGTTTTTCGATCTTAACTAAGAGCTAGATCCAGTGGGTAATCCTGTAGCAAAGAGGTTTGATCGAGAAACCTAGATATTTGAGTCCATCCTCTAGATGACGGCTCTGATAAGGAAATTTTTGTTGTGCAAACCTTACTTCATGAGGAGAAGCATTAGAGAGAGTAATGGTAGATTTTGAGTGGTTTTCTTCTATAGCTGTGGCCCTCGCGAAAAGGGTGAGTAAATCATAGAAGGTAGAGGTGTCCCTTATACTTCCATTAAGGAAAATGAGCACATCATCTACCAAGAGCAGATGAGTGAGGAGGCACTAATCATATATTTTGTCTCCCTTAAGTTGCCCATCCTGCTTGGCAAATGCAATGAGTCTGTTGAGACCTTCCATGATGATCAGAAAGAGGAGGGGTGAGAGCGGGCATCCTTGCCGAAGACCATGCTCAGGATGAAAGAAATGAGATGTTGAGCCATTAATGAGTACATTGAAGGAGACCGAGGTGATGCAACACATGATCCAATCGATGAAGGGAAGGGGAAAGTCCAAGTGTGTAAGAATCGTTTTAATGTAGATCCAACTGACTCGGATGAAAGCTTTAGCAAGATCAATCTTGAGGATGACCCCTTTTAGATTTTTAGTTTTCAGAGAATGAAGGGCTTCCTGCGCAAAGCCAATAATCTCATGGATTTGTCTATTATGGAGGAAAGCAAATTTCTCTGGTATATTTGACAGGATAGGATGGGCTTGAGGCAGTTGGCTATGATCTTGTAGAGGCAATTACAGAGCGATATAGGCCAGAAGTCACTTAAGGAAGAGGGGGAGTCGGATTTGGGAATGTTGGAAATAATACTGAGAGGGGGGGGTGAATCAGTATTATCAAATCAACCACTTTTCAATTTTCATATTCTGATTCATATATGCTACTTCAGTTAAATATATCCGCGTATATACGCTACTGTGTTAAAAGCAACTAGCGTACATCCAGTAAACTTTATGATTTAGTTAGTTCGTCTTCAGTGAATGCATCAGAACATTATCAACCATATGAACAGTAAACAGAATAGATCATCACACATAAAGAGCACACATGAACACCATGATATAAGGTGGAAACCCAATGTGGGTGAAAACCACCTGCCGCAATTTGTTTCTATCTTCCTTTAATAAGAAACTTCTTTTACAATGTACTGGTGCAGTCCTTTACCAGCACGCAAGCTGCAACCTGCAGAGGGCTACAACCCTCTCTTGTTTTCCAGCTTCTTCTGGAAGGGAGCTACAACCCCCTCAGCTCTTGTACTAGCTGATATACTGGTACGTACGTGTTGACCTACAGAAGGCTACAACCTTCTTTTCTTCCAGGGACCATGTTTCATACATTTTCAGATTGGATCCATAAGTACAAAACAATCACTGCTGCAATACAATCATCAACTTATACTTGCATCATAAATCTCTAAATCACCCAATACTGAATCATTGAAACCCTGTCATCAAAAACACAGAATGCAGACCAGAGCCCAGAACTCTGCAACAACCACTAGAATCAACAGAACCTGAAACACCAAATCTCATAATGCATACGCTACTTGACTATATCAAAACCACATGTATACACACTTTCACCAGAGACAACCCACGTATAGATCTAAAGATAATTACTTATACCTTCGTTTTCATATCCAACCTGAGCCAAGCATCACAAACCCATAACTAGATCTTCCCACTTCGTCGGACATCCATTCCTTGCATCCCCTTTGCCTAATGATCTTCTCCTTATATAGGTTAGGCTTATCTCAATACTATGGTCCAAAACCATGTAGAAACAATACCATGGACCCAATACTTGGGATCAACACTTCTGACGAGATACCATGATCCACAACCGTAGGTTAAAATACCAAGGACTAAATACCACGGACCAAAACATAAGTTCTCCCACATGTACGCGCTTTTCCTTGCGTGAAAGTGGGTGTATATGCATATGCGTCTTCGGAACGTCTAACCCGCGTGTATACGTGACTTTGTCACAATGAACCTGCGTATATCTCTCTCTTGACCTGTTGTACTAAGATTTGTCCTATGATTAAGTTGCCATCACCTGTATCAAACCTTTGAGTGAGTTGCCATCAAGGACAACACTTGTATCATAATGCAAACATGGAATAAGTGCAACGAATGTGGAGTTGATGGCCTCATACGTATGCCCAGATGACCTGCATTCTTCTACCACCTTGTGTAAGTCCTATCCAATAGTCGCATGAAAGGCGAGATAGAACTTGATCAACTAGCCATCAGGCCCTGGACTCTTATCCTTTTTAAACCATTTTAAAGTGATTTCCATTTCCCCCATAGAGACAGGGGAGATGAGTTGCTTAGCCTCATCCAAGTCTAAAAACCTGAGGAAGTGTCGTGCAATCCAAACAATTTCAGTGAGAGAGGCACCAAGAGGGGCCTTGAATAGTTTTCGAAAATGAGAGTTTCCAAGGTGAGACAACTAATTATAGGAGTTTGTCATTCCCCCATCCTCCATGTGCATGTTCCAAATAGTGTTTCTGGATTTTATTCCCTTAGAAAAGTTTTGGAAGAACTTTGTATTACCATTGCCTGCTTGTAACCATACAACCCGAATATGGAGGCGCCAAGTTTCTTCCCTCTCCCTCAGGATCTTTGATCAATGCTCTTCCAACTCAATGAAGTGGAACATTTCCTCCACCGTTTTGAATCCTTGACCCTATTCATCCAACAAATTAGCAAAAGGCTGTTCAATAGTGCTAAGGGTTTATTCGTCCTGGTCTGTTTTTTCCTTGGCCCATAAAATGGATAGTCTCTTAATATTTATGAGATTGGTACAAAATCCTTCCGCCAAGGTTCTCCCTGAGGTTGGTGGGTGACATAACCAAAATCCAGTGACCAATTGAATATATGAGGGGTTTGATAGCCAAGTAGAGTTGAATTTAAAAGGTGCCTTTCACTTTTGAGTAGGGCCAGAGGTCTCCATGAATATAGGGGAGTAGTCCAAAATTCCTCCAGATCCAACCCATTTTCTGTAAAGAGAGAGTCTGTGTAGCAGGGTATCCTTGATGAGGAAGAAATCCAGGCACCTGGCCAGGGAAACCTCCCCAATTTTGCGATTGCGCCAGGTGGGTTGTCTCTTAACCATCATAATGTTCGTCAAATGATGTTGTTCTAGGAGCTACTCCATTATATACGATAAAGGATCCACCTGAGCATTGTTCCCCCACGATTCCCCAAATCCAATGGAGAAGTTTAGGTCACCACCCAATATAATATTATTAGAGTTGATAATGGAGAGATTTAACAAATGGTTCCATAAAAACTCTCTGTTGTGAGAGGGAACATATATATTGAAAATCCTGAGATCCATGCCCACGTCCAAGGAAAAAATATCCATGTCGATGAATCCTACACCACCCCATGAGGCATTGAGGTGAATAGTGCGGGGGTTAAACCCCAGGGCCAACCCACCCGATCAACCCATGACATCAAGTGATAGGAAGACCTATCCCAGTTTTAGTGATTGAAGCACATGAGAGATTTGGTCAGCCAACACCAGGGCTTCTTGTAGAAAGATAATGTCTACAGGCTCATATTCAAATAGTCGTTTAAGGGCTAGCTTTTTGGGAGAGCTAGCCAAACCCCGACAGTTAAAAGAGAGCCACTTCATGGGGGAGACTTTGGGAGGGTAGTCTGAGCTCTAATTACCCAATCAAGAGATGATGTTTGCTTGATGCCACTTCTACCCTAGCTAGTAGGATGGCCTTCGACAAATGGGATTTGCACCCTCTGGTGGATTTTGTAGTGGAGGAGGGGGCTAACAGGCCTAGCCCGGAGGTATCAGTGCACACAGGAGGGCGTGGGAAGTGGGAACGAAAGTTGTATGGGTGCAAGGGTCCATGGATGGACGAAGACGTAGTAGAAGAGGCTTGTTCTAAGGGAGGGAAGGAGGGAAGGGTAGTCGAGTTAACCAGAAGGTGTGAGACAAGGGGGAAAGGGATGGAGAGAGGAGTGAAATCTAAAAAATATGCAGATGCGGAATGCATATGAAGTGCAGAGCATGTAAGAGTAGATTCAAAAACAGAGATAGGAAGAAGAGGAGTACCCTAGGTTCAAGTAGCCTCGACAGTAGCCCTTGATCTAGTCATTGGCGAGGAGGGAGGGTGGGGAGTGCTTGAAGTAGGCAGATGAGTCGCAACTCCATTCTTTGGCGGCAGTGTGTTAATAGGAGGAGTGTGCCCAGGTACAGATGCTAATTCCCTAGCTGCAACACACTCTGCTTCCTTTGTAGGGTTTGTGTCCTTATGAACTGTGGGCATTCCTTGTAGAGGTGCCCAACCTTGTGGCATCTATGGCATTTGAATGGGACTCCTTCGTAGTCTAGGATTTGAATCCTGTTGAAATTTTCCATCGCAATATGATTTTTTCCTCTAATCCTTCTCTAGTGTCCAGATGGACCAGAATGCGCACTGGAGACTAGTTGCGAGATTTGATATATGATCTGTTGTAGTCTAGGTAGGTGCCGAGTCCATTGCCTATGTGAATGAAAACGTCTTCAAACCAGTATTGTAAGGGGAGACTGTGCAACCTAACCCATAATGGTCCTGCACCTATTTATTCCCTCTCTGGATTGAAAATTGGGCTCCAATGCTTTAGCATGAATGGATGCAACGCATGATGAAAGAGTTTGCTGCTAGCAAAAGCAACGCACAGAAGCTGCTGATCAATCTCCACGCAAAGTTGGATGCACCAGCTGAGTGAATCAGGACGAGTCACGATGATTGTGTTAGGGGATTGTTGGGTGGTGGAAGCCCCACGCAACGGGTATGGGGCGTGAGCCCGTAATTTTGGGTTAGCAGCACGACAAAGACTCTGCGAGATGCACATAACACGATTTGTAATAAGTCAAAGTCAAAAAGGTAGTTCACCTGGAAATAATGTAAAGAAATGTAAGTTGAGTCGGCCCGCCCATGGATCATGGTCCATGGAAAGGTATAAATAGAGCGAGGCTCTATGGGTAGAGTAGCTAAGTTTTGGGATGATTTTGGAGATCTGATATGTAATGGGTATCTGAGAAGAGCACTGGGAAAGCGTCTGTAAGTCCAAGTTGAGGGTTGGGGTAGAGGATAGAGGCTCTAAATTTGTGTGCAAGGAGGCCTGGAAGAGTCCACATCTATGTGCGTGGACCCCTGCAGCTGAGTGCGCACGACAAATCTGGATGTAAAGGTGATAAATGGAAATAAAGATAAGTTCCTTTTGAATTCTGTGTTAAATCTGAATTATCGCAACTTTGCTCTTTCATGATTAATGAGACTATTTTGATATGCATATGCTTATTGAATAATTGTGAATCGAGTTTGATTTTGATACGCAAACTGAATGAAAATAATAAATGTTTGCTTAAAGACCACATTACAAATAGATCTGCATCCAGTAGATTAGATTTGTAGACTATGTGAGGTAGTCAGGATTCGCGCGAATATAGCACAGTGCGAAGCTGTAGAAAAGAGTGCGAACCACATCCAGACATTCCAAGGGTGCAGAAACCTAGTTCCAACACCCTCCCCTACTACCTCAGGTGAGACCTCAGTCCTCGCTTGTGGGCAGTTGCCGAAAGGGCTGGTAGCTGTGGGATTTGCTTGGCTAAATTATTCTTCCGAACCTGGGTCAGGCCCATATAAGCCAACAAATGGTTCCGTTGCTAGGACCGGTATCTACCTAGGGGGTGTCTGATGTGGGAACACTAGAACCCTACAAAGAAGGAGATTGAAGAGTGGTGGGATCTGAAGCTCCACGAGTTCGTAGTTCAGGAAAACAGAAACTCGTGAGTATCAGAGGAAGATTGACTGGACCAATATATATTCATAGATATTCATGAGATCTTCTTCGCATCATTCCCGGTAGAACTGTACAAGTGGGTTGCAAGGCTAGCTGACAGTGTGGGAAGGTACAGATTGGACCAACCTATTGTGTGGACCCCAGAACTAGTGTGCAGGCTAGAAGTCGCTGAGGATAAAATCACGCGCATAGTAGATCATTGGCTGGATCGGGTAATAGGAGGGTTTATCACTGAGTTCGTAATAGATACTACCGTGAGCTACAATGAAGCAGAAAGGCAATTTCTTCAAGGACCTTGAGGTAGATATATCAAATCATTAAATACCTGCATTAAAATGTTGTTGTGTGAAAAACATAGTATGCGCATGTATTGATGTCTAGGGTAACGCGACGCGGAAGAGGTTGTCGCGGACCGGGAGGGGTAGAGAATAGTCCTTTGGCTACCATTTTCGGGGAAAGAAAAGAGGAGATTGCAAGGCTCTCACTAGGGAGTGCGATCCAGTTGATCAGGGAACACGATAACACCTACACAATGGATTCCGAGGAGGAGACCGAATGATGGCAGAATCGATTGCAGGAAGTTACGACACTTAACTACAATATGATTCGGTCACTGCGATGCGTAACCACTAAGGAGAAACAATAGCCAGTAGAGAGCGCTGCAACATATGAAGGGCATCTCGTCCAACACGACACTGTGTACATAGCATAGGAACATCATGATGGGTCGAAAAACGTGTTGCACATATTGTGGGGGGCCGCAGAAGCCAAGATCTAGGAAGCAGTTCCAGGTATGCATTGGAAGACGTACACGGCTACCAAGCTGGTATAGAATAGTCAGTCATCAACAACGAAGGGTCCAAATGCATATTAGGCAACCATCAACCCAACCAGATATGTGCGGAACGAAGGCTCTCATGACCGGACAAGGAAGTCTCTCGGATACAACTCACCCTATCAGTGAAAATATCTACGATAGAATTCAGCAGCTCCGGGCAACCATTTGGCGTGGTAAGGTGCAGTTGGGTAAGTTAGAAGAAATAGGGGCCAAACTTTACACACAAAGTGCGAAGCTAGATAAAGCTATTAACAAATTGTAGTTAGAAGCCGCCTACATGGATCATGTAAAGGAGTGAACGAGGGAAACGGGCATGGCTGGTTCTCCTACCCTGCTACAAGTAGTGACCCTGCTAGCATGGTTGCGCTGGAACTTGAAAGGACAAGACCGCACACATCACAACCCGTTAGCAGAATCAAGGGAACACAGAAGGTGCTCGCAGCCCGGGCTAGTCGGGAAATGGAAGACCCACATGAGGGGTTCGCCCACCTGACTATCCATAGGAGGACTAGTCCTAGTGCTCCATGAAGTTGAAAGAGGGCACGAGACTATAAACCAGGTTGTTGTGAAGCTGCACGAGATGACCTCAACATACATACAAAAACTGCATTTGCGATCCTGGGGTTTCGTAGCCATGAAGGAAAGATGGAAAGCGACCATTGCAGGTATTGTTCATGACATGATGACCCATTTAAAGCACCATGGAGTGGGCGACGGGAAATTAAGGCCAAAGAATAACCATCAAAATCGAATTGATGAGCTGCCGCAAGGGAAAGTAGCCAATATTAAATTTCGAGTCATATAAAATCATAGTAAGGATCACACCACCATGTATTACCATCTCGCAAGAAAGCTACCATGGGTTAGGAGCAAGTGCAAGATGAGTGACGAGCAATTTGAAGAAAGTCTGTGGTTTAAGGCATTGCCGAAGCACTACCAGGAAGCAATCATCAAAGCACACAACCCTACCACCGATAACCCGCAACAAGCTTTGCCGCAAGCAGTCGAGCTCCCTAGATCACCACGGACCCCAAGGACTAGGAAGGAACCTCAGGTTCCAGAATCAGAAAGGAGGTTGCTGCGACACCTGTAGTTTGGCAAATTCATAATGGAGGAAAAGGGTAAAACTGTTACAATTGACAGCGACGAAGAAGCAGAAGAGTCTCCCACATATATCGAAGAAGTAAACCCTGAGGAAGATCCCATATAGCCAGTGTGACGACCCAAGTATGTGCCGCCAAGCAAGGGGAAGGCGAAGGTACCTGCAAACCTAGATGAAGTCGACACTGTAATCGTTACGCCGTCTCTACCAAAAGCTGTCCTAGTGGAAAAATCGATGGTTGGCCATGTTGCGACAATGAAGTTCAATGATTGGGACCTTGCAGATATAGTAAAATTTCCCCACTTTGCGACATAGGCACTAATGGAGCGGAATGTAGAAGGAATGGTGACAATGCTACAAACAAAGGAGTGGCTGCGAAAGGTGGACAAAGCCGGGTTCTCTGTCTCTTGTTGATTCCTCACTTTCTCCAGCCTCCTATCACCATGTCGATCATAAAGTAGTTGCTCTGTTTATAACATGAAGTGATATTATGGGTCGGAAAACCTGTCAGTATCACAACTGAACTTATTCATTGGGTCTTGCACCTTCCCTGCAACGGACGACACCCCCAGTAAATTACTGATAGAAGTAAAGATGTCGTGATGATAGAGTGATTGAAAAGGAAGTATCAACTCGCTAAGGGAAAACGAGGGTACATCATTGACAGTATCTCAAACAATGCAGTTCGTGTTGCCACTCAGTTGCTGGCAAGGAAAGTAATAAGGAAATGCTGTGGTATTGAGGTTCCCACCGTAGTTATCACACTTTCTGAGGAATGCATAGCCGACATACAGTTTAATTGGTCGCAATTCCTTTGTGAAGAGTTTTTGACCAATTGTTGCGAAGTGCAGGAGGAAGGCAAGACTTTCCATTATGCGTGGCTGCTCTACCATGTGAAAGTTTACAACAACTACACGATAGTGCCACAATAGAACTCCATGCTAGGGCTGGCCACGTCGACCAAGTACTCCAAGAGTAGAAAATTAATATTGAATAGCTACGGCTCCAACGCGATGGAGCAATCACACAAAAGTAGCAGATGGAGAAGGTAGTAGCGGAAGCCTGTTCGAGTGCCCAGGTGTTAGAAATTGCGGGGGACTTGCCCATTGAGAAACAGATCTGTAAACGGGCTACTAGGTTGCAAAAGACAAAGGAGGAGGCCGTGCGGATCCAACTATAGCTTAGCGCACAGATCATGGACTTAAGACTGCAGGTTCCACCATCGACGCTACTAGAGATCCTAGAGCAACGCATGAACATTATTACTATGGGGTGCATGATGCTCACACAGTCAATGGTGGAATGTATTGAGCTGCTAACTCAGTGGATTTTTACGCTCACCGCCGTTCAGGAGGATCCAACACTTCGTCGATTGGTATCCGAGGCCTAGGAGCTCCAGCAAGCTTATGATCAACTAAGAGGGACCGTGCAGACCGTTGCTATCACGCAGCACTTGGCTAAGATCTGGGAGGTGTAGGACATAAAAATCCAAGCCGATGTCACTAGAAAAAAGGAAGTAGTGGTTAAAGCCCGTCTCCAGCCATGGCTCGATGAGGCATTTACGGTTTGAACCACCATAGAGCACAAGGTAACTCATATGCAAGCTGAGTATGCCACTATGGAGATAGCTGAGACAGGGATTGAGGTGTCGACGACACATGTGGAACAGATGCAACACATGACAGAAGATTTTACTGCTAGCACAAGTGATGCACAGAAGCTACTGACCGATATCCATGCAAAGTTGGATGCACCAGCTGAGTGACTTGAGATAAGTCACGATGATTGTGTTGGGGGATTGTTGGGTAGCGGAAGCCCCACGCAACGGGTATGGGGTGTGAAGCCCATAATTTTGGGGTAGGAGCAGGGCAAAGACTCCGCGAGATGCACAAAACATGATTTGTAATAAGTCAAAGTCAAAAGGGTAGTCCACCCAAAAATAATGTAAAGAAATGTAAGTTGAGTCGGCCCGCCCATGGATCGCGGTCCATGGAAAGGTATAAATAGAGTGAGGCTCTATGGGTAGAGTAGCTAAGTTTGGGATGATTTTGGAGATCTGATAAGTCTGAGTCGAGGGTTGGAGTAGAGGATAGAGGCTTTGCAGCTGTGTTTGTAGAGGCCTCAAAGAGTCTGCAGCTGTGTGTGCTTACCCCTGTAGCTGAGCGCGCAGGGCAGATCTGGATGTAAAGGTGATAAGTGCAAATAAAGATAAGTTCCTTCTAAATTCTATGTTAAATCTGAATTATCGCAACTCTGCTCTTTCATGATTAATGAGACTATTTTTATCTGCATATGCTTATTGAATACTTGTGAATCGGGTTTAATATTAATACGTGAACTGAATGAAAACAATAAATGTTTGCATAAAGACCGCGCGGGGTAGTTAGGATTTGCATGAATTAACGCAGCGCGAAGCTGTAGAAAAGAGTACGAACCCTCCAAACTGCATCCACACACCCCAAGGGTGCAAAAACCTAGTTCCCACAACCTCCCCTACTACCTCGGGTGAGTCTCGCGGGCTGTTGCCGAAAGGGCCGGTAGCTGCGGGATTTGCTTGGCCAAGTAATTCTTCCAAACTTGGGTTAGGCCCATATAAGCCAACAAATGGTTCCGTTGTTGGGACCGGGATCTGCCTAAGGGGTGTCTGATGTGGGAAAAATGGAACCCTACAAAGAAGGAGATTGAAGAGTGGTAGGATCTGAAACTCCACAAGTTCGTAGTTCAAGAAAACAGAAACCCGCGAGTATCAGAAGAAGATTGGCTGGACCGATATATATTCACAGATATTCACGAGATCTTCTTCGTGTCATTCCTGATAGAACTATACGAGTGGATCACAAGACTAGCTTACAGCGTGGGAAGGTACAGATTGGAATAGCCTATTGTGTGGACCCCAGAATTGGTGCGCAGGCTAGAAGCCATCGAGGATAAAATCGTGTGCACAGTAGATCATTGGCTGGATCAAGTAATAGGAGGGTTTAACACTGAGTTCGCGATAGATACTACCATGACCTACAACGAAGTAGAAAGGTTGTTTCTTCAAGGAACTCATGATAGATATATCAAATCATTAAATACCTGCATTAAAAAGCTGTTTTGTGAAAAACAGATTATGCGTGTGTATTGATGTTTGGGGTAATGCGACGTGGAAGAGGTTATCACAGACCGGGAGGGGTAGAGAACAGTCCTTTGGCTACCATTTCTTGGGAAAGCGAAGAGGAGCTCACGAGGCTCTCACCAGGGAGTGCTTCCTGCTGATGCCACCTCCGTCCACACCACCACTCGCATCACCTACGTCAAACCCATCCACACCAACACCGACCCCACCATCAACCCCGCCACCACCAAAAGTTGGGATGGCGAGTGCAATCAAACTGCTAGTGTTTAAGGGTGTGGGGAATGAAGACCTAGGACGATTCTAGTTTGTGATACGATCTGTATGGGACACTCAAGGCATAATAGATGAGAACATCAAGAAGGCCACCTTAGTTAGTGCATTACAAGACCATGTGCTGACATGGTACATAAAATACTCGACCGATCATCCGAATGAGGGAATAATGGCAATCCAGGATGCGCTAAATAAAGAGTTTGGTCGACCAAAATCAGAAACCCAGTCGGTTATTGGGTTCAAGGAGATCACCATGTTGCCTGGCAAAACTCTGTGGGACCTGGACCAAAGGTTAAAGAGCACCATTCGTGAGGCAAACATGACACTAATAGATGAGAAGCACCATGCTTGGTTTATCGCATCATTAATGTCATATCTGAGATTGGCTTTTTCGTAGCAAAAGATCTCAACCCAAGCCGAAGCACTAGAAGTAGCGATGCGACTGCACGAAACCCGAATACAAGACCCAGGGTTGGGAGTACAACAAATCCAAGTGCAAATACAAAACTTATGTCTGGAGATGCGAAGCTTAAAACAGGGATAGGCGCCTAGGACCGAGATACCAGAAGAAGTATGGTGTATCAAATGCAAGGAACTGGGCCATGACAAAGACCACTGTCCAATCTTTGCAAATCCTATGGTAGGAGGAGGGCCCATAACATTGCGACCAAGAGGTATAGGTTGGGCCACACATAGCACCCACACTCTGGTGCACAATATGTGAAGTTGGAGGAAAGCATGCCACGGACAATTGTCACATATTGCCAAGTCTACGACAACCCCCTCCTCAATGCTTATTTTGTAACTTCTTCCGAATGGTGGGCCACAAGGAAAGAAATTGCCGCAGTTACCAAATGTTGATGGATCGAGCACTAGGGTATAGGATACAAACAGAGGCGCGTGCACAGGACTCCACTGCACCATTCATATGGGGAGGGTACCAAGGGTGCGAACGGGGCCGCGGAGGCATGGCACCTGGACGGGGGCGAGGGAAATTAATTTGTTACAACTGTGAAGGGTCGGGGCACTATGTGCGGGATCGCATGAACCCGACCAAAGCCTGTTGTCGTTACTGCTACCAATTTGACCATGAAGTAATTGATTGCCCCACGTTGATCGCTCAGATGCGCGAAAAGGTGGTTCTCTCGGCCAGCCCCACTTAGAACATCCAGATGATGAAGGTTGAACCTGTGCAGAGGAATCGACCATAAATATGATGCTCTGGAGTGGCGCGACCATTGGAGAAGATAAGGGGAACCATCCAGAGATGGATGCATGGGTCCGTAAGGTCCCCCCAAAATAGCTAGACTTTGATTTAGAACGTGCGAAGGAAACCTTTATGGAAGCCAAGAAGAGCTTAGCAGAGGCTTCTACATCGGGGAGTAAGGATCAATTTGGATTAGAGAAGGATACATCTGTGTTAACTACCTTCTTGGAAACATGCATGCACTTACTAAGGGATGCCAAAGTGGTAAGGGGGTTGCAGGAATTGATAAATCGGTGTGTGGGAGCGAATGAACCACGAATGATCCAAAAATTAGGAAAACATGCTTTTCACACTAGGCGGGAAATGCGACTAACAGTCCAGATTGGGGACTATGAGATGAATCAGGTCGTTTTAGATTTGGGGTCCAATGCAAGTGTCTTACCGAAGCAGACTTGGGAACACATGGGTAGGCCTCCACTGCAATGGTCGCTGATTCAACTAAGGATGGCTAACCAGCAAAATATTCTGCCTATGGGACGCCTGCACGGAGTTATAGTAGACATCGATGGAGCCAGCACCCAAACCGATTTTGAGGTTATCGAAATTGTGGATGATAGTAACCCATATCCTGCACTCTTAGGGATAGATTGGGCGACAGATATGAATGGAGTCATCAATCTCAAAAAACGCAAGATGATCTTCGAAAAGAAATCTCTCCACATGGTGGTCCCGTTGGACCCAGCAGAAGGGGTGTGATATACCGAGCCCGTGTGTGATGCAGAAAGCGACAACGAGCTGGACTATATATACCAAATTACTATGCAGGATCAGGACAGGGTCAATCTGATAGCGGATGGTCGACTCTCATGGGACGATAGTTCTTGCACATCAGACTCAGATGAAGAGGTTGAACGATGGCAGAACTAACTACATGAAGTAACCACGCTCAATTGTAATCGAATGGTGACAGTGGGGGTAGAGGAACTGCCGAAGAGATTTGCGAAAATGCTGCGGGCAACTTCTACTCCCGGCTAGAGGGTCACTCCAAAGATGCGAATGACAGGGCGTAGATGTCGAAGGAAGGCGTGCGCAAGGTCAGAAGCATGAAATAAAGTATGCATTCCTTGCCAACTGAGGCTACTAGTATCTGACCTGTGGACATCTACCCAGCTTGGAAGTAATAGCCTGAAACCCCCTCAATAGACCAACGCCAAGGTTAGTAGAGGTTCAAGGAAGTTGTGGCTACCACAGGTATGCTAGGCCTGTAATAGACGACAGAAGGAATCTCAGAAAAGACTGAGTGGCCGTGGAACCTTCAAAACCACCAAACAGGAGTTACGACTGAAGAAGCGAGGTACATCGCGAAATAGAGGGGCCCTGGAATGTACTGTAACATTGCTACTGTGGCTACGCCCGCACTCAAGAAAGAGAATAAACCCCAGACTGATTACCTAGATGCTTCAGAAGTGCTCATAGCCCGAGCTAGCAGGGATGAGCCGACCTCGCACCAAAGGTGCGAACACCTGACTAGCAGTAGAAACTACAGTCTCAGTACCTTAGGCAGTTGAAAGAAGGTGTGGGACTATAAACCAGCCTACGGAAAACCTGCGTGGAAAAAGGAATCGTCACCAAGCTAAGCAGTTCCCAAGTCCGCAGCTGCACCTCAAGGATAGTGCTACCATGGGGAAAAATCAAAAGATAACCGTTAGCCACATGGGCCTTGACAGGCTAGTCAAATCACATCAGACAGGAGCGGGCGACAGGACATTAAGGTGAATGTTCCGGATGAGATACGTAGAGATTTGATGACTTGAATTGCAAACGGATTGAAGAGATTTTTTCAAATTTCATAGCATGTGGTCGCTACTGAATTTTTGGTGCTTTGAACTAACAAAAATAGCAAGTACATGGCTACCAGGCACTCCATGAGCACTATGGAAAGAACCCGAGTGCGAGTTGTCGAAGAGATGCAGTTGAATCGGGAGGAGGCCTCTCAAGTTCCTAAAGTTCCTAAATCCCCATGCACCCCATGACCTAGGAAGAATAAGCAAAAGATGGGTCCAGTTCGGGCCTCCCCAAGATTCAACAAACATTCAGCAGGTGGCAAAGGAAAAATAGGGATCGATGAAATCACTGAGGAGGAGGACGACTTGCAAGACCTGATCGATCAAATTGACGCACAGGTGGAGGAAGAATAACTTGTGTTCTAGTTCCCATCGTTACCCCCGTATCTTTCTCCATGGACCGGGACGACCAAGCTAGCGAAGGACGTAGATGCTGCAAAAACTACGCTCCAGAGCCCGCTCCTTCCAGACGATATAAGGTTCGAAGGGTTACCCATGGGGCACGTTCCAAGCACCAAGTTCGAAGATTGGGACCTGACAGACAATGAAAAGTTCCTCAAACTAGTCAAAGGCACCCTATTGCCACAAAAATCGTTACTAGGCATTGAGAGGGTCAGAATGCTGAACCTCGGATGGATCCCCCACTATCACCGCACAACCATCACCATACTTGTCATTTGACAATTGCTAGGTCTCATTCATGATGGATATCTCTGGTTGGAAGAACCAATCCTGATCACAACTGACCTAATCCACCGGATTATGCACCTGCCATATAAAGGGAATAACCCCGCAGACATAGCTAGAACCAGTAGCGAGGGAGGCATTACCAAAACTGTCAAGGAAAGTTACCATCTGGAAAAAGAGAAGTGAGGGTATATCATCGCAAGCTTCAGCGACCGCATAGTACGAGTCACCACTTAGATCCTAGCTGGTAAACTTATGAGAAAATGTCGCGCCGATGAAGTGCTCGCCACTGTCATCGCATTGGTAGGACAGTATGTCGAACGTGTTCAGTTCAATTGGGCACAATTCTTATGTGACGAATTTCTGACCAATTGTAAAGAAGCATAAGACAAAGGTAAGACCTTTCATTATGCATGGTTGGTCTTATCAATCCTTCTGGTTATAGGTGACTTGTTACCGGAGAGCTAGTTTCCCAACATTAAGGATAGTCTACCTGAGGTAGTACGGTATATTTCACTTTGGGCTACAAAGGATGCAACAAGGGTTTCCGCGATCCGAGCATTTTGGACCTCCATGGAAGGAAAGATACGGATGGGGATTGCTCGAAGACCACACATGTCCCCCATAATCTACAACAACTTTCAAAGCACGGACGAGTTCAAGGTAGACATGCATCATGTGTATATCCGCACGCGAAAGGACCCAGAGCGATCTTGGGTTACATTACCATTCCTTGCAATGGATGATACCATTTACATAGTATTAACAGCATGGCCTTTGGAATGGTGCGCCCTTGATAAGACCATTCTCGACCGAGTGGTCGCACAACAACAGAAGAAGGAACGCCAGTAGAGACTCATCCAAATGGTAGAAAAATCATGACAAGACCACCAGGTCGCTTTGCAGTAGGGAGCTACCAAAAGCGCAAGAGCAATAGAGAACCAAATGGATCAAGGAACGGATTTGGAATAGGATCTACAACACGAAACAGAGACACAAGACCACCCAAGCGATCACGCACCAAGGAAACATTGGCTGCATGAAAAAAGTCCAAAACAGTGAAGGCGCTAGAAAAATACTTCATGGAGAGCAACCAACCCGTTAACAATGTTACTGCCAGTGCGTTGCCCGAGCTGATCATTGCACAGAAAACTGTGTTGGGGGAGATCAAAGTGTAGTTATAGGCCTTAAAAGCGCGACCCACAGGATGGGTCCCTCGTAAGCATGCAGACGATACAGATGCCGCTGCATAGGAGGTCAGCACGCACACACCACACATCATCTCATTGCCAGTGGAGGTTATCTGAGCCACAACCACAGGCAACAAAGGTAGTTGGGAATTAAATCTAGCCACTATGTCCAGAGACGTACTATACCTGCTGCAAGATGGAGTAACTCAGGAATTTCGTGCCAGGGAAGGCCGCGCGTTCCACATCTTGACAAAACAAAAGGCAAAGATAGAACAAATCACTCTCCAGCATGATGAATTGGCTGCACAACACCGGGAGGTAGAACAAGCTATGACAGAGGTGTGTGGTACGGTCCTTGAGCTAGCCATCCCCAAGGACCTCCCCCTAGCTACTAGGATTCAGCACATGGCAGCCGGATTTTGCACGGCCCAAGCAGAGGCCGCAAGACACTAGGAGGAGCTGACGTTACAAGTTGCATAGCTCTGTCTTATGGCTCGACTGTCAACACCTTCGACTGAATGGGAACGCCGATGCAACACAATTGTAGATGGGACTAGAAATAATGAGTATTGCTATTTGCGACTTCTCAGGACTACTCGGCTAGTTGCTCGGGACACTCGTCGCCCTCCAGGAAGATCCAACCATACAGTGAGTAGAAACTAAGGCACACAAGTTGCAACAGGCTTATGACACCGCCTGGGGCACTGCACAGACGGTCGCTATCACACAACGGTTGGCCAAAATGAAGGAGGTCCAGGCGTTCAAAGCCCAAGTTGACATGGTGCGACAATAGGAGGTTTCCCTTAAAGAGTGTATCTAGCCATGGCTTGATGAAGCGTTTAGCATATCTACAGCCATTGAAGGCAAGCTCACACAAATGAAGGCAGTCTGTGCGACGGAGCAAGTAGTTGCAAATGAGATGGATACCTCAGTGGCTCATGTGGAAAGGGTACAGAGATTCAGAACTGAGTTTGCTACAGACACAAGCGAGATGTAGAAGTTGGTGACTGACCTACGCGCAAAGATTCCTGGCGCAAACATGTGACTCGGGACGAGTGATGATGATTGTGTTGGGGGACTGTTGGGTAGCGCAAGCCCCGCGCAATAGGTATGGGGCGCAAAGCCCGCTATTTTGGGTAAGAGCAGGGTAAAGACTCCGCGAGATGCGTGGAGCATGATTTGTAATAAATCAAAGTCAAAAGGGTAGTTCGCCCAAAAATAATGTAAAGAAATGTAAGTTGAGTTGGCCCTCCCATGGATTGCGGTCCATGGAAAGGTATAACTAGAGCGAGGCTCTATGGGTAGAGTAGCTAAGTTTTGGGATAATTTTGGAGATCTGATATGTAATGGGTATCTGAGAAGAGCACTGCGAAAGCATCTATAAGTCCGAGTTGAGGGTTGGGGTAGAGGATAGAGGCTCTGTAACTATGTGCACAGAGGTATGGAAGAGTCCACAGCAGTGTGCGCAGACCCCTGCAGTTGAGTGCACATGGAAAATCTGGATGTAAAGGTGATAAGTGGAAATAAAGATAAGTTCCTTCTGAATTCTGTGTTAAATCTGAATTATCACAACTCTACTATTTCATGATTAATGAGACTGTTTTGATCTGAATATGCTTATTGAATACTTATGAATCAGTTTTAATCTTAATACCCGAACTGAATGAAAATAATAAATTTTTGCTTAAAGACCACATTACAAATAGATTTGCATCTAGTAGATTAGATCTGTAGACTGCGCGCGATAGTCAGGATTCGCGTGAATATAGCGCAACGCGAAGCTATAGAAAAGAGCGCGAACCCTCCAAACTACATCTAGACATCCTAAGGGTGCGGAAACCTGGTTCCAGCACCCTCCCCTGCTACCTCGGGTGAGACCTCATTTCGCGCTCATGTGTTGTTGCCAAAAGGGCCTGTAGCTGCGTGATTTTCTTGGCTAAATAATTCATCCGAACCTGGGTCAGGCCCATATAAGGCAACACCAGGTGTTGAGATGAAGCCAGCCAAGGAGGGAAGAACGAAAGGAGGTGGATGAGACAAATCCCTTGAAGGCGATGGCTCAAAAGGAGGGGAGGATGATGAGCAAGCAGTTAACAGGTGTATAGTTCTCGGTGAGAGTGGAGGACAGTCGAGATCCGGGGAATCAATTTAGAGGGCGACAAAGGGAGGATTGGAAGAAGATGGTTCAGGGAGAGTTACAATGGGGGGGAAATGGAAAGGAGCGGAGCAGATAGTTCCTGATGATCAGCATTCGAGAAAGTTGACATAGGGTTAGGGCTTCGCCATATAGAGACATAGAGGTTAGGGTCAGCCGAGTAATCCACTTCCTCTAGCTCCATGTCTGACATTCTGTAGTAGCCTCGGTGGAAAAATGAAAAGAAATGATGACAAATGGTGATCACAAAGAGCATCTAGCGATTGACAGAAAGTGACAACGCGAGTCTACGGAGGTCATGAGGTTACTGCATAATGAAGAAGCCCTATTTGTATTCTATGCTCGGAGTGACCCTAACTCTTTATTGTTATTTATTTATTTATTCAATGTCTATATATTTTAATATTTTTTCCTTCACTAAATTTATTTATATAAGTATATATAACTAAATAAATATTTAATATTAAATGCAACAGTAATAATTTAATTTTAATCTCATGTCTTAATTAGATATAAAATCCTAAAAGTTAAAAGTATTTTATCAAGTGCCTTAGTAAGTGGAAAATCTCAACTTTTCCACTTAATCTTTTAAAGATAAGTCAATTTTCTATCTTAATTAACTAATGTATTTATTTATTTATTTGAAGTTTTTATTTTTTACTTTTCCTTTAAATAAGGCAAAACCTTTGAGGAAAGGTTTGGATGGTCATAGTTTTAATAAATTAGATGTCCATATATTAACTTTAGGGCCTTATAAAATGTATATTAAATAAATGTTGTTTTTTTAAATTTCTTAAAAAACATCTATGCATGTTTATTTTGGAAGGATGTTTCATAATTTTAATTTAATTATTAATAACTAGTATGTGAATGATAGAGATTGAAACATTAAGAAATATTCATGAAATTGTTTAAAAGGTAGTTGCACACAAGGTTGAGATTTATTTAAAAGTAGTTATGTTTTCTTTATATATATATATATATATATATATATTCATATTCTTGGGCATGTGTTATTGATAAACCATAATATTGGACCACTATATTGTAATAAATCATATTCTTTTTCCCTTAAGGAAAAATCGTAATTTTATTCATGTTGATAAAATTCCATTTTGTAGATGCTTGAAGCATATGCATATGGCTGTTCCTGTAATAACAGGCAGCATAACAAAATTAAGAACACAGAGTAATAAAAGACTGTTCCCGTAATGATAGGAATATAACAGAATTAAAAAATTGTGTCTACAAGCCTATATTTTTCTTCCTTTTTTCTTCTCCACTTTACGCCAGACTCTAGTGTTGGCAGTGGGGTCAATAATGGCAAGTTGATTTTCCTCTATGTGCCCAAGTTGTTCCTTATCCGAGTCCGATCCTTCGGGGCTGTGTGATCGTTTGGCACCGCTGATTTCCAGCTGTAATTCTTGATGCCGTACCATGCTATTTGGCTCTATTTTGGGCTCTTCAGTGTCTTCTTCTTGCATTTTTTCCTATGTCCTGTATATGTCTGTGGGCTCCGTGTTTAGTGCCTCCTCCTCCAGTGGTTCGGTGTGCTGCCAACCTTTTGGTTTTTTCTGTTGTTTCTTATTACCTTTAGGCTCCTTAGAGGTCAGTGGGCATGCATATTGTAGGTGCCCTGTCTGTAAACAACTGCGACATCTGAATGCCGTGTTCTCATAGTCTGGTTGTTGCACCCACAGTGAATTATTGAAGTTCAAAGTGATGTGATCTGGAAGTCCTTGACTTAGATCCACCTCTACACATATTCTGGCATATGTGAAAATTCCCTGATTGGCTCTGTCTTCGTCTATTTTGAGATGTTTTCCTAAGGAATTCCCAATGGCTGTTAAAGCTTTCCGATGCCAAAAATGCAGTGGTAGGTTGTGCAGCCTAACCCAAACTGGCATTGTCGATACTACCATGGTATTGGCGTCGAAATCCGGGAACCAGGGTGTGAGGAAGAGACTAGCATTGCCCCAAAACCAAGGCCCCTGATTAATGATATTGTCTCTTTCTAGCTCTGTGTTAAATCTGACTATAAAAAAACCTTTAGGGTATAGATATATTTCACAATTGGATGTCCATGATGAATAAATCCATTGATGTAGTGCATCAGCTTTGGGCCAATAACCGTTAAATCTGCATATAACAGCGTTATGAGTTAAATCTGAGTATAGATCTGTTACCTCCGGCATTGATACCGTAAGCATGGGTGCTTCTGGCTTTTGTTCCACGATATAGGGTCCTGGAAGCTCTGGTGTGGAGGCTGGTTTGTGTTGCATTGGTTCCTTTCCTTTGACTGCATCGCAGAAGGAACCTGTATTTTTTGAGCTGGTTCCCTTGCATCTACCGCGGAGTCTCAGATTGAGGATGATGGTTGAATCTTTTTCAACTCCATATTGCTGGAGGGTATGTTGGTCCTGCATACAGAATCCTGAGAATAAGAGACTTTGGTATGCTGCCGGAATCCCCAGTTTGATCTGGATCTGCTTTTTTAAGTCCAGAACCTCCATCCCTTCCTTGATTTGTACACAACAGTGTCTTCCTTCTATCGATCTGATAAATATTTGTTTCAGATCTGATGATTCAGCCTTATTCAAGCCCTGGTTTTCATGATTGTTCTCCAGGTCTGGCGCGTCGGAGAAGGGCTTTCTTTCTCTTGTTTGCAGTATTCCAGATGCAGCTGATGCGGCTCCAGTGACCATGTCCATGCCCCTCTTTATTGTTTTGTTTTCCAGATCTGGCGTTTGGAAAGCAGCTTTGGGGGTTTTTTGTTGTTCCTCTGCAATGTGTGGCTTTCCATCTCCTATCGTCCATTTTTTTGATTCAAAAGCGTTTGATTCTGAGCGTGCCTTGTTTGATTCGTGACCAGAGGTTCGTGGTCGCTTCTTCCAAGGGCTCTCTGATGTCAGATTTGTGCTGCCCCTCCTTCTTCCATCTGGAAATGGGGGGGCAGTGTTCTCTCCTGTTCGCGCGGCCAACTCCAGCCCGTCCACTCCATGCTCACCCTTAAAAGCATTTAGATGTTATGGATCAGGGTAGATTTGCGCTTTCGATAGCGGATCTGGTCGTTGGCGGAATATGTTACCCTGGCTGTAACCTGTTACCGAAAGAGCGAAAGATTTATCTTGATAAAAACCCTTAAACAGATAGTAAGGAGTCATCCATGACCTGTATGCATACCAATCTTCATCCGGGGACCAATTTGTTGCAGAGAGATTGTGGTTTTGTCCGCTGCAGTACCAGATCCGTGACGGCGCATGCGGTTTGGCTGGTTCGGTGATCCTCCCGGGGTTCTCAGTAGTCTCTGCCTCTTCGCAACGCAGTATATCGGCGGCACAGAAGGTAACCCTAGCCATTCTCGCTTCAGAAGCTCCAGTGATTAATTCAGTTTTTCTGAGAAGGGTATAGATACTATCTAACTAAAGTTCAAAAATCATTGTAATAAATCATATTCATAAGTTAATAGTCTTAGAATAATACAACTAAATATCTTGTGACATATTTTTTAAATGTATATATGTTTAATGGATATTAATTATTTTAGTAATTATTATTAATAATAATTTAAAAGTTTAGTTGGTTTTTATGTATTGTTTTCTTTTTTTCTTTTTATTTTAATATAGGAAATATAAGATTTCTAACGATGTAGTATTTTAAATCCTAATATTGGTTGATATGTATCAATATTTACCTACGATTTAATTGATATGCTATATTAATATTGTTTCTTATTATATTGTTATTTTTATTAAAATAATTTTATTAGAAAATGTGATAAAACCTGTCCTTATACATATTTATCAATATAAAATAGAGTGGCCTTCCATAAATTTTATTTCATTAGATAAATGAAATATTTATGAAAAATATTTAGTTTATCTTCCTAATTATTGTGATATTTCATACAAATAAAGAGAGTGAATATTAATTTGAAAGGAGATTATTCTAGCAACAAGCACATGAGGAAATATAAGCTCTTAACCATCAGACTGGTTTGGGAGCAATTTTTAATGAAAAGTTACTAGTGTTTCATTAAATCAATAAAATATTTACATCATAAATTATTTTCTCATTATTTGTTTTATTTGGTGAATAGTGAAGTGATGTGAAGTGAACTTTGATCTGATAATGCAGATGTAATTATGTTTTATGTGATAATTATGTTTTATTTTGTAATATATATTTACTTTTTCATATTTATAAAAATATATTATGAAAATTTTTCTATTATATGCAAAATAATTTATTTATAGATAATGCTACCCAAACACTATCTTTTAAGTAGTATAGTATCTATAACAATTATTCTCCAAAACTAGATGCAAAAACAAATCTCTTATCAAAATATGTTAACATGATCTTGCACATCTTATGGTTTACTAGATGAATAGTGTAGGTCAAATCAATCCATTATTTTGTTGTTATTGTTAGTATTTTTTAAGAAAAAAGGTGACCCTTGTATTTACAATGTAAAATGATTGAAGGTAATATAATAATAAGGAGTTCTACAAGAATACTAGATTTAGTCAAATTTCTTTAATCCATGTGGCAAAATTATGTTATAAAATTTACACAACACTTTCACTCACTCTCTCTCTCTCTCTCTCAAACACACATAGACACACAGGTATATAGTGCTACAAATAATGCACACACACACGCGCACACGCGCGCACACACGCACACACACAAATAGATGTGTGTGTGGGGGTAGGGGGCAATAAAGGTTGTGGGGTGCAGAAAAAATCCATGAGGTGTACTCTAGTTGGTTTGTGTGGGGTTTAGTCACAATCATGTTAGTGGTTCAAATATCATGGTGTTAGATGATCCAAAGATAAATATTATCATAGGTTATTAAGTTAGAATAAAATAACTATTAGTTTAAGATATTAAATTAATAATTATTAATCTAAAATATTTAATTATTTAATGGAGACATTTAGAATTAGTATATTGTTGTAAAAGATATGACTCTACAAATGTGTTGTATCTTAGGCTCTATTTTAGGAGAATAGTTAGTAAGATTGTTTGAATAACTTTTATTGTAAGTGGACACTTGTTATTGCATAAGTGATCCATAATTAGAGGTAGTTAGGACATTGAGCTTATAAATAGCTCATTGCAAGAGCATTTGGTTGTTTGGGTGTAAACTCTTGCAAAATAAATATGTAATTATTATTATTATTATTATTATTATTTTTTTTTTTTTTTTTTTTTTTTTTTTCTGATTAATAAAATTACGTGTCTGAGGACACTTCTGCCATTATTGTGGTATCAAAGCTCGAGTAATGTTGCAGCTGATGTGAGGAGGAGATTCCAGCTTTGCAAGTTTTTGGAAAACTCCATTGAATTGATCAGCAAATTATGGGTATGAAAATTGTCCAGTTTATATTTTAGTTTAATTTCAGATTTTTATAAATGAATAATTAGATCATTTGAGGATTTCATCAAAATGAAGCATTTTCCACACCAATCTATCCTGTATTGATTTGGATAAATGGAATGTAGTATTGCTGACAATTCGCAAAATCACAACCGTTGAAATAACACATCATAAGGAGGAGTTTCCACAAGCCTTGCTGCAATAATAACAGGAAAGACAAATCAAACGAAGTCTGTTAAAGTTGCACTTGCCACTATTTGTTTTTGTTATTGTTTTGTGTGGTGTGTTGATTGGTTTCAGCAGTGAACACGAGACTCTGCTACTTTTCAGTGGGTTTCAGCCTGTAGATGTTCCTTGCTCACAACGCAATGGCTACAATCGCAGAAATTCCATCTGATGTCCCTCGGGGCTGAATACACTAAATTCACTTACGCTGGGAAGCCCCTGGACATAATCGGGAATCGAACACAGGACGGTTATTTCCCAAGAATCTGTATAACTCTGTCCACGGCTGAAACGTTGTGTTTTGTTACGCCAATAGCTCCTGCTTCGTAACTTTGTGTTGAATCTGCAATAGCATTACCAATCAAAGGACAATGATATATATAATCAAAAATAGTGTATACACTCTGCGTAGTTGTCTTATTGCCTTCAGGCTCTACGATTGAGCTTGTATTCAACCATTGAAATTTCTATGAGTAAGGTTCATGGTTCCCTTGCCCGAGCAGGGAAAGATAGAGGGTAGACACCCAAGGTGGCTAAACAAGACAAGAAGAACCAATCGAGAGGTTGCACTCACAAGCGAATCACAGTGGTTACTTTTGGAAAGAAATGAGGGCGCAAACCTGTTTGCAACATATTTTATTTTTGATTTTGAAGTCGTGAGTGAAAACAATAAAGGAGGGTTTAATATTAATTAAAAATTTGTATTTTGGCAATAGTATTTTTTTTTTTTTTGGTATTTGGGAGAAATAAGGTGTGAGGGGTTATTTGTGAATATTTCGGATAGTAAATTTTGTAAATTTTTGGAGTAATAAGGTTATTTTATTTGTAATTATTATTAATATTATTATTATTTTAATTTTTAATTAATTAATTAATTTAATTATTATTTATTTATTTTTTATTATTTTTTTTTAATTTTTATTTTATTTTATTTTTTAATTTTTATTTTTTATGGAGAGATAAGTGTGACATTGTAACTCAAATTAATTTTACTTTGAGGGGGGCAATATTTTTTTTTGCCAGGTTTTGCAAGAGCATCATTGTAAAAGTCAAATTTTGAAAGTTACCTTGTAAATATTTGAGAAATTGACTAGAGCCAAGTGCAAAGCTCAGTCATTTTTCTCCTGTTTCAATGACTATACGAGGGTCAAGGCCAAGCCCCGATAGATCGTTTTTTGCGTAGTGTGTTGCGTGTTGTGTTGCCCATCTTGATATTTTTTTCTGAGCCTGATTCTTGGTGCGAAGCTTCAACACTACAATGTCAAAGTTGATTAATTTGTTTTCTGATTCCGACAAACTTGAAGGTACAAAATCTTATAAAACATGGCAACGCCTCATTGAAAGCACTCTCATTTATAATGAATTGTGGCAGGGTATATGTGATGGTGATATTAAGCCAAATAAACCCACAAATGTAGCTGCACTAGAAAAATGGGAAGTTAAGAATGCCAAAGCATTAGCTCTCATTAAATCTTTTGTCAATGATGAAATGTATGTCCATATAGAAAATGCTACAGATGCATGGTCTGCTTTGAGAACTTTTAAAGAATTCTTCGATACTCAGCCTGAATCAAAGAAAGTTGATCTACAATTAAAATTATTGCAACAAAAATTGACTGAAGGAGGTGATGTTCTTGAATATATCTCAAGACTTAAGAATATTAGGCAGGAAATCATTAATGCTAATTTTCCAGCTGTAGATGATAGCTTTATGGTCATAATTTTAATTTCTGGACTTCCTTCTTCCTACACACATTTTTTGGAGACTCTACAATTAACTGGTAAGTTATAGAAACTAAAGTTTGATGAGCTCTGTGAAATGTTGACCCAACATGATAAAACCTTTGGGAAGAAAATAAAGTTGGTGAAGATGTCTTTTTCATAGAGGCCAACACTGGTAAGTCATCAACTGACAGTTCACGAAGCAGAGGCAGAGGGAATTTCAATCAAAATCACGCAGCACATAATGTACAAAGTTGACGTCGAAGCCAAAGCAGAGGAAACAACTTTAACAGTGGAAACAGTTCACGCAGGAGTAATTTTCAAGATTGTCGAACTTCTCTTAATAAAATTCCCAAGTTTCATCAGCACTCAGCACAATTTGCAAATGATCAAGATGATGATAACTCAGAATATGTTTTTACTTCTTCACCAACATTACAACTTTCATCCCATCTTAGAAGTGATTATGAAGATGCCTGAATCTTGGATTCAGGGGCAACTCAGACATGACTTGTCAACGTGATTTTTTTTGGAATTTTCAAGATTGGCAACTTAATTCCATTTTTCTTGCAGATAATACAAAACATACTCCTTATGGAAAAGGAAGAGTAAAGTTTTTCTCCCTGGCATTGGAGAAAACATGATTTAAAATGTATGGTATGCAACAACCTTTAAGTAAAATTTGCTATCTTTAGTCACGATTTGACAAGCAGGACATCAGGTAATTATGGAAGATGGCCTAGTTAAGATTAATTCAGTCAAACAGAGCTTGAAAATTGTGATGACAGGTTATGAAGATGGAAAATTGTTAAGGATGAAAGGGACAATTATTCCAAGGCATTCTGGTTTTGCAGGGGCAATGACTACAAGAATTTCACCTATAAGATTATGGCATGTAAGATATGGACATTTAAGTTTTGATAGTCTTTCTTAATTGTAGAAACAAGGGATAGTTAAATGAATTCCCACTTTCAAAAAGGAAAATTAAAAATGCGAAGCTTTCATTTATGGAAAACGAAGTCGAGAAAGCTTTCCAACAAGTTCATGGTACGCAAACAGGCTGCTGCAACTAGCTCACAGAGATGTGATGGTTGCAAATATTTCTTACTATTCATTGATGATTTCAGTAGAATGAATTGGTTTTATTTCTCAAAGCAAAAGTCATAAGCATTTGACAAGTTTAAAATTTTTCGCCAACTTGTTGAAAATGAAGTCAAAGAAAAGATAGGTATTGTCAAGACAAATAATGGGGGAGAATTCACTTCAAATGAATTCAAAACTTATTGCAGTGATAATGGCATAAAATGACATCTTACCAATGTTTACACTCCACAACAAAATGGAGTAGTATAAAGAATGAATCACACCTTGTTAGGAATGGCGAGATCTATGTTAACTTTCAAAAGGTTAAGTCCAACATATTAGGCAGAAACAATTCATACAGCTGTCTATTTAAGAAACAGATCTCCAATTGCTTCTTTAGATGGAATTACACCTTTTGAAGCTTGTTTTGGTTTCAAACCTCGAGTTAAACGTCTTAGCGTTTTTGGATCAGTATGTTATGCCTTAGTTCCAAAAGAAAAACAAACTAAGCTTGACTCAAGAAGTTTGAAATGCACAATGATTGGCTATTCTGATGAGATGAAAGGGTACCGTCTTTTGACCAATGGATAATTTATTATGAGCAGGGATGTAATTTTTGATGAAACACAAAGTAAGAGTGCTGAAGAAATCGAAAGTCTTCTTCAAAAGTTAGAAACTAAAGGCAGTCGAAGAAAAGGAAATACACAAAGTCAACCAAATTCCCAAAATTGGTATGAACTTGATTTTCCTTCATATGAAGATGATTCATCTAGCCCATCTACTTCAATAACACCATCTGGATCTTCTAACAGTTCATCCACATCTCCAAGCAGCAATAGTTCTTCAGATAGTGATTCTCCACCTCTAAAACCTCCAACTGATTGATGAACATCAGTTTATATTAACCCTCTTTACAATGATGGTGACATTTCAAAATCTCAAACAAGTGAGCATCAACTAAAAAAATGGGCAGTTCAACTTTTGAAAGTGTTGGATACCTATATCAATAGGTTTCATATTTCATGATTGGCAAATGCAAGTGCCAAATATGCTCTGCTTTGATGATGCAAAGATCCCATATTTCCAAGAGAAGACAATGTGTGTATATAGCTTGATGTGGACTCAATTTTGATGGATGGTCCAACAACCTAATCTGGATCATGCCATGTTTCAATTTTCTGTTGTAGAATAGAAAAAGAAGTCTGTCCAAACTGTTTAATCTTGGCAGACCAGTAGCTTAGGTAGAGAATTAAGGTTCCCAACTGCTTAATCTGGGACCTTGGAAGCAATAAGGGTAATTCTAGATAAAAAATCAAAAGAAAAAGCCAAGAGAAAAGAAAAGGCAAATAAGGGTCTACAAGTCTAAGTGCACCCTCCAAGAAGAAACAAAAAATGCTAGGCAAGTAGATGGGTAGGCAGATGGGGTTGCAAAAATGTCATTCCTTACAATTGAATGTGTGCTAACCTATTCACAAAGGAATATCAATGGATTGAGAAAGTCTTCTTCTCCATCATGTTGCAGCAAAGCAAAGGAGCATGTCTAACTTCACATTTTCCCCTTTCACATTCATTACTAACATCCCTTCATCAGTTGAGGTTCATAAAAGAATTTGAGGTTTTCTGCCGGTTCTTATTCCTTTAAAAGCCACATTTATTGTCTAAAAATCTTTTCATTTTGATCTACTCCCTAAGCTAAGTTAACTTCACATAAACTTAGTAATTGCACTCCTCATTCACCTCTTCCATCCATATTAACCCCTAACTTCTATTATCTAAATCCCCTATGTTACCCTTTCCCTACTATTATAACACTATGGTGTATAAACCCCCAAGCATTGTATAAATATCCCTCCCCTTGGCATTATAGCCCTCTGTTCACTATCAGGGATTAAATTGACACCTGGTCAGTTTAAGAGCCCTAAGCCTTACCCCTCTTCCCCCTCCAGAAGTCGTTTAACCCACTAAACCCTTTATTTGCTAAGAAACCTTGTGAAAAAACCCCCTTTTTACCCATAACCCGCTTCATTTGCAAAAAACATACAAAAACCCACTTTTTCCCGTTTACCCAAAGTCTTAGCGCTATGCGCATTTTTGTAAAAACATTGAAAAAACCATATGAATCGCCAAATTCCCAAAGGTCCCGCCGGGCGCAAATTTCAAAAGAAATATTATTTTAATCCCGCCCGCATCCGTATCGTCCGGCCAACTCAACGATCCGTCGACCGTCGGATTGGGCCCTTTTCATCCGACGGCCCTCGTGCATATCAAACTGGCCTCGACGTCCGAAGGATACCTTTCGATATCTGTCAGAGGGTGACGTCAGGCCTCTGCCACGCGTCACCCCCACATCGTATCGGAGGTACCTCTGACAATTCCGCTTCCGTAGGGAAGGCGGTGCGATATGAAACCGCTAACCACTTCTGATTTCGGTTAATCCGCCCTGCCTTCGTCACCGCCAGCATCACTGCTACGTCAGCGCCGCGTCGGTACGCCCCGTCCGCCATTGCTCCACCTGTCTGCCACCTCACCATCCCCGTGGACCTCTCTTATGCCACCACGTCACCCGATGATGTCATGCTGACGTCATCCGACCTTGACCCCACCTGATGACGTCATGCTGATGTCATCCAAAAAGGGCGCCAATGTTCCAAAAAATCCATATTTTGGCCAAAATTTCGCGTTTTTTGCACTTTTTGCCAAAAACGCTATTGTTTTCTATGCATGGTTTTTACGTCCAACCGCGCACCAACCTGCTGAACTCGACCTAGAGACCACTGGCACGCCATTTCCACCTGCATTCGTGTCCATTGTTCTCTGTATACCAGGTATTTATCCTTGTGAATCCCTCCTGCACCTGGTTTCGTCTGTAAATTGCCAAGAAAGCTTAAAACACTGAGAAACTTATAATTCACCGGCAAATCCCCTGTGCCTAGTCCCCATTTACACTCTAAGGTCGAAATTCACCGGTTGAGCCTTGTTTGCCCGAGTTTTTTACCAATAACTGCATTCTGTTCGCGCAATCGCGAAATGGTAGCCCAAACTGTACCAATTTGCTGAGAAAAAGAGTTTAAGGCCAGGCATTTATCTTATCCATACCTTAAGCAGTATTTCAATTGATGCAATTGACCATTTATCCTCTGTTCCTCAGTAATTTACCTTTCTGTTCAAAGGAAAACTCTTTGGTGTTGCTCTGCACAGTAACACCAGTTTATAAACAACAGAAATCCTTAAAGTAACCATGGATCCACCAGTAGCTCCTGTAGCATTGAACATTGCTCCTTTAAATGCCCCTCAGAGACAATTGGATTGACAGCCTCTAGTAGACCTGGATTATCAGATAGCAGAAGAAATGCTAATGCACAGCAAGTACCACATTCATTTGCTGAATGAGTTGAGGATTAAACATGAGGCTGGAACAGATGTATTGGGCATTTGGGATTCTTTCCTCCCTCTATTCAAACTCCCTCAGGTCAACCAGTTTCCTGACCTAATCCACCTATGTGCTGAATCCTACGACGCCACTCAGAGGGCTGTGATTGACCCTTCAGGCTCAGTTGTTTTCTATGTCACCCCTGAAGCCATCAGAGAGATGCTCCATTTCAAAACTGAGAAGAAATTAGTCCCTTTATCACTGGCTGATCTGATAAAGCAAGGAGCTAAATTGACAGAGGCCCAGATCACCAAACTAAATTAGTTGTACATAGGGTCTGACACCGTGAAGTACCCTCCCATCTCTCATGTTTACCTCAACCAATTGGGCAGGGACCTTGTAGATATGATCAGTCCCATTCTGGGCTATAATTCTATTGAGTTTGTTGATGAGACTGTGCTGGTGATGATGCTTATGTTTGCCCCTGGCAAGTCTCCAATCTGCTATGACTATGCCACTTACATATCTGACAAAATACATGAGCAATTGATGAACTTACCAAGAGAAAGGGTGTTCAGATACACCTCCTACATCTACCACTTGATTTTGTATTATCAACATGAGAAGTTCCACTTTTCTATCAAGAGAGTGGATGCACAAGGAAATCCAAGGTCAGTGGTGTATTGGTCCTCTGCTTTCCACTGCAGATCTGTTTCTCCGTACACTTATTGTGAATTTATAGACCTCTTCATCCACCCAGCCATGTCTCTGCTCATGAGCTCACCTCCTCCTAGGCTAACTGATGAGATGCAGAGGATTCTTCAGCTGTCCAAGGTATACAGCATCGGGGATTGGTATTATTACCAACACCACACAGTCATCAGAATATATGGGTGTGAGCTGCCCCCATACAGATTTCCCAGATATGTGCCCATGAGATTGTTTGCCCTGGAATACTTCAGGAAATTTGGGAATGCTGATGTGCTGCACTTTTCAGGCAGAGGCAAGAAAGCACAACTCAAGGTCAGAAACCAATTAGGCCACTTCATCTACAACAAAAGGGAGGAAGGTTGGCAAGAAGCCGACAGCATGTTAGGATCCCTTGGCCTACAGACCAGTTTCCTTTGGAAACCTTATGACCCCAATCACTTCATAACTTTAAGAAGGGTCAAGTATAGGCTGTCTGGTTATGACCATGTAAGGTTGCCTCACATAGAAAAATATGCAAACCAAGTAAAATGGAGGAGGGGAACCTTAGAGGAGGCTGCTACACAAGAAGAATTAAATCAAAGAGCAGTTAGAAATATCCAAAAGATGGCTGACTTGGAGCTTTGAGCACAGGTGTTTACTCTTCCAAGCACTCAAGTGGGAGCAGCTGCATCTTCCTCCACAGAAAATCAGCAAGCGGTTAAAGCTATTGAGCAAACCTCAAACAAAGGCAAAGAAAAGGAGATGGAACCAGAACAGCCACCTCATGAGGAGGTACAACAACAAAAACAACAGGTACAACAGCAACAAGAGGGGCAGCAAGAGAAAGAGCAGCCATTACAGCAAGAAAAGGTAGCTGAAGCCCCAATTTCCACTGAGCAGCAGGCTCAGGACATGGTGCCTCCTAGGCCAGAAACGACAGTGGAGGCCTCAGTCCTCCAAACCCCACAAAAAGAAGACATAAGCAGAAAGAGGGAGAGAGAGAATCCCCTCACAACAACAACGACTCAAGGGGAGAAAATACACAGAATGAATCCCCTTTCAGAAGAGGAAATACCTATGGGGCAATCTTTGGGCATGGGCCCACCAAGTCTGGAGGCCTCAGCAAGTTCCTTCCAGTAGGAACAAGAGAGGACAATGGGAGGAGAATTCAGCTCCTCAAGCCAGCAGAGAGAAGGTGAACTGAGCATCAAACAGCAGTTCATTGACATAAAGAGGAGGAATGAGCCAATAAAGATACAACTATATAATCATTTGTTGAAAATGGCTCCCACTAACCAGCAAAGACTGATGTCTGCATATGATGTTAGTGAAGGCAAAATGATCATGAGTCACTTCATGCCAACTGCATTACAACCACAGTCCCCTTCAGACTACTTGAGGACCAATCTTGAGGTCCTTGCCAAGGACATCCACCCAATGGACAAAATCGAATTGCATAAGCAAACGGGTGAGATGGTGTATGCCTCCTTGGCAGACAAGACATTGGATAATTATAGGCTAGAAAATAGCCTAAATAATACAGCTGCCCAACTTGAGTTGGAGAGAGCATCCTCTCAAGCAAAGGACAATAGGATCAGGTCCTTAGAAGATATAATCATAGAGATTGGGCATGATCCCAAGGACATCAAGGGCATACAAGAAATATTGAAATTGAGGGATGCAGACATGGCAGCTTTGAGGAGAAAGATCAAAATCCCAGCAACAATTCACCCTCAAACAGATGAAGTTGCCCAGCTGAGACATGATCAAGATGCCACAGCATTGCTGGTGTCTTTATATAAACAGCTAATCTAGACTCAAGAAAAGCTGGGAGAATCAGAGGCTGCACAGGCAGCATTCCAAGCATCATTACAGCAAAAGGAAGGAGGTCAAACATCTCAGCCTCCTCCTGAAATAATTAACCTTGAGGAAGCTCCTCCAACTACTGCTCCCCTCACTCAACAAACAGAACAGGTAGCACCTTCTACCTCAGCACCACCACCAACAACAGAGCAGGCCCCAAGCCTGGACATGCAAAAGCTGAGAAATGAGATTCAGGCCCTGGAAGCTCAAATGACAGAATTAAATGAGGCCAGGGAGAATTTAGCCAAAGTGAATGAAAGATATGACAAATCCAAGCAGACTGTGGCAGAAAAGGGCAGGGAAATAAAAGCCCTCAAAGACAGGATAAAGGAGCTGGAGAAGGAGCTCAAACTGGATAAAGTAGTGGCTAAGCTCAAGATAGTGCTATGGGCCAATATTGTCCAATCCATCACTGATCAATGGTAGTATATTGAGACAATTCATGAGCAGTTGGAGCTCATTGCAAAATCACAGAAGGAAATTCAGAGATCAAGTGCCTCTCTAGGCAATATGCCTGAAGTTGCCAACAGGATGATCAATGTGCTTAATAATAGAACAAGTGCTCAGTTAGCAGCTATGGGAATTTCCAACAGGACTGAGACTATTTTGTTAGTAAAGAGGGTCCTGACACTAAGAAACCTGGTGCAGACGTTAGAAAGAAGGACCCAGGACATGCAGACAGAGGTCAACAGATTCATGGACAAATTTGTGGCATTGCAAAACAGAGGTCTCCCTGGCTTACTGAACAGCGCAGGAAGACTACTTACACATGAGCAGTATGCCAAGAGGGTCAACACATTCGCCACAAATCAGATCACTGAAAGGCCCAGCACCTCAGAGGAAACAGGGCCAGCTACAGGACAAAGTCTCTACAACAGGGTAGAGAATTTATTCTTTATAATGAATGAAATTAAACACATGTTTGAAGTGCCTCCCAATTTCTATAAATACACAGAGGCAGATGAGACTTTGGATGCGATTCTTAGACATCAACTGCCCACACAGGAATGGTGGACTAAGGCAATACAGATGATCTTATAGACCAGGAAGCCATTCACTAAGCTTTTTCATCAAAAAATACAAGTTGGCATGCACAGGAAGACTTAGTAAAATCAGCATGCATGAAAAGGGAAGGGCTGAGCCAACTCAGCAGATCATATTCGGCCAGCAAAAGCAAGATTGACAGCTAACAGGTAACAGGGCCGAAAAGCTACAGCACAACAGCCATAAAGGCACAGTTCCAGCATTAAAGCAGAACGTTCAGACCGACTAAGTGGCCTCCAAAGGTCAAAGTATCTCCTGACAGATATAAAGAGCATTTATTGTGTGTTCAATAATGTAATAACTTCTTATCTGCTTTCTGTACAAGTTGGTGAATGTATTCATTTCTCAGATGACTCAACGCCTCAGATATTTTTGTATCACCGTTTGTATATATTCCCCCCTCGCATAAGCTTGCAGGGGGTTGTTGTTGATTTCTCTTCAAGAGTTCTTTTGCTGTAAATTTTCAGAGTTTAATACAAAGGCCGATGGAATTTCCAAAGTCTGTGTTGTCTGAGGGGTTGTAATGCGATTGCTGAGTGCTACAGGATTCCTACGTGTTTTCATGGCTCAATAAGTTTCCTTAAACTTTCGTTATGTTGTTTCTGTTATTTTCTCATAACTCATCCATGTTCTAGATTTCACAATTAATGGCAGAGAAAAAGACTAATTCTAGGATTTCTTCATAGAATACCCTGAATTCAATCCATGCTATTATAAATGTTTTTCTCAGTTATGGTTATAAAGGTGTAATTCTTAATTGCTGCACCTCTACACTGTATCTTTCACAGTGATTATTGTTTTAGGAATTCAAATCTGCTCCTTTACAATACATCTCTTTCTCACAACCAAGCTTAGTGGAAAATTCTTAATTGCTTTTCACTGGTTAAACACACTTCATCATTATAATATCAAATTTGTTTCATGAGATATTCAAAAGGCCCTGCAGTTTCAGCAATCCCAATCTACCTCTCAAACAACCAGTAACCAAAGACTCCATTGCCCAATGGACTAGAACTATCTGAAGGTCTCCACCTTAGGTACAGAAGACATCCCTCAACCAAAACATAAAACCAAAACCTGAACATCACAGCTAGCCTAAAATACTATCAGAACAGAGACAAATCATAAAGAGAGAGCCCTCTCTGATTACAGTTTGGCTAGGAGCTGTAATCCAAAGATTGGTTAGTGGTTACCCCGGCCGTATTCCCTTGGGAGTCAAAGGGAACAACCTGGGTGTTAACATAATTGGCGACTCCACTGGGGACCAACTTATTTCTCAACTATTGTCTGTCTATAGACAGTGGTTCTAAAAATTTGAGCAGTCCCTTGAAAACAATTCTAAAAATATCCTAAAATATCAAAAAACAAGTTCAGAAGCTGGCTCCTAAAAGGGAAACTAGACATACTAGGTCAAACTTGGACCCCAATCCACCAGCTATTTTTGAAAATCCTAATACAATCCCCAAGATCATTAGGAAGCAGCAGGAACAGGAGACCCTTGCTGACTCAAGTCCTGAGACAGCTCATCCAAACCCTATTCCAACTCCAATCAAGGTTCTATTTCGGTCTACCCTTGGTTCCCCCAGTTCACCATCCACATCTCAAAGCCCTCCTTTCACACCCCCATCCACTGCACATATTCCCTTGACCAACACTCTAGTTTCCACCTTTCCCACTACCCCTGTTATACCAGTCATTCATGCTATCCCTGTTAACCCTCTAAATCCTGCAAATATGGCTAATAGATATGCACCCCTGCAGTTACCTGCCAATGCTCCAGCTCTACCTCAGGACTATCAATCCAAGATCTCATATTTTGACTCCACTGGCCCTTTCATAGCAATTCAGCATGCCAGAAGGATGCAAGACCACTTTGAGAACTATGAAATAGATGATGACAGTGTGAGAATGAGAATCTTTGTTCAGAGCCTCACAGGGGATGTAAGAACTTGGTTTAGATCACTAGCTGCAAATACCATCACAACTCCTGATGACCTTTATCAAGCCTTTACTAATAGGTGGGAGAAGAAGAAAGATCCCCTGCACATACTTGGTGAATATGACACAATCAAACGAGGTCCTCAAGAGACCGTTTTGGAGTATTGTGCAAGATTCAATAATGTATATAACGAAATACCACAAAATTTAAGACCTCCCCCTGATTTAGCCTTGTACAAATTTCCTGATGGTTTTGACCCTGATATGGCATATCAATTGAAAGAAAGGGCACCTGAAACCCTTGAAGAAGCCCAAAAGGTTGCTGTCACAGTAGAGGCTAACCTGATTGCCAAAAGAAACAGGGCAAGATTAGAAAAGAGAACCACCTTCAAAGAAGAACCCTCAGCCTTTGATCAAAAACTGGATGCAATACTCACTGGCATGAAGAGATTGGGGGACAGAGTGGAATCAGTTGAGAGAAAGTCATCATGGGATGCACCACAAAATAACCCTAACAGGAATCCAAACTTTAGGAGAAATCAAAACCCAAACGTTGGCAAGACCGGTTCTGACCCAGACATAAGACCTCCTTTCCAGGAAAACTATACTGAGGCATCCACTTCGGATGAACAAACAGATGACACCCACAGTAACCTGATGGGCCTGAATGATGAGCAACAAGTTTTTCTAAGTCAAGAGGATCATAAAGATGATGACATTCAGTAATTCCAAACCAGGTCAGGTGAGTCATTTGACTTTAAACAAGGATATGACACAGCTGTTTATGAAGTTCATAAACAATATAAGCTAAGAAGCAGAACTATAAATGTGACACAGCCTGACAGGACAAAGGACACTCCGCAGCCTAAGAAAGCCACTGTCATAGAACCAAGTGACAAAACTGGCCCAATCACAGATGAGGTAATAGTTGAGGAAGTAACTGAAAAACAGCCTATGGCTACATCACCCTTGTAGCCCAACCCAAGTAACACTTCTCAAGAGGTCAGTAACAAGGACAAGCTTCAAGATCAAGATAAGAATCAAGAAGAAAACCTAGTGAACAAGGAAAAGGCTGCCACCCACAACACCAAGATCCAATCTGAAAGGCCCTTTGACCTAGAAGCTGAAGTTGGCAAATTGAAGGTAGTTGTTCCTCTTTCAGAACTAGCCAAGCATGACATTTATAGACAACAAATCAAGAAGTCCCTTCAGCTAACTCGTAATAAAGATAATGTAAATGTGTTAGATGACACCCCAGAATTGCTTTTCGGTCCAGAATTTGATGGAAAAACAGCCGTTGCAGGTATCTTACCTTTTTATGTCAGTTTACATGTTCATGATAAGATACTACACAATGCAATGTTTGATTCAGGTGCCTCTCACAACTTGATGCCCAAATCAATCATGGAAAGATTGAATCTAGATATTACAAGACCATATAAGGACCTATTCTCATTTGACTCCAGCCAAGTAAAGTGTCTAGGCTTGATAAAAGACTTATGTGTGTCCCTTGTTCAGTACCCAAATAAAACAATTCTCATGGATGTTGTGGTTGCTGATATCCCACCTAAATATGGGATGCTGTTATCAAGATCATGGGGGGCTAAACTCCAAGGTTCCCTACAACTAGACATGTCATATGCAACCATATATGTCTTTGGGCAACCAAAAAGACTATACCGAGAAACACTTATGAAATACATGGTCAGCAGTGAAAAAAAACCTCAAAATTTTCCCATATATGATGTTCATTCTGATATAGCCTCATATATTCTTTTCAATGACAATACAGGTCTTACAAATAATGATGTTGAAACCAAAACACTTGAGCAAGACCAGGATATTAATGAACAAGCTGCTGCTCTAGAAATCAAGCTAATTCAATCAAGTGATCAGACTATCCTAGAAGACAAACCAGGTGAAAAAACAGAACTTCAACTTATGATTCCCGATCACAGACAAGTTATTAAATCTCCCCTAGAAAAAGAGAACCTATGGTTCCTTGAATTTGATGGGTCAGTCAACAAGTTAGGGGCAGGAGCAGGGGTTTGGATACATAATAAACAAAAAAGTCATATAGAGGGCCGAGCCTATAGGTTAAACTTCAGATGCACCAACAATATGGCAGAATATGAAGCTCTCTTGTTAGGCCTTAAGCTAGTAAAATCCTTACAAGCCATAAAAGTTTCAATTATGGGAGATTCAGACTTAATTATCCAACAGGTAAAGGGAAATTTTGTTACTAATGATAAAAGACTGAGATCTTATAGATCTGCTGCTGCTGAACTACTGTAGTCCTTCACTGAATTTCAAATTACCAAGATTCCCAGGACCCATAACCTGCATGCTCATAGCTTGGCCACATTTGCAAGCACCTGCAAGTTACCTTTTGAGCCCTATCATTGTTTTACAGCTGAGGTAAAACACAGACCTTCTGTCCCAAACAATGTCAAAGACTGGCAAGTATTTGAAGATGATGCACAAATAAATAATTTCTTGACCTTGCAACAAGAATTTGCAGGACTAAATATCGACACTGAAAGAGCAAGTCAATCACAAATACTTGAAAGAGCAAGTCAATCACAAATACAGAGTAAACTGAAAAACAAGCCAGTATCACCTAAGACAGCTCACCAAATCCTACATCCAACAATTTTTAACAAAGACAATATACAAAAAATTCAACAAATCAATAGTGAAGAAGTGGCGGATGCTGAGGCTGAAGCAATACAATTGAAAGACAATTTTCTTCCAACAGGCCTAACTCCACTAGAGGATATCTTTGATTCAAATGATGTCCCAAGAAAACCAAAAATGCAGCCCCTTAACTCTGCCATTGAAGAATGCAACATTGGAACCATTGAAAAGCCCAAGATAATAAAATTATCTGCTTCCCTACCCCCTGATCAAAAGCCCAAATACATTGACCTTTTCAAAGAGTTTCAAGATGTCTTTGCATGGAGTTATGAGGACTTAAAATCCTATGACACCTCTGTTATCCAACACACAATCCCTCTCAAGCCAAATCAAAAGCCATTCAAGAAAAAATTGAGAAGGATAAACCCCATGCTTCTCCCTGCAATTGAGAAAGAGGTAATTTTTTTTTTAAAGCTGGTATCATAGCACCAATCAGGTTTTCTGATTGGATTTCTAATTTAGTACCTACAAGAAAGAAAACTGGTGAAATAAGACTTTGTGTTGATCTTAGAAACTTAAACCAAGTATCCCTCAAAGACAACTATCCCCTACCTAAGATGGATCACATTCTCCAAAGAGTGGTAGGAGCATCAAGGATCTCATTACTGGATGGATTCTCAGGTTTTAATCAAATCCTAGTGCACCCTGATGATCAAGACAAAATTGCATTCACAACCCCATGGGGAACTTTCAAATATGTAAAAATGCCTTTTGGATTGAAAAATGCAGGGGCAACATTTCAAAGAGAAATGGACATTGCTTTTGCCAAGGAGATTCATGACTTTCTTGTCATTTACTTAGATGACCTTACACCTTTCTCAAAATCAGACCAAGAACACTTGAAGCACTTAAGGCAGATTTTCTTAACATGTAGGAAATATGGAATTTCCTTGAATCCCAAGAAATCTCTATTTGGTTTGGAAGAAGGTAAGCTGTTAGGGCATATTATTTCAAAGGATGGCATAAGAATTGACCCGGACAGAATACAAGCTATCTTACAAATGCCCCACCCAAGAAACATCAAAGAATTGCAAGCCTTCTTGGGTAAGATCAACTTCTTGAGAAGGTTTATCCCAAACCTAGCAGAATTGATCAGATTACTAAATAACATGCTAAAGAAGGACTCAAAAGTGAAATGGACAGTTGAAGCAAATCAAGCCTTTGAAGGCATAAAATTGGCCCTTACCCAAACTCCAGTCTTAACAAATCCTCAATTTGACAGGGAATTTATCATTTTCTCTTTTGCCTCCCAGCATACTATTGCTGCAGTTTTATTACAGAAAGATAACCAAGGAAATGAGAAACCCATTGCTTTCTTTAGCAGAGCTCTTAGAGATGCACCTCTGAAATATCAAATCATGGAGAAACAAGCTTATGCTTTGGTCAAGGCCATTAAAGACTTTAGGATTTACATCCTTTATTCCCATGTTATAGCTTATGTGCCAAGTCCCATCGTAAAAGACATTCTCACTCAAGAAAACTTAGAGGGTAGAAGAGGAAAGTGGATTGCCAACATTTTGGAATTTGATATTGAGATAAAACCTACAAAGCTAATAAAAGGGCAAGGTTTGGCCAAATTAATGACCGAAGCAAACTTCCAAGCCTTAGACATAAACCAGCTGGACAATGAACCTGAGCTGGCGACTCCAAAGATCAATGTAGCCTTTGAACAATCCCCTTGGTATTATGATATATGTTATGTACTACAAAACCTGTGTGCTCCCCCAGGATTGTCCAGAACTAAATGTAGGTTCCTAAATATGAAAGCTTCAAAATTTTGTGTAATAGATGGAAATTTGCTTTGGAAAAACCATGAGGGTATACTGTTAAGCTGCTTGATTGAGAATGAGACTAACAATGTCACCAAAGAATTTCATGCAGGTGACTGTGGTGGACACTTGTATTGGAAGTCCACTGTGGATAAAATACTAAGGGCTGGTTACTATTGGCCCACTGTTTTCTCTGATGTCAAGAAATTCACCACCTCATGTCATAAATGTCAAGTGTTTGAGGGAAAGAGAAAGTTACTACCACTTCCTTTGAGGCCTATTGCAACAGAGAGACCTTTTCAACAATGGGGCTTGGATTTCATTGGGGAAATTCACCCTTCATCTTCAGGCCAACATAGATGGATTCTAACAGCTACAAACTACTTTACTAAATGGATTGAAGCTATTCCATGCAGACAAGCAAATGATTCCACTATCGTTCAGTTCCTTGAGACCAATAATCTTTCTAGATTTGGTTGTCCTGATAAAATAATAACAGACAATGCTGCTGCTTTCAGATCTAAGAAGATGGTGAATTTCTGTCACAAATTTCACATTACCTTGGGCCATTCTACTGCATATTATCCCCAAGGAAATGGCCTAGCTGAATCATCAAATAAAAGCCTTGTAAACATCATAAAGAAGGTATTGGAAGAAAATAAGAAGAATTGGCATAAGAAGCTTGTGAATGCCTTATGGGCAGATAGACTAACAACCAAGAGATCAATTGGGGTCAGCCCATATGAGCTAGTCTATGGATTAGAGGCCAAATTCCCTTCATCACTAGGGATCCCTGTTATGAAACTACTTCAAGAGACTCAAGCTGAGCCCAATGATATGCAAAGGAGGGTAAATCAAATTATATGTTTACAACAAACTAGAGACCAAGTTTATAACAGAGTTCAAATCCTACAAGAGAAGCTGAAGAAAGCCTTTGACAGGAGGACTAAGGCTGAAGATTTCAACATGGGTGACAAAGTCCTCAAGTGGGATTCAAGAAGGGAAGATAAAGGAAAACATGGAAAATTTGATTCCCTTTGGAGAGGACCATTTGTCATCCAAGTAGTACAAGGAAACAACACTTCCTCAAGAATCTTGATGAAACTGATTTGGATGAAGGTCCTGTGAATGGCAGGATGTTGAAGCACTATTTTGACTGCCCCCCATGTATATAGCATGGTTGTTCCCTTGTACATAATTTGTTGTGTTTAGTGTTTTCTTTCAGCATGTCAATAGCTTAGTTTGAAGGATCTTGCAGAAGCAGGAAAAGGCTGTAATTCAGCAAGTTCTATAAATATGACAGTTTACAATTTTGAGGTTTCAACGAAGAAAAACTCCAAGTTTTGGTAAAGAGTAGTCAAAGGGCCAAGGCATTCTGACCTACTATTCTTGGTCTTTCAAGAAGAAAAACCATCCCCATGTGGAGCCACTGTTGGATACCTATATCAATAGGTTTCATATTTCATGATTGGCAAATGCAAGTGCCAAATATGCTCTGCTTTGATGATGCAAAGATCCCATATTTCCAAGAGAAGACAATGTGTGTATATAGCTTGATGTGGACTCAATTTTGATGGATGGTCCAACAGCCTAATTTGGATCATGCCATGTTTCAATTTTCTGTTGTAGAATATAGAAAGAAGTTTGTCCAAACTGTTTAATCTTGGCAGACCAGTAGCTTAGGTAGAGAATTAAGGTTCCCAACTGCTTAATCTGGGACCTTGGAAGCAATAAGGGTAATTCTAGATAAAAAATCAAAAGAAAAAGCCAAGAGAAAAGAAAAGGCAAATAAGGGTCTGCAAGTCTAAGTGCACCCTCCAAGAAGAAACAAAAAATGCTAGGCAAGTAGATGGGTAGGCAGATGGGGTTGCAGAAATGTCATTCCTTACAATTGAATGTGTGCTAACCTATTCACAAAGGAATATCAATGGATTGAGAAAGTCTTCTTCTCCATCATGTTGCAGCAAAGAAAAGGAGCATGTCTAACTTCACATTTTCCCCTTTCACATTCATTACTAACATCCCTTCATCAGTTGAGGTTGATAAAAGAATTTGAGGTTTTCTGCTGGTTCTTATTCCTTTAAAAGCCACATTTCTTGTCTAAAAATCTTTTCATTTTGATCTACTCCCTAAGCTAAGTTAACTTCACATAAACTTAGTAATTGCACTCCTCATTCACCTCTTCCATCCATATTAACCCCTAACTTCTATTATCTAAATCCCCTATGTTACCCTTTCCCTACTATTATAACACTATGGTGTATAACCCCCAAGCATTGTATAAATATCCCTCCCCTTGGCATTATAGCCCTATGTTCACTATCAGGGATTAAATTGACACCTGGTCAGTTTAAGAGCCCTAAGCCTTACCCCTCTTCCCCCTCCAGAAGTCGTTTAACCCACTAAACCATTTATTTGCTAAGAAACCTTGTGAAAAAACCCCTTTTTACCCATAACCCGCTTCATTTGCAAAAAACATACAAAAACCCACTTTTTCCCGTTTACCCAAAGTCTTAGCGCTATGCGCATTTTTGTAAAAACATTGAAAAAACCATATGAATCGCCAAATTCCCAAAGGTCCCGCCGGGCGCAAATTTCAAAAGAAATATTATTTTAATCCCGCCCGCATCCGTATCGTCCGGCCAGCTCAATGATTCGTCGATCGTCGGATCGGGCCCTTTTCATCCGACGGCCCTCGTGCATATCGGACCGACCCCGACGTCCGAAGGATACCTTCCGATATCTGTCAGAGGGTGACGTCAGGCCTCTGCCACGCGTCACCCCCACATCGTATCAGAGGTACCTCTGACAATTCCGCTTCCGTAGGGAAGGCGGTGCGATATGAAACCGCTAACCACTTCCGGTTTCGGTTAATCCGCCCTGCCTTCGTCACCGCCAGCATCACTGCTACGTCAGCGCCGCGTCGGTACGCCCCGCCCACCATTGCTCCACCTGTCTGCCACCTCACCATCCCCGTGGACCTCTCTTATGCCGCCACGTCACCCGATGATGTCATGCTGACGTCATCCGACCTTGACCCCACCTGATGACGTCATGCTGACGTCATCCAAAAAAGGCGCCAATGTTCCAAAAAATCCATATTTTGGCCAAAATTTCGCGTTTTTTGCACTTTTTGCCAAAAACGCTATTGTTTTCTCTGCATGGTTTTTACGTCCAACCGCGCACCAACCTGCTGAACTCAACCTGGAGACCACTGGCGCGCCATTTCCACCTGCATTCGTGTCCATTGTTCTCTGTATACCAGGTATTTATCCTTGTGAATCCCTCCTGCACCTGGTTTCGTCTGTAAATTGCCAAGAAAGCTTAAAACACTGAGAAACTTATAATTCACCGGCAAATCCCCTGTGCCTAGTCCCCATTTACACTCTAAGGTCGAAATTCACCGGTTGAGCCTTGTTTGCCCGAGTTTTTTACCAATAACTGGATTCTGTTCGTGCAATCGCGAAATGGTAGCCCAAACTGTACCAATTTGCTGAGAAAAAGAGTTTAAGGCCAGGCATTTATCTTATCCATACCTTAAGCAGTATTTCAATTGCTGCAATTGACCATTTATCCTCTGTTCCTTAGTAATTTACCTTTCTGTTCAAAGGAAAACTCTTTGGTGTTCCTCTGCACAGTAACACCAGTTTATAAACAACAGAAATCCTAAAAGTAACCATGGATCCACCAGTAGCTCCTGTAGCATTGAACATTGCTCCTTTAAATGCCCCTCAGAGACAATTGGATTGGCAGCCTCTAGCAGACCTGGATTATCAGATAGCAGAAGAAATGCTAATGCACAGCAAGTACCACATTCATTTGCTGAATGAGTTGAGGATTAAACATGAGGCTGGAACAAATGTATTGGGCATTTGGGATTCTTTCCTCCCTCTATTCAAACTCCCTCAGGTCAACCAGTTTCCTGACCTAATCCACCTATGTGCTGAATCCTATGACGCCACTCAGAGGGCTGTGATTGACCCTTCAGGCTCAGTTGTTTTCTATGTCACCCCTGAAGCCATCAGAGAGATGCTCCATTTCAAAACTGAGAAGAAATTAGTCCCTTTATCACTGGCTGATCTGATAAAGCAAGGAGCTAAATTGACAGAGGCCCAGATCACCAAACTAAATCAGTTGTACATAGGGTCTGACATCGTGAAGTACTCTCCCATCTCTCATGTTTACCTCAACCAATTGGGCAGGGACCTTGTAGATATGATCAGTCCCATTCTGGGCTATAATTCTATTGAGTTTGTTGATGAGACTGTGCTGGTGATGATGCTCATGTTTGCCCCTGGCAAGTCTCCAATCTGATATGACTATGCCACTTACATATCTGACAAAATACATGAGCAATTGATGAACTTACCAAGAGAAAGGGTGTTCAGATACACCTCCTACATCTACCACTTGATTTTGTATTATCAACATGAGAAGTTCCACTTTTCTATCAAGAGAGTGGATGCACAAGGAAATCCAAGGTCAGTGGTGTATTGGTCCTCTGCTTTCCACTGCAGATCTGTTTCTCCATACACTTATTGTGAATTTATAGACCTCTTCATCCACCCAGCCATGTCTCTGCTCATGAGCTCACCTCCTCCTAGGCTAACTGATGAGATGCAGAGGATTCTTCAGCTGTCCAAGGCATACATCATCGGGGATTGGTATTATTACCAACACCACACAGTCATCAGAATATATGGGTGTGAGCTGCCCCCATACAGATTGCCCAGATATGTGCCCATGAGATTGTTTGCCCTGGAATACTTCAGGCAATTTGGGAATGCTGATGTGTTGTACTTTTCAGGCAGAGGCAAGAAAGCACAACTCAAGGTCAGAAACCAATTAGGCCACTTCATCTACAACAAAAGGGAGGAAGGTTGGCAAGAAGACGACAACATGTTAGGATCCCTTGGCCTACAGACTAGTTTCCTTTGGAAACCTTATGACCCCAATCACTTCATAACTTTAAGAAGGGTCAAGTATAGGCTGTCTGGTTATGACCATGTAAGGTTGCCTCACATAGAAAAATATGCAAACCAAGTAAAATGGAGGAGGGGAACCTTAGAGGAGGCTACTACACAAGAAGAATTAAATCAAAGAGCAGTTAGAAATATCCAAAAGATGGCTGACTTGGAGCTTTGTGCACAGGTGTTTACTCTTCCAAGCACTCAAGTGGGAGCAGCTGCATCTTCCTCCATAGCAAATCAGCAAGCAGTTAAATCTACTGAGAAAACCTCAAACAAAGGAAAAGAAAAGGAGATGGAACCAGAAAAGCCACCTCATGAGGAGGTACAACAACAACAACAACAGGTACAACAGCAACAAGAAGGGCAGCAAGAGAAAGAGCAGCCATTACAACAAGAAAAGGCAGCTGAAGCCCCAATTTCCACTGAGCAGCAGGCTCAGGACACGGTGCCTCCTAGGCCAGAAACGACAGTGGAGGCCTCAGTCCTCCAAACCCCACAAAAAGAAGACATAAGCAGAAAGACGGACAGAGAGACTCCCCTCACAACAACAACGACTCAAGGGGAGAAAAGACACATAATGAATCCCCTTTCAGAAGAGGAAATGCCTATGGGGCAATCTTTGGGCATGGGCCCACCATGTCTGGAGGCCTCAGCAAGTTCCTTCCAGCAGGAACAAGAGAGGATAATTGGAGGAGAAGTCAGCTCCTCAAGCCAGCAGGGAGAAGGTGAACTGAGCATCAAATAACAGTTCATTGACATAAAGAGAAGGAATGAGCCAATAAAGATACAACTATATAATCATTTGTTGAAAATGGCTCCCACTAACCAGCAAAGACTGATGTTTGCATATGATGTTAGTGAAGGCAAAATGATCATGAGTCACTTCATGCCAACTGCATTACAACCACAGTCCCCTTCAGACTACTTGAGGACCAATCTTGAGGTCCTTGCCAAGGACATCCACCCAATGGACAAAATCGAATTGCATAAGCAAACGGGTGAGATGGTGTATGCCTTCTTGGCAGACAAGACATTGGATAATTATAGGCTAGAAAATAGCCTAAATAATACAGCTACCCAACTTGAGTTGGAGAGGGCATCCTCTCAAGCACAGGACAATAGGATCAGGTCCTTAGAAGATATAATCATAGAGATTGGGCATGATCCCAAGGACATCAAGGGCATACAAGAAATATTGAAATTGAGGGATGCAGACATGGCAGCTTTGAGGAGAAAGATCAAAATCCCAGCAACAATCCACCCTCAAACAGATGAAGTTGCCCAGCTGAGACATGATCAAGATGCCACAGCTTTGCTGGTGTCTTTATATAAACAACTAATCCAGACTCAAGAAAATCTGGGAGAATCAGAGGCTGCACAGGCAGCATTGCAAACATCATTACAGCAAAAGGAAGGAGGTCAAACATCTTAGCCTCCTCCTGAAATAATTAACCTTGAGGAAGCTCCTCCAACTACTGCTCCCCTCACTCAACAAACAGAACAGGCAGCACCTTCTACATCAGCACCACCGCCAACAACAGAGCAGTCCCCAAGCCTGGACATGCAAAAGCTGAGAAATGAGATTCAGGCCCTAGAAGCTCAAATGACAGAATTAAATGAGGCCAGGGAGAATTTAGCCAAAGTCAATGAAAGATATGACAAATCCAAGCAGACTGTGGCAGAAAAGGGCAGGGAAATAAAAGCCCTCAAAGACAGGATAAAGGAGCTGGAGAAGGAGCTCAAACTGGATAAAGTAGTGGCTGAGCTCAAGACAGTGCTATGGGCCAATATTGGGCAATCCATCACTGATCAATGGCAGTATATTGAGACAATTCATGAGCAGTTGGAGCTCATTGCAAAAGCACAGAAGGAAATTCAGAGATCAAGGGCCTCTCTAGGCAATATTCCTGAAGTTGCCAACAGGATGATCAATGTGCTTAATAATAGAACAAGTGCCCAGTTAGAAACTATGGGAATTTCCAACAGGACTGAGACTATTTTGTTAGTAAAGAGGGTCCTGACACTAAGAAACCTGGTGCAGACATTAGAAAGAAGGACCCAGGACATGCAGACAGAGGTCAACAGATTCATGGACAAATTTGTGGCATTGCAAAACAGAGGTCTCCCTGGCTTACTGAACAGCGCAGGAAGACTACTTACACATGAGCAGTATGCCCAGAGGGTCAACACATTCGCCACAAATCAGATCACTGAAAGGCCCAACACCTCAGAGGAAACAGGGCCAGCTACAGGACAAAGTCTCTACAACAGGGTAGAGAATTTATTCTTTATAATGAATGAAATTAAACACCTGTTTGAAGTGCCTCCCAATTTCTATAAATATATAGAGGAAGATGAGACTTTGGATGCAATTCTTAGACATCAACTACCCACACAGGAATGGTGGACTAAGGCAATACAAATGATCTTATAGACCAGGAAGCCATTCACTAAGCTTTTTCATCAAAAAATACAAGTTGGCATGCACAGGAAGACTTAGTAAAATCAGCATGCATGAAAAGGGAAGGGCTGAGCCAACTCAACAGATCATATTCGGCCAGCAAAAGCAAGATTGACAGCTAACTGGTAACAGGGCCGAAAAGCTACAGCACAACAGCCATAAAGGCACAGTTCCAACATTAAAGCAGAACGTTCAGACCGACTAAGTGGCCTCCAAAGGTCAAAGTATCTCCTGACAGATATAAAGAGCATTTATTGTGTGTTCAATAATGTAATAACTTCTTATCTGCTTTCTGTACAAGTTGGTGAATGTATTCATTTCTCAGATGACTCAACGCCTCAGATATTTTTGTATCACCATTTGTATATATTCCCCCCTCGCATAAGCTTGCAGGGGGTTGTTGTTGATTTCTCTTCAAGAGTTCTTTTGCTGTAAATTTTCAGAGTTTAATACAAAGGCCGATGGAATTTCCAAAGTCTGTGTTGTCTGAGGGGTTGTAATGCGATTGCTGAGTGCTACAGGATTCCTACGTGTTTTCATGGCTCAATAAGTTTGCTTAAACTTTCGTTATGTTGTTTCTGTTATTTTCTCATAACTCATCCATGTTCTAGATTTCACAATTAATGGCAGAGAAAAAGACTAATTCCAGGATTTATTCATAGAATACCCTGAATTCAATCTATGCTATTATAAATGTTTTTCTCAGTTATGGTTATAAAGGTGTAATTCTTAATTGCTGCACCTCTACACTGTATCTTTCACAGTGATTATTGTTTTAGGAATTCAAATCTGCTCCTTTACAATACATCTCTTTCTCACAACCAAGCTTAGTGGAAAATTCTTAATTGCTTTTCACTGGTTAAACACACTTCATCATTATAATATCAAATTTGTTTCATGAGATATTCAAAAGGCCCTGCAGTTTCAGCAATCCCAATCTACCTCTCAAACAACCAGTAACCAAAGACTCCATTTCCCAATGGACTAGAACTATCTGAAGGTCTCCACCTTAGGTACAGAAGACATCCCTCAACCAAAACATAAAACCAAAACCTGAACATCACAGCTAGCCTAAAATACTATCAGAACAGAGACAAATCATAAAGAGAGAGCCCTCTCTGATTACAGTTTGGCTAGGAGCTGTAATCCAAAGATTGGTTAGTGGTTACCCCGGCCGTATTCCCTTGGGAGTCAAAGGGAACAACCTGGGTGTTAACAGAAAGATGTAAAGTTTGATGAGCAGAATAAAACAGGCACAAGAATGTCACGTAGAAGTGAAGGAAATTTTTCCTTGATAGAAAATGATTTTACTGAACCTTCCACATACAAAGAAGTAGTAAAACATAAAGAATGAAAACAGGCTATGATTGAAGAATATCGAGCAGTAATTGATAACAACACTTGGAAACTTGTTGATTGTCCTCAAAATGTTAAATCCATAGGATGAAAATGGGTTTACAGAATTAAGTACAACCAAAAGGACGGACTTGAAAAGTAGAAAGCGAGACTTGTCACTAAAGGTTTTGTGCAGCAAGAAGGCATTGATTATGAGGAAACTTTTTCTCCTACAACTAAATGGAACACCATCCGATTAAGACTTGCATTGGCCGCTCAGAAAGGATGGAAAGTTCGTCAAATGGATGTGAAAAGTGCTTTTCTCAACGGGGATTTACAGGAAGAAGTGTATATGACACAACCACTAGGTTTTGAAATTGAAGGGCAAGAACATAAAGTCTGAAAATTGATCAAGGATTTACATGGGTTAAAACAAGCTCCTCGAGCTTGGTATGAAAAAATGGATGAATACCTTAGGAAAGTTGGTTTTCACCGAAGTGAATCTGATGATGCTTTGTATGTGCAACAACAGGGCAAATATTTGGTGATTCTTATTATGTATGTAGATGATTTGATTATTACTGGAAACAATGATGATCATATTTCCCAGGTGAAAAATGAATTACATGTAGGTTTTAAGATGACAGATTTGGGGTTACTTCACTACTATCTTAGAATTGAAGTCTTCCAACATCCACATCATATTTTCATTTCTCAGAGTAAGTATGCCATAGAGGTTCTTTACCGATTTGGAATGCAAGATTGCAAGCCCGTTCTTACCCCCATGGAGTAAAACTTGAAACTTTCAAAATTTGAAGGGGGGAAAGGTGGATAGCACTACTTACAGACAGTTGATTGGTAGCTTGATTTATTTAACAAACATTTGTCCTGATCTATCTTATGTAGTCAATATTCTTTCGTGTTTTATGGAGGAACCACGAGATAGCCACTGGAATGAAACCAAAAGAGTTCTTCGATATATCCAAGGAACAAAATATTTTTGTCTTCTTTACACAAAGACTAAAAACTTTGTACTTGGTGGATATTTAGATGTCGACTTTGCTAGAAGTATTGATGATCGAGCATCAACATTAGGTTATTTAATGAATATGGGGTCAGTAGTAGTATCTTGGAGTTGTAAGAAACAAGCTACAGTGGCCACTTCTTTAGCAGAAGCAGAGTACATTTCAGCATGGGAAGCAACATGTGAAATTGTTTGGTTGCATAGAATTTTGCAGGACTTGGGAATTTCTCAGGGAAAAGCTACATCATTATTCATTGGCAGCCAGTCAGCCATCGAACTTGCCAAGAACCCAATTTTTCATTCAAAGACAAAGCATGTGGACGCCAAGTATCATCATATCAGATTTCTCATTGCCAAAGAGGTACTCAAGCCAATTTATTGTCCTTCAGAAGATCAGATCTCAGACATTTTCATGAAACCTATTGACAGAATAAAATTTACTAAGTTAAGGGATGAGCTTGGTATCTGTTGTAATGTATCTTTGGATCATAGGGGGAATGTTAGATGATCCAAAATAAATATTATCATAGGTTATTAAGTTAGAATAAATAATTATTAATTTAAGATATTAAATTAATAATTATTAATCTATAATATTTAATTATTTAATGGAGACATTTAGAATTAGTATATTGTTTTAAAAGATATGACTCTACAAATGTGTCTTATCTTAGGCTCTATTTTAGGAGAATAGTTAGTAAGATTGTTTGAATAGCTTTTATTGTAAGTGGGCACTTTTTATTGCATAAGTGATCCATAATTAGAGGTAGTTAGGACATTGAGCTTATAAATAGCTCATTGCAAGAGTGTTTGGTTGTTCGGGTGTAAACTCTTGCAAAATCAATATGTAATTGTTTTTTTATGATTAATAAAATTACGTGTCTGAGGACACTTCTTCCATTACATGGGGAGGGACTAAGAGTGGAAACTACTTGTGGGGGACAAAAACTACTCTATGGGACACCCATGCTCTATTGATTTTTACACAAATCTTATGAAAACATGCCACCATTAGAAAGATCATTCTTGCATACAACATTCTTGTTAAACTGAACCAAGGATCATATTACTTTGAAGACACACACACACACACACACACACACACACACACACACACACATGGAAGAAATATGGTGCATGTGTGCGCGCGCATAAACACACACACATGGGAAAAGGAAAAACACAAAGAATTTAACAATAACTTTTCATATAGATTGATTAAAGGATAAGGTCCAACACATATGTATACTTACCTTATACTCAATTAACCATTATTATAGTAAGAGTTACCATTACTTTGTGACTTTCCTAATTGACATGAACGACATGTTATTCTTAGAACTATGTGCATTGGCAAACCAATTTATAGGAAGATATTTTACAATCATAGAAGTTAATTGAAGATGCCAAACATGGCATATGTGATTGTTTGTTTTTGCATAAAATAATACATGCAACATATGTGGCCATAGAAATCAAACATAATCATGTTACAACAAGTATATGACATTTTATACAAAACTAATAAGAGAAGAAATAACATGTTTAAAAAAACTCTAGAAGATCCCTCGAGAAAGATACCATAAAATAAAATTGCCCAAAATCATACAAAATTACATTTGAATATTACACACCATACATAAATCCCAATATTTGTCGAAATAAACTTTTTCCTTGAAATATATTTATGCATGGCATCCCCACAATCATATCTTGTTACTCATGAAGCCTACAAACATTCTTGTTCATGAAATACGATTAGGGGTGAAAGATTGAATGGTAGGGATGTATCCAATATTTCTATGTTCTTTAATCCACTATCCAATATTTTTTTTTTAGATGATATATTTGTAATTGGTAAATGAGAGGCATCTTGATGGTAATCCATACTTACAAGTGTTCACCATCGGTTATTGATGTGGAAGTGCTAGTTAATGTTTTATGAAAGAAACAAAGGACTATAAGTTATGCATTTCATATAATAATTGATATTTCTAAAATAAAACATAATAAATACTAGATATCCCCTTATGGCTCATATTTCACTATGCTTACAAAAAAAGAAAATAAATGCAGACACTGTATAGTCTACAAATGTACTTAATAAAGTATTTATATGATCTCTATGATCTCTCTAATAATAGTGAACGAAAAGACCATCTTAATAAATCCAAATACTTCACTCATATATTTTATTAGACTTTAATTATCATGAAATTCATGTATATCGCTAGACTATTTGGAAAAAAACATTTAGATGAAGTCTCTAGAAGTGGTTTGTCATGGAATTTGGTCTCAATAGTGTATTTGTGATTTTCATATGGATATAAATATATTTTCTAAGCCACATCTTGGTATCTTTGCATGGTATAAATAAATGAAATTTACCTAACTTAGAAGAGGAAATCACATGATGAGGTGAGGTATATTTGATTAGTATTATATTTGTTTTAAGAACAAAAACTCTAAACAAAGCTAAAGATGACATTTTTCTTGATCATGAGATACCTTGGATTCTGTTAAACACACATGGGAGCAAGAACAATATGAAAGATAAATCATGAGAGTACAATTTTTATTAACAAGAGATATACATTTATAGTACAATATGTGACCGTTGGGTTCCACATCCCAAGGTCTCTTGGACTACTTTAGTCTATTCAGCTTCCACACTAACCAATTGAGGATTAGGTGTCCAACATTCCCCCCCTAATCCGAAGGGTTATGTATGAGTCCAAGAAGAGAGCTGTAATACAAAATGTGAAAAAATGCATGGCAACACTAGGCTGAATGTGCTCTCTGAAATGTTGGTATAAAGAGCGGTGGTTTAAGGATGACCACCGACACTGGAACGCTTAGTGCAGTTCCCGGAACTCTTCCAAAACTGGCAAGAAGCTGAAGTCTTCTGCTAGGTGAAGTGCTCCTATTGTTTTGAAGAGGGAAACCTTCAACCAATAAAGGGAGGTCTCACCCGGCATAAAAGGGAGAAATTCAACCTAAAAAGGGAAGTCTCAACCTGTGATGTTTAAGGATGACCAACAAATCTGGAATGCTTAATGCAATTCCTGGAACTCTTCCAAATCTGGCAAGAAGCTGGTGTCTTCTGCTAGAGGAAGTGTTCTCAATTTTGTTCCCAGAATTCTTCCAAAACTGGAAAGAAGCTGAAGTCTTCTACTAGAGGAAGTGTCCCAGATTACCCACTGAGGGCATGTTCACGAGCATCTTTGTCTCTAGCTACAACTCTGAAACTGGTGTGGTAGGTTGTGGCTCAGGCTCGCTTGATGTGGCTTTGAAGCTTGTAGATGACCATCATTTCCCCCCCTATCAGATACAAGGTGAGAAGATGGAGAAAAGTCAACTGCAAGACTGTTCAATATTCTGGAACAAGTTCTGACATGTGTTTGGAATATCTTCTTGGCTGTTGATGCCCATTGCCAAGAAGCGATCCATCCAAGATGAATCTTTGTTCTTGCAGGACGTTTGTTTTTGAAGCATCTGTGTGAAGAATGGCTAGTTTTATGACAGTGCTTACATGGATGAAGATCAAAACAATGATCTTTCATATGGCCAACTTGGTCACAGTGTTGGCATTTCATGATCTATTGTTTTTGTTGTTGTTGTTGTTGCTGTGGAAGAGGGGTAGAATCTGGAATAGATGGAGGTGAACTGTCATGAGGAGTAGGTGAACTGTCATGAATAAATCCAGCACTCTGAAACAGAATGGGCTTTGAGTAGTCTGGAATATGAAAGGACAAGTCCTTGTCATATCCAAGACCAGTTCTGTGCTTGTTGTGGACAAGCTGTTCCCAAGGTCTGATGATGGGCTTGGGAAGTGTAGACTGAGTTTCTGCATCTGCATTTACAACTGCTGCTTTATTTGAATGAACTGTAACATTATTGACTTGCTGCTGATGGGTGGTTGTCTCAATGTTCTGAACAAAAACAGGTTCAGAATGATGTCTATTTTGATGTAGCTCTTCTTGCTGTAGCTGTGATTCAAGCTGCAAAAAATCGATCTTTTCTTGTGCATTTTGCAAATAAGTTTGAATGTCAAAAAGAGTTTCTTTGTTGACTTTTACCATCCCATCAACAGTGGAATGAATTAGGATATTCAATAACTTTAATGCATCTTCAAGTCTGGCCATTATCTCAATAGATAAACCCTGATATGCAAATGATTTTTGCCACAATGTTCTCCACGGTGGGTGATTTTCGTAAGTTTATTCACTGTACATTGTCTTTTAATGCTTCCACATGTAGTAACAGTCTCCAAATAAACTTATATTATCCAATAGAAAATTCAGAAATTAAATGCAACGGCCATTAAGTGATAGCTACTACATAATGGACTTTTCTCATTCAAAAACTTAACTAAACAACGAACAGATTGGAAGATAGAACCTGATAATTAAATGTCAGCGAACACAAATTAGTAGATATGCAATTATCAGTCCCCAAAATGGCACCTCAACATTTGTTTATGATGTACGCTGCCCAGGAAATGGAAGAATAGATTCCCTCTTCACCACAGTCCTTGTATCATCATCAAACCACACTCATTCAACTTCTGAGATAGCATACAGTCCCTTCAATGCAGCTACAACAATAACAGAAGGTGGAATGACGACTTTAGGCCCCGCAGAAAGAACTCCAGAATTCAATAATACATGCAAAGAATACTTTAATCCATGAAGAGGGATGAACCTTCAAGGTTTCAAACCATATAACAGTCCACCACAGAGAGCGTATGTAGAAGAAAATAGTCCACCACAGAGAGCGTATGTAGAAGAACTAAAGAATATAAGAGCCAACAATATTTTTCATTTATTAGATATGCAATACAACCATATTGCATTCATCAACCTCTTTCACTCATCTTTGAATTCAATCAATGCCTACTCGCTCCATGTAGAATCATTCAATATTGAATGCAGAATTCTGGATCACTATGCAACCATTTATCTTGGTTTTCTTCTCACATCAACACCATCCCTTTAACCATTTCATCTTGAATTCATTATTATCTACTAATGATACTGAATACAGACACCACTTCAAACAAATCGAATTCTTAAACTTCTCAATTTGAACCCGAAACCTCGTCGATTCTTAGCCCAATAAAATTCTCATCCACACCATTCTGAGAAACCGAATTCTTTTCCATAACACCATTCGCAGAAGTCGAACCGTCTTGCACAAAACCATTCACGGAAGACGAATTCTCCTTCAGAACGTCATTCCCACTTCTTGAAACTCCCCCAAACAACTGCGTTCTGAGTATGTCGTGTAGCCACCCAACCAGCTGCTTCTAACCTTTCGAGCTGTTCATCGAATTCACATTATACATGAAGAGCCCGCAATAAAGATCGAAACTATCCTCGGCAGTATTCCAAGCCACTTCCAGTAATTTTTCATAACCCTTGGTAGAAATATGAGTTTGCTGTTAAATACAAAGGAAACTATACATTTACTCCTGCAAGAATATTCAGGTGATCCAAATCGATGAGGAAGCCCTAAGAGAAGGACTACCTTTGCGTAAGGCAGAACATGCTCATTACCATTGAGAATTCCGGCTCCGATGAGAAATTATTGAGAGTTTTCCAGGAGGGCGTGAAATATGGGGCTGGAATTAGTACTGGGATTTATGTGATATATGGTGGATTGGTGGTGAGATTAGATTCAACACTTACTTTTCAATGGCACGCAGAAATGCTAAGTGAGCTTGGACCAGAAATTAAATTCAAGTACTCTTCCCACAAAGCTGTGTAGGAATACAAAGAGGCTAAAGAGATTGGTATTGAGACTATACCTGCCATCACAGGTTGAGGAATCATGCCATGATGAGGATCGTGGCATCAGCCCATGCCAAGATGAGGATTCCGGGATCGAACCAGGCCAGTATGAGGATTCTTACATCAACAACGTGAAGCAAATCAATCCAACAGCATGAAGCAAATCAATCCAACAACGTGAAAGCAAATCAATCTGTGGTACGGGATGCCCAATCCTTTCACGTCAAGCGTGAAATATCAAGCTGTGGATGCACTATATATTTCACACATACAAGTAAATCAGGCTCAAAAGCAGCGGAGACGAACTTATCGTGCCCATGGAAGAAACTGCCTGCTGCTGCTCAACGTTCCACCAAATACATCCGGCCTCATCTCGACAGAGGACTCCACCAGGTTGCTGCAGATGAAGGCAGCAATAAACACCATATCCTCAAGGGAGCCGTAGAGAAGGGAGCGTTAAAAGATCAGGAGCAGTTATGAACCAGATATGTGTCAGTCTCCATCAGATTTCAGTTGTCAAATCTCACGCTGCACAGAAACGCTGGCAACACTGTAGGAATGCTGGTAATGGAGCACTCACAGCACTGTAGGGCTAGGTATTCGATGGGAATACCAAGCGTTACTCATTATCATTTCAGAGAGCAGATTATTATGACTGAGAAGATTCAGAATGGCAGAGAGAGGCCAAAAATGGCGCTGGAGAAATGACAGGTTAGCTGAGAAAATATTCATGAAATGATCTACACATAAACATAAGGGCCATAAAACAAATGGCTCAAAATAATTATGCAGGGCAGGAATACGCCTGCTCTAATACCATGTTAAAGACACATGGGAGCAAGAAAAAATATGAAAGATAAATCATGAGAGTACAATTTTTGTTAACAAGATATATACATTTATAGTACAATATGTGACCGTTGGGTTCCACATCCCAAGGTCTCTTGGACTACTTTAGTCTATTCAGCTTCCACACTAACCCATTGAGGATTAGGTGTCCAACAGATTCCAGTTGTCTATGATTTGATATAGTCCATCCTATAAAGACCTACCAATAATAATTTTCTATCTTGCTTCATATTATCAATGATCACTAAACTTTTGGACCCAACTCAAACTTAGAGTTATGAATCACTCTCAATTGTTTGACAATATTCCTATAATTCCTTATGGCATTCCTTCTTATTTTATAATGAAATAGTGTTTGTAATTATATGTGCTAAAGGTTTAGGTATATTCAATATTAAATTCATAACATATAAAAAAATTCCATCATATAATTACACGTGGTTCTTTTATTAAATAGGAAAAAACTATTTTAAAAAAAAGACCTATAATAACAATAACAATAACAACAAAAACAACAATAATTGGTCGAAATTGGCTAACCTTCTAGTCATTACTTTAACATGGGAATAAATTAGTACAATACATGTGCATGAACCATAGGCTATTCCTTTAGACTTCCTTGTATTTTAAGGACCATTTGTCTTATTTAAATAGAGATTAAATGTTTTATCTTCCTCCTATGTTATTCATTATTAGTATGATCAAAGTATCAACTTGGTGTTCTCTTTTATATGTCAAACATATTTTTTAAATGAAATGAATAGTGTGTTGTAAGGTTTCTAAAAATTTTGAAATATAGGGTTTTTTTTTATAAAAAATCAATAGTGTTTATGCACTAGTACAATCATTCATCTTAACAAACATTTATGTCAAATTGAACCATGCTAACATGAAGATAGTTACATAATGTTGTAATGGCTATTTAACATGGATATTATTCTTCAAATTAAAACTACTAGTTTGAAGATAATATTTCATGTTGAATTTTTATAGACATAAATTGCTGATTCTCTTCTTCTCTCAATCCATTTGGGTATTCAAATTATTGTGGTACTAGGTGGAGGGAATAATCTATATCTTTTACCAATGACCTCGGGTGATAAGAAGAAATAGTTGTAATTGTTATAGGATTTTAATGTTGTTTACGAATCACATGGTTCTTATCTTGCTATGTTAAAAATTAAAGGCACACAAATGGCATTTGAATTGAACTAAACACTCATTATTTTTAAAAGTCACATCCCCTTCTTCTACCCATGCTTACTGTAGTAGGATTATAATGCCAGTGTGCAACACACATGAATGTATGGCCTTTTATTAAACAAAAATATTTATTATTAACTAATTAACAGAACTGAAGGTTGGAAAGCATTATGGATCCTCGGCTTGACAGGAAACTTGATTGTTCGCTTATATTTACTAAAATATGCTTTAATGGGTGAAGCTTGCTTGTCTTCTTTTCATGCTTGAAAGGCATTGTAACACCCTCATCCAAAATCTACCCAAGTAATCGAAAAACTGAGGTAAATATGTGACACAAGGCCACTATAATGGGATTCAACCTCCTAGGTGACATTAAGGAAGTGGAATCAACGAAAACACACCATGCATTCCTTCCACATTAGCAACACAACTTCTAAGATCCATCCCAACCACTGAGGTAACAATCCCCTAATACCAACTCAAGTTTTAGTGCATCAAACCCCTGTACGTTCACTTGATATGGACCAACATACATCTTGGAGGCTCGAGAGGCTTCCACAACAAGGGCAAGCGAGCATCCATGGACTTTTATCCTCAGTCCTATACTTGCTACTCCAGGATTTATGCCACGTTTTCAAGCCCAAAGCCTAGGTCACCACCCAAAACTCAATGATAGGTTAAGAAATGAATTTACACAACAGAAAAATGGTACATTTCTAAAAATATTGACAAGGTCTAGACTAGACCCCTACTAGCCATGATAGGCATTTCGTTAAACATGTCACAAATATCTAATCTACAAGTTTAACCAAAATATCTAAGCATAAGGGTATCATACTTATCTGAGAGTCGCTAAGAATAATTGTTCCTATATATCATTATTTGCATTATCATCTATTAGGTCATAGATACATTATTAATTCATTTACAAGTCATAACATGAGGAGACCCATACATCATCACTATCATAATACATGCTTACAACCAACATAATAACAACATAAATATCAAGGATACATCATCCATAGAATCCACATATAAACTAGGATATTTACACATAAAATACCAACGAAATAACCTCTTATTAATGAATGCAAATCCAACTCGATATGGGACTAACACATTCTATGCGACCATAAATTTCCTAAGCCAAGCCTCTCTTCATCCAATCACCCTCGTGCCATATTCCAAGCATGAATGTGGGACTCAAACCAAAAGAACCAACTAGGGCATCCTGAGGCTAAACCACCTCACCCTCATCAACAGAAACTAGGCTTTACCATAATCCGCACCAGATCACTAGGCTAAAATAATGAACATTTAATAACAGGCTTTACCATGATCTCCACCATATCACTAGGAAAAAACTAGAATGGATGCCACTTGATTTCTCCACCCAACCAGTGAGGAATTTTCTAGTCTCCTAGTCTCTTAAGGTTTACTGCAATTCACACTGGATCGCTAGGACCTAAATTGAGACACCACACTCTAGGATTTACCACATATCCCATCCCAGGATTATTAGGCATGATGGATAGAACCCACCTCTAGGATCTATCTTATATCCTGCCATTTGTCGGTCGAGGATTTCTAGACCCACCGAGGCAACAAAAAATTCAGCTTTACCACAACTGACAGTCTAGTTCAGGGTTTACTAAGCCATGTGTTCTTCTATTCAGATATCCACCTCACTTAGCTTTGAATCCATTTGAAAATCCATCTCAATCAAAACATGAGAACCCAATCACACCATGGCTACCCAAAAATGGAAAGGTTAGGATCAAAACACTATCACACCTGGCAAGCTCCATGTCATGACAACAAAGAACCACATGTAATATCGTACATGTTGAATCTAGCAAGGAAATCACACATGCAAATTGATACCTATAAAGAATCACTCTATAGCTGCTTGATCTTGCTATTCCTTGCTTTCTCCTTCCTTCCTCTTTCCTTCTTTGCCTTTCTTAATCCAATTCCAAAGTTCTCCAAGAAAACTCTAAGTGTTTAAGAGTGAGAGAGAATAATGAGAGAGCTCTAAAACTGAAGTGACAAAAGGTACCAACTGATCCTCAGAAGCTTTTTTATTAGTTAGGCCTATAATTTCTTATTTTTACATTATTTTCCTTCATTTTCCTCCTCACATGCAACCTGTGACCATTCACCTTCTCTTTCTCCTAATTTCCATTATTTTCATAATTAAATGTGCCAAAAATGTCATTTTCCTTTCCAAATCCTTTTTCCATTGCCTTTGCCAATTTCTTTAGCCATAATAAACTAATTACCACCCACACTAGGATGTCTTGTCCAACATTCAGCTTGGAATAAGTGTCCCATAATCCATGGTTATTATTTTTCCTTTATTAGCTTTCATTACATGGAATTTTCACAAGGGTTGTTACAAAAACTTTCCAATTGAGGGACATCGTCCTCAGTGTTCAACCATAGTTATACCTCAACAAAACCTCTAAAAAGAAAACATACTTCCTGTACAACTTTATAACTTATCTCGATGAAGTATTTACAATGATCACCCTGTTGAGAAGCAAACCAACATGACAACATAACAACATGACAACTATAATGACATGACACCGTACTGTTGATTGTAGCTTTATAACTTATCTCATGGTGGTATTTACATCCATATACATATGTACATATATCAAAACATCACCCAAACATATGCCAAAACATATACCAAACATCATACCAAAATTGCTTTGCCTCAATCAGAAACAATGAAGGATACATAGCCTGCATTTGATTCGCCATCTCCCATGTAGCTTCCTCGGACCCAAATTTCTTCTGCTACACTTTAACCTATCAGATTGCTCGGTTCCAGAGAATGAGAACCTTTCTATGTAATATACACTAAGCTTTCATCTAGAATTTTCCATCTTGATCCACCTGCAATACATACTAGTGAATCACATGATCAACATCTTTAACATATCTCTTAAGCAATGACACATGGAGAAAATAATGTTCTTTCACTTTCTAAGGCAATGAAATTTGATAGGCTACTGGTCCGATCCTCTTAAGAATATTAAAAGGTCCACAAAACCATCGTGCCATCTTGTCACATGATCCAATTCACAAGGAGCTCTTCTTCGGTTTGATGTAGAAGTACACTTGTTCCCCGACGTGGAACTCCCTGAAAAACCTATTCTGATATACATATCTCTTCTTCCTATGTAGTGCTACTTTCAAATTCTTCTTGATTACCTTTATTTCCTATTCCATTTCTGACAACATTTCCAGTCTAATCAACACCATGTTAACTAGATCACTCCAACTAATGGGAGTATTGCAACTCTACTCATACATTTCCTCAAATAGAATCCTCTTCAAAGATTTATGATACCCATTGTTGTAAGTGAAATCTACCAGTGGAATATAATCTTCACACTTTCACTACTAATGCATAACGTACATCCTCAACATTTCCTCCAATATCCTATTGACCCTCTTAGTATGTCCAGTTTTCTGTAGATGATAAGTTGTATTGAAGGCCAACTTTATCCCTAATCCTACAAACAACTCCTTCCAAAATTTGGAAGTGAAACTAGCATCCTTGTCTGATACAATCCTCTTTAGAACACTGTGAAACCTAACCACATCTCTAATGAATACATGTGCTACATCACTAGCCGGGAATGTATACTTCACTGGAATGAAGTGTGCAACCTTCATCAAACTGTCCACCACAACCATGATGGAATCATGCTATCTCACTATCCTCGGAAAACCTGTGATAAAGTCCATGGAAATGACCTCCCATATCAATTCTTGAATTGCAATTGGTTGTAGCATTCCACCTGGATACTTAGACTCTACCTTTACCTTCTGACAATCTAAACATCTAGTGACAAATTCTCCCACATCCTTCTTCTTATTTGGCCAATAATAAAACTTCTTCACTATAGTTAATGTCTTTTGATAGCCTGGATGACTAGAATATGGTTTTGCATGAAACGACCTCAAGATTAGCTTCTTCATCTCACTGCTATCTGACACATATATCGCGTCTCTAAATATGATCATTCATCTGTCATGAGATGATATTCCACCTCCTATGAACCTGCATCTATACATGTACCTATACTCTATTGCAACCTATACACATTTTCCATATACTTGTAATATTAAAAACTTGCCTGCAAGATGCTCTCCCATAAGTTTGTCATATAGAAGCTCATAGCTACTATATGATTCACCTGTACTTGTCTGCTAAGAGAATTTGCAACACTGTTCTATTTTCCCTTGATAAACTTGATCTCGAAGTCAAACTCATTGGTCGTGGCCAAATATCTAGATTTCCTGGTGTTTAGATTCGGTTGGTCAAACAAGTGTCTCAACCCACTGTAATCACTCATCAGTACAAACCTCATGCCAAGAAGATAGTGCCTCCACATCTTCAATGCATGTATGATCACTTCTAGCTCAAGATCATGCATTATATATTTATTCTCGTGCTCATTTAGTTTCTGTGACTCATAGCACACTACCTGTCCTTCCTACATAAGGACTCGACCAAGTCCTCTCTTGCAAGCATCTGTACATACTATGAATTCTTTGTCTATATCTGTGATCTTTAACATTAGATCATGTTCCAACAATTGCTTAAGTTGCTCAAAACTAGCTGCACATTCCTCTTTCCATTTGAACTTCTTACCTTTCCTTTGCAAACACGTAATAGGATAAACAATTTGTGAGAAGTCCCTGATGAACCTCCTATAATAACCTTCCAATACCATGAAGGATCTCACCTCATCTACATTTTTTGGAGATGCTCACTCCATGATAGCTCTTACCTTTTCTAGATCCACTGTTATTTCCTCCTTCGAGACGACATGTCCCAAGTAATGTACTTGAGTTTGAAATAAATTGCACTTGCTGAGCTAAGCATACAATTAGTGCTCTCTAAAAAATGTCAACATTAATGCTAAATGCTCGACATGATCTTCCTCATTTTTAAAATATACCAATATGTCATCAATGAACACAATAAAAAACTTGTCCAAATAGGGATGAAACAAACTATTCTTCAAACACATAAAGGTAGATGGAGCACTAGTCGTGCCGAATGGAACTACATCAAACTCATAATGCCCATACCTAGTCCGAAAAGCTATCTTGTAAATTTCCTCCTCTTTAATGCCTACTTGATGATATCTGGATCTCAGATAAATCTTCAAGAACATTTTTGCTTCCTTCAGTTGATCAAACAAGTCATCAATCCTCGGCAACATATACCTATTCTTGATAGTCACTTTGTTCAACTGCATGTAGCCAATGCATAATATGATATTACCATCCTTCTTATTCATAAACAATACCACTCCAAGGTGATACACTTGGCCTAATGTATCCCTTGTCAAGAATTTAGCTCTACCAGATCTGGAGTGCTCATCCTACATGGTTCTTTTGATGTTGGTGTTTCCCTTGGTACCAAATAAATAGAAAAGTATACCTCCCTGTAAGGTGGAAACTCTAAAATATATGCGGGAAACACATCCTCAAACTATTTCAGAACTAGGTACTTGCTCAAAACATCTGTATTCTCAACTTACTTACCTTTTTCGCTAGAAATGTGTATTGCAAATAGCACAAACCCTTTCCTGTGACTACACTTGTCTTGTATAGTTCTCACCATTCTAGCTTATGTGGATTTCTTCTTTCCCTATAAGAATCTTGGTTGCCCATTGCCATCCGAGCAATCAATGGTTGTGTCATATAAATCCACCTTGGTCCTATGAAGGTATAGCCAATCCATACCCAATAGCATACTATATGATCCCAACGACAATACATTCAAGAGAATTGATGTAGACATGCCATTCAACTCAAATTCATAAGCTCTTACCCAATGATGACTCTTTTCTTTATACCTGTATCCAACTACACTAACCAAGATTCTGCATGCACTTATTTATTCAAACCACACTTATATGCCAATTCAGGACTAGCATAATTATAATTATATCCAGGGTCAATCAAAAGATAAACAACTTGATCATAGATATTAATGTCCATTTCAATGATAAATTCTTGATGGCTTGCCTGCCTATTATCCAGTGCTGCATAGATATGAGGAATGATCTGACCAAAATCCCCGATAGTATGTGCCTCCTATGCACTATATATATGAGCCCTGCCACCAGGTTTCTATGGGCAATCTCCCTTGAGATTCTTCTTACCACATTTCAAACACTCCAACCATCCAGTACCATCACTTCTATGATGTTGATGTGACCCATGTCCCCGTCTAACTGCATTGAACTTCTTTTGTGGTGTCACATTTTCTCCCTTATCCATTCTGAGACCTTTCTATTTTCAGTTGCCATTTACCTTTACCTTTATCTTTCCCTTTCCATCCTTGCTGAGATTCATTCTTATGCTTCAACTACTCATAGAAATGCTTCAATTTCCTAATAACTTCCTCAAGTGACTGAGGCTCATCATACTCAATTTGATCTCTAAATGCTAATGGAAAACCACTAACAAATTATTGAGCTTTAGCCTTCTCATCTTTAAGATATCGTACATACCACAATAGCTTGATGAACTTGGTCGTATACTCTGCATCTATCATTGATCCCATTTTTAGCTCATAAAATTCTTTGGCCTTACCTCGTAGTACCTTTCCGACAAGTACTTCTTCCTGAAAAGCCTCTTGAACGCATTCCAAATCAAGTCCTATGTCCTGACGTATTTGACCCTCTTCACATATTCGCATGAGATATCTGCTTTACCTCTTAGGCTAAGGATAGATACTCTGGCCTTCATATCTCTGTGTAATTATGTAGCTCAAATAAATTCTTCATCCCAAGTATCAAAGCCTCTACTTCTTCCAACTTCTTCAAATCTCCATCAAAATTAGGTGGCTATTCTTTCTTAAATTCATCTAGCAAGTATCCCCTATCACTACTCTTGTAAGGATAATAACAATGATGATCATAATTCCTATCATAACCATACCTAGAGTAGTACCTGTGTCCATCACCTCTCCTATCTAGAGTATCAAACAACCTTCCATCTCTCACTGTGTCATATCTATCTGACATGTGGCCACCATGAGACCTAGTGCCATATGCCCCATTAGTTTTGTCCTCCTTCTCATGGCCGATCTGAAGTGGCCCCTGTTATAGCTCCAAATCTCACTCTTATGGTTTGTGATGCTGCACTCATGGCCTAGGGCAACCCCTCCTTCCAGACCTGGTCCAAAAATTTAAAAAATAGTGTTTTATTCCCTATACGCGACATTGCCCTGAGTTAAACGCGTGTACACGCAGGTCTGTGTATACCCAACCCGCATGTATGTATTAAAACACTTAAAAAAATATATAATTCCTTATTTTCGGGCGGAGATCGCGGGTTTTACCTGCTGATCACCTGTTAGTGCCCGTGGCCCAACTGTTCCCAACCAACTCCTAACTAAAAAACTACTTTGGAGATGGTATAAAAAGACATCAAAGGGAAGGCCTAAGGGAGAGAAAAGAAGAGCAAGATTATTATGCTGAGATTTTCCCCATAGACCAGGTCTGAAGTCCTTGGTGCTTTCTGCACTTCCCCCATTTTGCATAGGAAACCCTTGTTTCCATGTGTATTGGTGATCATTCATCCTTGATATCATCATTGAGTAAGACTTGGAAGGAGCTCTCGTTGGAGGCTTGAGGCTGGAACGAATCCGGGAGGAAGCTTTGCTTGGAGCCTGCTGAAGGTGTTCAGGTGATATCTTTCCGTTATATGTACTTTATTTGCCTTTATATATAAAGAAACACGTCTTTGTTCCCGAAACAATCTTTCTTTATGCTTATGAGATTCTTGTTTTGAATTCTTATGCAAGTGGTTACTTAAAGATTTTTATAACTAACTTTATAGCATAAAGATGGTTTATACATAAGTATTCACACATGTACTGTTGTGTTCTTTGATTTGTTTGTCTTACAGGTCAAAGGAAGAAGAAGGGAACTCCAAGAAGGGTTTGGACCCTAAAGGCCTTCTCGAACGTAGAACCTTAGGTACGTACCCTTAACATTAGAATTTGCTTAAAAGTAAAGATGATGGCTGTGTGTGTGTTTCTTTGAATAAGAAATTTTCAGTCTGGTAGAGTCTTAGCCCAAAGGACCCTAGGGGTACTTTCCCTTCAACCAGCCCCTATTGCTACAATTTTGACAAACTCTGAAGGAGTATTGCATTAACCTTTTCTTGTTTTTCTTGTGCCTCCATGATTTTTTCATTGTCTGCGTTACAACTCCTTATTTCTTCCTTCAAGCTTCTCAATGTGTCTTCCAAATCAGAAGAATGCCCAACACCAGACTTCTCATTTGATTCATAGGGAGAATATTTGTAGTCTACTATCTTGCTAGTAATTTTTTATCTCTTTCTTGCAAGGCATGTTGGAAATAATACTGAGAGGGGGGTTGAATCAATATTTAAAATTCAACTATTTTTCATTTCCCAATCAAATTTTATATATGCTACTTCAGTGAATCGAACTTGCATGTGCACACAACTGTGATTAAAGAAACCAACGTATACCTAGAGAACTTATGGTTTAGTTAATTCATCATGTGTTGATATTTAATCAGTGCATCCATACCTTATTATATAGTAAGTAAGTGTAATAATAACATAATAAACCATCGCACATAAGCAACACACATAAATACCAAGATTTAAGGTGAAAACCCAATGCGGGAGAAAAACCACCTACTACTGTCAACTTTGTCTTCTTTTTAATATAAAGAAAATATGTTTACAATATTTTACTGGTGTAGACTCATACCAATATGAAAGCACCCACCTATAGAAGGCTACAACCTTCTCTCATTCTCCAACTTCTACTGGAAGGGAGCTACAATCACCTAGCTCTTGTACTAGCTGATATGTTTACTAGTACGTAGGCGTCATCCTACAAAAGGCTACAACCTTCTCTCTTCCTCCAAGATGCTTCTGGTACACAAAAACACAATATGAAGGCCTCGTTTCCTCAAATTTTCACATTGGTACCATCCTAAACTTTGAAACTCAAACTTCATCAACCAACAATCGATTAATTTGAACAATCAGATCATTGTCACCAGAACATTGTGTTGAACGCAGAAACCTACATCATCATTCAGAACCAGCTGTAACCTCAAAAATCATACATCAAAATGCATATGCTACTTTACTGAACCCAACCTGCATGTATATGATACTTCCTTTAACAAAACCTGCATATACCTTCAAAGCTACTGAAACATAAAACTTCTAAATCAAATATGTACCAACCAGTGATATTCTGAACATCTACTATCAAATTACAGAGATCTAGACAGTTAGTAGTAGAGATGACCCTTCTCACTTAATCAATCAATCAATCAGACTTAATCTCCTTATGTATTTAGTTCTACTTTCAAATCTAAGAAGACTTTGTTGACAGATAATAGTAAACCAGCATCAATGATTAGATAGATCAGTCATTTCTGAATAATAGGATTTTCTTTCGTATACGCTACTTGGAAACATCGAACCAGCGTGTAAATGCGCCTTCACCAAGGCAAACCAACATATATATATGCAAATATTAACTGCCAACTTCACTGTTATTCCATATTTCAGACATACCCAAATTATGAAATTTAAAGAATAAAACATGTGTAAGCAATCAAATCTAGCCCAACCAATATAAGGTCATTTAATGATAAGTCATTTTAGGTCTGATGATCCTGATCCAACATTGAATTCAATGTGCATACAATATTTCAGATTATATCATAATCATAGTCCCTACAACATAAAATGTACTTCAGATAGAAGTATTCCTAAGAAACCCTTTTACTTGCACACTTGGCCCTTTGATCTTCTCCTCCCTATATAGTTTTTGGCCTTTCTCAATACCTCAGACCAAAAAAACACTTAGAACGTGTGGTAATCTTGGACGGGATCAATTAGTTGTTACTCGCTCAATATTGTGGTCTAATACCATGGTATTCTTTAATCTTAAAATTACTTGATTTTCCAACCCATGTGCACTTTTCCTCTTGTGAAAGTGTGTGCATACATATACGCTCAGACTGAGCACCCATGACATAGTCTGACCCACTGTTTTTCTATCAAAAAAATGTATGCACTCCTGCAGCCACAAAAACTCACGTATATACGTGACTATGCTTCATGAAACCTGTGTACAGGAACCTTCCTCTGAAAAGTGTTTTAACAACAGGATGATGCAGAAACTACTCCCAACTTTTGTCTGAGATATTCAAATCTTTCTCAGGGAAGCGGTTTAGTAAATATACCAGCAACCTATTCTTTGGAGGGAACATACTCCAATTTAACCTTTTTTTCAAGCACTTGTTCTCGTAGAAAATGGTATTTAATGGGTATGTGCTTGGTATTTGAGTGCATGAATGGATTTTTTGAAATGATAATAGCACTTGTATTATCACATAGAATGGAGATGGGTGGAGTACATGTGATTTAAATACATTTCAATGTTTGCGTCATCTAAAGTATTTGTGTGTAGAAAGATGCAACAGACACATATTCTCCTTCAACTGTATAAAAGGCAATCGAAATTTGTTTCTTGGTGAACCAAGACACTAACTGTGATCCCATATCAAATGCAACTCCACTAGTGCTTTTTTGATCATCAACATTTCTTGCCCAATCTGCATCTGTATATGCATGAAGAGTAAGATCTATATCTTTAGGATACCATAAACTGATGTCTTGAGTTCCTTGAAGATATTTGAATATTCTTTTCACAACTTGAAGATGTGATTCCTTTGGATTTTCTTGGAACCTTCCAACAATTCCTCTTGCATGCATGATATTAGGTCTGGTACATGTTAGATAAAGCAAACTTCCAATCATATATTTGTATGCCAGTTGATTCACTGTAGGTGATTTATTGTTAGATTTGAGACTGCATCATGTTACCATTGGAGTACATACTAGTTTAGAATCTTCCATTCCATACTTCTTCAGAATCTGCTTGAGATATTTAGTTTGTGAAAGAAAAATACCATCTTTTGTTTGTTATACTTGTAGACCAAGAAAATAAGTAAGCTCACCAAGCAATGACATTTCAAATCTTGCTGCATAACCGAAGCAAAGTTCTAACTCATAGATTCTTCATTGCTTCCAAAGATGATATCGTCAACATAAACAACAATAATTAGTAGTTTATCATTCTCAATCTTGGTGTATAAGTTTTTGTCTGCAGATCCTTTTGTGAACCCTTGTTGTTTTTTATATTTGTCAAGGTGAAAATACCAAGCCCTTGGGGCTTGTTTCAGTCCATAAAGAGAATTTTTGAGTTTGCATACAAGCTTTGCATAATTTCCTTAGATGAATCCTTCTAGTTGTTCAATATAAACTTCTTCTTCTAATTATCCATTAAGAAATGCAGATTTTATATCCATTTGATATACTTTGAATTTTCGAAAACTTGAAAGAACAAGAAACTTTCTTATGGCTTCAAGTCTGGAAACACATGCAATTTTTTCTTCAAAGTCTATACCTTCTTGTTGAGCATACCCTTTATAGACAAGTCTTTCTTTGTTTCTAATAACCTCTCCATTTTCATTCAATTTATTCTTGAATATCCATTTTGTTCCCATAACATTTTTATCAAGAGGACTAGGAACTAGTTCCCAAGTATCATTCTTTTCAATTTGGTCAAGTTCTTCATTCATTTTCTTAACCCAACATTCATATTTAATATCTTCATTAACATTTTGTGGTTCTATGGAGGATAGTAATGCTAGATAACTGGAAGTTCTGGCCAGAGTTCTTATTGTTTGTACTCTAGGTACTTTTTCTCTTAGAATTTGAGATTCTGGATGATTCTTTTGAACATATCTGGATGGATTCTTTTCCCTATCATTTGTATCTTCTTCTGATGCTTCATTGGCTTCTTCCTCTATATCATTTTGATTTGATACAGGAAAGCATTCACCATCTTCCTCATTGTCATCATCCATTGTCTGTTCCCAATTTTTGTATGCTTCATCGATTACTATGTTATCACTTAGATTTTCGTTAGAAATTATTTAAAAGAAGGTAAGTGTCCAAGGTAACTACAAACCAATCTTTTAAGTACAGATCCTAGCTGATCTACACTCATAGAGGGCTCTCTCTTTATAATTTAGCGTTGTTTTGATATGATATTAGGCTAATTAGTAATGCTTAAGGAATTTGTTTTGATTTGTTTGGTGGAATTAATGAAACAGATGGGCAGAGCAGGTATTTAGGCCATTGGGATATGGAGTAAAGTAGGAAAGGTTTATTAGGATTTGATTAATCACCGAGGTAAGAGTTCACAAGGCAAGCTAGAACAGCAAGGACAAATCTGAAGGTCTCAATGGATGAAAATCTTAACCAAGGCTAAGGGCAATGAAGAATCCTTAACAGGGATTAAGATGAAGAAGGGAGGTTTGGCAAAGAGCAAGGGAAATTAAGAATCCAGTACTAGGGGCCAATAAAGGGAATGAATTACAGAAGTAAGGGAGAAACTAAGAATTACCAAACTTAAGCAATTTAGTAGAAAACATTAAATAAGAAAATAGTTAAAATAGAGAGCACTTAAGCTAATTCTGATGATATTACTCCTTGTTTGCTTTTAAGAATTATAAGAAACACATATGATATTTCATAACATAAAGGAAAACAATAATCAAACTCAGAGAAGTGATACTTATTTGTTTCCCACAGTGCACATGAATCGAGTGAAATGTCCTCAGCTTTATTTAATCCAGTAAACCAGTCCAACCTTGATTACAATAGCTCCTTTAGCTCAAAACAAAAATTCTACAGAAATGCTTTTTAATCCACCCTAATTACTTCAATTTGTGAAGTATTTATACAAAAATTAATACAAAATATCTCATAACTATATGAGATTTATTCTAGGAAACAAAAGTTATCTTCCACACAAAGATAGAGACAGATGGAAAATAGATTGTTTGTTGTCCCTTTATTTGTGAATGTGCTGGATACTGGAACTCGGATTTGGCTCTTGCAGTTGCCTTGGTATTTATGTGCTGGACTTCACTCTTATCTTCACCTACTGATACTCTTTACCTACTGATACTCTTTACCTGTGTTGTTTCATCCTTTCATCTTGTATTACCAGAATTTACCATGGTAAACATCTTTTACTCCACAAATTTACTATAGTAACCTTATAGAAAATTAGTCAAACTAGTCCACCATTCGTTATATAGTAATTTCATCCTAATCATCTTCCTGTAAACTTCATCATCTTCTGTGTACTTAGCAAAATTGGGTTTGCTGGTGAATAGATGTTTTACTTCATGTTCTATGTAAAATAGATTCTCCAAGCCATCATAAAGTACCGTTCCTGTAGGTGATGATTTTACTCCTGAAGAACTTGCTTGGCTCCTGGCTTGTTTCTTTAATCTCTCGATATAGTATTCTTGTCTCATTAACTTGTCATGTATAACCAGTGGGCTAGGAAGGCCTTTCTCCCTCAAAATTCCATATTTCAGCATGAAGCTATCTATGTCTGCTTGAATACTCTGACACATTTTCTCTAAATTAAGCATTAAGTTCCTTTTAGTAAGAAATTTCTTTGTTTCAATAATAGTAGCTATTCTATCCTCAATCTCTAACTCCTCTAGCTGGTGCCTATTCCTACTATTCAAAAAATCAATCAAATGATTTGCCTCTTCATGTTTATGTCCAAGTTCTTCTTTAGTCTTCTGTATAGCTTCCATAGCTAGTTTAACTAATTCAGTCTGTTCAAAAATTACCTGGATAGAAGGCCAAATATCATTGATGGAATCAATGATATTGGACCACAATATATCTTTTATGTCTCCCAATGGTTTTTCTAATGTAAAGTACTTCTCCAAGACTTTGATTCTTTCCTCCATCCTTCGATTTTTTCGTTCTTCTTCTTTATTCTGAATTTGTGCAAGCTTGTATTTTGTTTCCAAAATTGTCATTTTTTCTCTGAGATTTTTCAATTTTGTGGCCTGGATACTCATTTGTTCCATGGCTTTAATCAATTCATCTGTTTTTTTCTGCTGATGTCCCTACACTGGTTGATGTACCTATGGTTGAAATAGTCCCTGCTACTGGCAATGCTGTCACTGGTGGAAGTGTTGGCGCCAAGGAAGTTGCCAGAGTGGAGGGTACTGCTGTAGAAACTATAGGTATGATAGTCTGAGGAGCGGTGGCCAGCTCACTCTGCTTAGACTGTATTGCTTTCTCCAATTCTTTCTTAGTTTCTTTTAACTGATCATTTAACTTAAGGACTAAGTCCATAAGTTCTTCCTCCTTTTGCCTCTCTATAACTTTTGCAGTTTGAGGATGGTGGAGAGGAGGGATCTTGAGCTTCTTCTTCAGTGCAACTATATCATCATTTTTCTTTTTAATCAACTGCTTCGCTGCTTTGAAATCCTTGGGATCATGTCCCAACTCTATCACCAAGTCTTCTAAAGCTTTTTATTTCGGTGTCTTCAGCCTGAGAGGAGGCCTTTTCTAGTTGAAGCTGTGTAGAGTTATTGTTCAATGAGTTCTGCAATTGATGTGCTGTGTTGGCCTTATTAGTCAATGTAGAATAATAATACCATCTCACCAATTTGTTTTTGCAGTTCTATTTGGTCAATAGGATGAATATCCTTTGCCAAAACTTCAAAATCAATCTTTAAATAATCAGCCATGGATCTTGGCTGTTGCATAGTTAGCTTGAGGAAGCTGTTGGCATTATGTTATCTGGTATGACTGTATGTTACAGATGTTGTACTTGATGGCAACTCCAGTGGTAAGGCTCTCAGTTTGTTGAAAAATTAAGAAGGACGTAGGCAATCGGTTCAGAAAGTGCGTCCCCGCAGGTATACCATGCAGAACCCGCATCCAGGGACGCCGGCCAGCCGTTCAGGGGGTGCGTCTACCCAGTGCACACATTTCAAGGCAGAGAAAAGCACGTGGGGGTTTCTTGTGTGGTATCTAGCCGACGGTTTTATGTTTCTATGGTGTTGGCTCGTGGTATTGTTCCATGTTTTGGGGAGGAGCTTGCCTATATAAAGCAAAGGAGTTCATTTGGATTGGGCAATTGTCTTGGGTTGAATATCTTATTTGGTGAGATCTAGTCCAGATCTAAGAGGGCGAATCTTCTAATGGACTGTGATCTCTATGGCGCATGATCAGATCTGTAGATCTGACTGTTTGGGTTTGTCCTGAAGCCTTCATATCATTTATATCTAAAGGGTCGCAGGTTCAGTGAAGGGAAAGTGCGCCGGGACGCAGGTACTGTAAAGGGCAAGTGCGCCGAGACGCAGCACAGTAGAGAGAGACCTGCGTGGGGACGTAGGGCGATCAAGGTTCAGGTGCGTCTCTGGAGCAGAAGGACGCGGCGCGATAGTGTTTTCAGGTGCGTCTCTGTAGCGAAGGACGCGGCGCGATAGTATCTTTGGGTGCGTCCCTGAAGCAACAGAACGCAGAGCAGTCAAAGGAACAGTGCGTGGGCACGCAGCGGAGCAGAAGGATATCTGCGTGTGGACACAGAGTAGCAGAAGGTTAACGACGTCTGGTCGCAGGCCACAGAAAGAAACACTGCGTCTCTGTTTTAAGATGTTCTGTTGATTGAATTTCTCTATTGATAAGGTGTTCTGGGTTAGTTCTGTTGTTGCTGATCTGATATCTGTAGTGATCTATATCTGTTATGTACTTGTTGATCATCTGATGCTTTATGAAAAGAAGTAGGGGGTTGTAGCTCCCTTCCAGGAGTAAACTGGAAAATGAGAGAGAGAGAGAGTTGTAGCTCTCTGCAGGTTGCAGCCTGCGTACTGGTAAAGGACTGCACCAGTACAAAATCATTGTAAAAGAAGTTTCTAAATTGAAAGAAGATAGAGACATATTGCAGCAGGTGGTTTTCACCCACATTGGGTTTCCACCTTACATCTTGTGTTCTTTGGTGTGACTATCTGTTTTTCATGCTCATTATTTTATGGTACTGACATGCTAAAATAATTCAAAGATCAAATAAGGAAGATTTATTAAATTGCTAGATAATACTGATTCACCCCCCTCTCAGTATTATTTCCAACAATTGGTATCGGAGCAGGTCCTTCAGAGAAGCTTGATCGCTTGAAGGTAGAGCGTTCATCATGAGCAACTACGAGAGAGAAGCATCAATCAGGCCACCGATTTTTGATGGGACAAACTTCAATTATTGGAAGGTAAGAGTTACTGCATATCTTCAATCTCTTGGTACAGAAGTTTGGGACATTGTAGAAACAGGCTATGCTTTTCCTTCAGCTACTCCTACAGATCCAGCTGAGAAAAAGAAGTATGAAACAAATGCAAAAGCAGTCAGTACTCTATTAGGAAGTATATCCCAAACAGAATTCATGAAGGTAATGCACTTCAAATAAGCAAAAGAGATATGGGACAAAATGGTCACGAGCTATGAAGGAGATGAACAGGTAAAACAAGCTAAACTTCAAACTCTCAGGATTCAATATGAGACTCTCAAGATGTATAATGATGAAAGTGTGGCTAATTATTTTCTTCGGGTAGATGAGATTGTTAATTGTATGAAAAATTTGGGTGAAGAAATAAAAGAGGCTATAGTAGTTCAAAATATTCTAAGATCATTATCCCCCAAGTTTGAATCTAAAGTATCTGCAATAGAAGAAAAGGAAAATCTCCGTGTTCTCACTATGTCTCAGCTACATGGAATTCTAACTGCTTATGAAATGAGAAAGGGAGGTCCATCAGACAGAAGGGAAGCTGCTTTTAAGGCATCAGGCAAAGAAGATTACTATGAAGCAAGCCATGTTCCAGAAGAAGAGGAAGAAGAATCAAATTTTGTTAAAAATCTTCAAAGGGGTTCTGGAAGGTTCAGAGGTAAGCTACCTTTCAAATGCTTTGCTTGTGGAAGAGTAGGTCATTATGCTGCAAAATGTCCTTATAAGGATAAAGGAAAGGAACCTGCTAGATGGAACAAGAAACAAAGTGCAAATAAGAAAAGCTACTACACCCATGAAGATAGTGATGGTTTATCAAACAGTGATGAAGATGAACAAGGTAATAAATATAAGTTGTTAATGGCATTTGAAGATGATGATTATGAGGATGCTGTAGATGTGAATAACCTCTATGATGAAATTACTAGACTCAAGAGATGTATAGAAGAAAAGAATGTGATCATTGATACTCTACAATTTCAAATTGATGAAAAAGAAAAACATCTTGAAAAACTAGAAGGTGAAATTGTTGGTCTCAGAAAAGAAATTGAGAAAACAAAAGCTATTAATCTTAAGTTTGTCAAAGGATCTGAAACTTTGGATGAGATTATCAATGTGCAGCGGTCTCCTCTAAACAAGACAGGTTTGGGTTACAATGGAGAAACCTCTCAAGCATCCACCTCAAAAAGTTATCTTGATGCGGCAAGAAGAAATGAGCAGAAGAACAATGAAGATAATCAGGTAAAGCAGGGACAAAATACAAACAGAAACTATCAGGGGCAATCCATCTTAAGGGTGAACAAAAGCTACAACCAGCCACAGGTAAAATCTTCTCAGTTTGGTTCAAGAATAGATGAAAATAGAAATTACAATCAGTTGGCAGGTAGATTCAATAACCGCAGAAGCTTCTTCAATGGACAATGCTTTTCTTGCCATAATTTTGGTCACAAAGCAGCTCAATGTGTTGCATATAAAACAATCATGACTAGGGAAGCTCCAAAACAAAGAAGTATGACAGGGATGACAAAAAGGACCTATAACAACTTTTCGGTTCTTGAAAATGAAGTCGAATGTTCTATTTGCAATAACTTTGGTCATGAAGAATCTGAATGCAGGAGCAGGTTTCAGCAGAAAAAGGAGCAAGCCTCAAGCACCAAAACATGGAGAATAAAGGAACCTCAAACAGAAAGATGTGGAATAGCATTTTATGCAGAGGGACAGGAAAATCTATGGTACATTGACAGTGGATGTTCGAAGCATATGACAGGTGATAAAGAAAAACTTGAATCTTATTCTGTTATAGAAAAAGGAAAGAAAGTCTCTTTTGGAAACGATACTCCTGCAACTATAAAAGGAAAAGGCATTGCTCAGTTAAAAGGAAAGGTCAAAGCTGGAAATGTTTTGTATGTTGATGGATTGAAGCATAATCTTCTAAGTGTCAGCCAGATGTGTGATCAAAGAACCGAGGTTATTTTCAGATCGAATGGATGTCTTGTTCGTGATCTTGATACAGGTAAAACAGTACTCAAAGGCAAAAGAACTCCAAATAATCTGTACATATTTGAAGAAGGACAACAACAATGCTATCTAAGCAAGGATGAAGAGCACTGGTTATGGCATCGAAGGTTGGGACATCTAAGCTTCTCACAAATAAGGAAAGCATGCAAATATCAGGCAGTTCGCGATCTTCCAGATATCAAAATTCCTGACAACACCATATGCAGATCATGTCAGTTTGGAAAACAAACCAGGACTAACTTTCCAGAGAAAGAAGGATCAGCTAGCATGCCTCTTGAGCTAGTACATACAGATACATGTGGTCCATTCAGGAAAAGAACACCTAGAGGAGAGGAATACTTGATATTATTTATTGACGATTTCTCCAGGTTTGTCTGGTTAGGACTTATGAAGCACAAAGATGAAGCATTCGAAAAATTCAAATCCTTCAAAGCCTTGGTTGAAAATGAATCAGGTCACAAAATTAAGTGCCTCAGATCCGACAGAGGTGGGGAATTTACTTCAAATGAATTTTTCGATTTCTGTGATGAACATGGGATAAGGAGAGAATTCTCTACAGCTAGAACTCCTCAGCAAAATGGAGTTGTTGAAAGAATGAACAGAACAATCCAACAAATGGCTCGTGCTATGCTTGATGAATCAGGAACTCCCGCAACTTTCTGGGGTGAAGCTGCACATGCTGCGGTTGTTATTCTCAACAAAACAAATGTCCGGGTGAACAGCACTCAAACTCCTCATGAGCTTTGGAGTGGCAGGACTCCTTCGGTAAAGCACTTCAAAATCTTTGGGAGCAAATGCTATATCAAGAATACTGATGAGCAGCTTGGCAAACTTGAACCTAGAGCAGATGAAGGCATTCTTCTTGGCTATTCTCCACATAGCAAAGCATACAAATGCTACAATAAAAGACTTGGCAGAATTGTTGACAGCATTGATGTAGTGGTTGATGAGAAGGGATATATTCCTAGGCAAGTACATCATGAAGATATAGAAGAAGATGAAGGCTACCCTCAAAGACAGAATAATGAAGAAGAAGAACCCCAAGGAGAACCTCAAGAAGAACCAGAGGAGCAGACAAGAATAGAAGAGAAAACTCCATCCAGATATGTTCAGAAGAATCATCCAGAATCTCAGATTGTGGGGCAGAAAGAAGCAGGTGTACAAACAAGAAGAACAGTTGCAGAAGCCTCAAGCTATTTGGCATTACTCTCCTCTACTGAACCACAAAATGTGAAAGAAGCATGCAAAGATGAATGTTGGGTGAAAGCAATGGATGAAGAACTTGAGCAAATCGAAAAGAACAACACTTGGGAGCTGGTTCCTAGACCAAAGGATAAGAATGTTATCGGAACAAAATGGGTCTTCAAAAATAAATTGAATGAAAATGGAGAAGTAATTAGAAACAAAGCCAGACTTGTTTGTAAAGGGTATGCGCAGCAAGAAGGAATAGACTTTGAAGAAACTTTTGCTCCTGTTGCAAGACTTGAGGCCATCCGAATGTTCCTTGCTCTCTCAAGTTTTCAAAACTTCAAAGTATTTCAAATGGACGTGAAATCAGCCTTTCTGAATGGAGACTTGGAAGAAGAAGTGTACATTGAACAGCCAGATGGGTTCATTCTTGGAAATGATCCAAATCTTGTATGCCGATTGAAAAAGGCTCTCTATGGTCTCAAACAAGCTCCAAGGGCTTGGTACTACCGGTTGGACAAATATCTTCATCAACAAGGTTTCTCAAAAGGTTCAGCAGATAGCAATCTGTATATAAAAGTTGAAAATGACAAATTGCTAATACTTGTTGTGTATGTAGATGACATTATTTTTGGCAGCAATGAAGAAGCTATGAGTCAAAGCTTTGCCTCGGTCATGCAGAAAGAATTTGAAATGTCCTTGCTAGGAGAACTGACATATTTCCTTGGTTTGCAAATCCAACAAAAGGAAGGAGGAATCTTTTTATCTCAAACCAAGTATCTCAAGCAGATTTTGAAGAAATATGGCATGGAAGATGCAAAACCAGTATGTACACCCATGGTCACAGGATGTAGTCTCAGTGCAAATGATGAATCTGCAGCAGTACATCAACCAACCTACAGATCTATGATTGGAAGTTTACTATATTTGACAGGTACCCGACCAGACATCATGCATGCAGTTGGAATAGTTGGAAGATTTCAGGCAAATCCGAAGGAGACTCATCTTCAGGCAGTAAAGAGAATTTTCAAATATCTTCAAGGGACTCAAAATTATGGCTTATGGTATCCTAGAGATACAGATCTTACTCTTCATGCTTATACAGATGCAGATTGGGCCGGAAGCGTGGATGACAGGAAAAGCACAAGTGGTGGTGCGTTCTTTATGGGTTCCAGACTGGTATCTTGGTTCAGCAAGAAACAGAGTTCCATTGCCTTATCTACAGCTGAAGCAGAATATGTTGCTGCTGCATCTTGTTGCACCCAACTCCTTTGGATGATGCAGACTTTGCAGGATTTTCAAATCACTTGTACTCCACCAATCCCCATCTTATGTGATAATACAAGTGCAATCAGCATCTCAAAGAACCCTGTTATGCATTCAAAAACCAAGCACATACCAATCAAGTACCATTTTCTCCGGGAACAAGTACTTGAACAGAAAGTCAAGTTGGAGTATGTTCCTTCCAAGGAACAAGTTGCTGATATTCTCACCAAACCATTGCCCAGGGACACATTTGAATACCTCAGGCAAAAGCTGGGGGTTGTTGATGCATCATCTTATTGTTGAACATCTTCTTATTGGTGGTACAAGGCTCAGGGGGAGCACATAATGCATTGTTGGCATTATGGAGAAGGAGATCTTGGAAATAGCTGCAATATGTCTCTATCTCTTTCATGGTGGATTTCTGGTTATTTGTTGCAGATCTGGAGGAGCATGAGCTAAGGGGGAGCATACCCTTTGCCCTTGATGTCAAAGGGGGAGAATGAAGCTGAAGCTTGTAAGGTTGAGGTTGCCATCAAGTCCAAAGGGGGAGATTGTTGGCATTATGTTATCTGGTATGACTGTATGTTACAGATGTTGTACTTGATGGCAACTCCAGTGGTAAGGCTCTCAGTTTGTTGAAAAATTAAGAAGGACGCAGGCAATCGGTTCAGAAAGTGCGTCCCCGCAGGTATACCATGCAGAACCCGCGTCCAGGGACGCCGGCCAGCCGTTCAGGGGGTGCGTCTACCCAGTGCACACATTTCAAGGCAGAGAAAAGCACGTGGGGGTTTCTTGTGTGGTATCTAGCCGACGGTTTTATGTTTCTATGGTGTTGGCTCGTGGTATTGTTCCATGTTTTGGGGAGGAGCTTGCCTATATAAAGCAAAGGAGTTCATTTGGATTGGGCAATTGTCTTGGGTTGAATATCTTATTTGGTGAGATCTAGTCCAGATCTAAGAGGGCGAATCTTCTAATGGACTGTGATCTCTATGGCGCATGATCAGATCTGTAGATCTGACTGTTTGGGTTTGTCCTGAAGCCTTCATATCATTTATATCTAAAGGGTCGCAGGTTCAGTGAAGGGAAAGTGCGCCGGGACGCAGGTACTGTAAAGGGCAAGTGCGCCGAGACGCAGCACAGTAGAGAGAGACCTGCGTGGGGACGCAGGGCGATCAAGGTTCAGGTGCGTCTCTGAAGCAGAAGGATGCGGCGCGATAGTGTTTTCAGGTGCGTCTCTGTAGCGAAGGACGTGGTGCGATAGTATCTTTGGGTGCGTCCCTGAAGCAACAGAACGCAGAGCAGTCAAAGGAACAGTGCGTGGGCACGCAGCGGAGCAGAAGGATATCTGCGTGTGGACGCAGAGTAGCAGAAGGTTAACGGCGTCTGGTCGCAGGCCACAGAAAGAAACACTGCGTCTCTGTTTTAAGATGTTCTGTTGATTGAATTTCTCTATTGATAAGGTGTTCTGGGTTAGTTCTGTTGTTGCTGATCTGATATCTGTAGTGATCTATATCTGTTATGTACTTGTTGATCATCTGATGCTTTATGAAAAGAAGTAGGGGGTTGTAGCTCCCTTCCAGGAGTAAACTGGAAAACGAGAGAGAGAGAGAGTTGTAGCTCTCTGCAGGTTGCAGCCTGCGTACTGGTAAAGGACTGCACCAGTACAAAATCATTGTAAAAGAAGTTTCTAAATTGAAAGAAGATAGAGACATATTGCAGCAGGTGGTTTTCACCCACATTGGGTTTCCACCTTACATCTTGTGTTCTTTGGTGTGACTATCTGTTTTTCATGCTCATTATTTTATGGTACTGACATGCTAAAATAATTCAAAGATCAAATAAGGAAGATTTATTAAATTGCTAGATAATACTGATTCACCCCCCCTCTCAGTATTATTTCCAACAGAAGCTCATCTGCATCTTTCATTCCATTATATCAAAGACTGACATCAGCTTTGTATGGTTGGTTGGAGCCATTATGAGATAGTGAGCATAGGTCTAAGCTTTCAGTTTCCCATTCCTTGCTTTAATTTCTTTATATTTTCCTTTTATATCCCGGCTTTGTCCTCAAGGGGCTTTGAATGAAGACACCTCTGTGCTCTGTCGTCTTTCCAATGCTTGTATCTGTGAAGTAGATGGTGTCCCTCCTATTGGAATGGTTTTCATGCTATCACTCCTTTCGACTACTGTGTCACTTTCTGTTTGTTCAAGAAATTCCTGTTCAGACAGGGGATTCAACCTTTGCCTTTTTGCATAGGTCTGGTCAATGGGCACAGTAGGAGTGGCCTCCTCTTGGCTTCTCTTTGGATTTTTCTCATCATTTAGAGGAGTTTGCAAAATGGGAGGATTTCTCATGTTTGGTTCTATTTGATCTAGCTCCTCCGAAATTTCTGGTTGCTCTGAATCTTCTGCCTGTTCTAATGAATTTTGTTGCTCTGATGGCTGTGTGCTGTGTTCATGTGACTTCTTTTGTGATGAAGCTTCTCCAGACACCTGTAAAAATGAATCTTCATCGAGCCTTCTTTCTAAATCCACCAATACATTGTAAACTTCAACTTGTGTGCTATCTTGATCTACCAGATTACCTTCCACCCATTCAGATTGATTGGCATATTGTTCAATTTCTGGGATCCTATGGTGGATATAAGGAGATAGCTTATTTTTCTGCCTTCTGTTACAAATGAAGTTGTGGGGGTCATAGGTCCAGATGAAACTTTGTTTTAATCTCAATCTTTGGAGGATTTCATCTGCCTCCTTTCCTACTTCTCTATTATTGCAAATAAATGGGCCTAGATGATATTTTATTCTTAGCTAGGCCTTCTTCTTGGTTTTGACAAAGTGAATCTCATCAGAATTGATCAATTTCCTATAGTACTCTAGAGCAAATGATCGCATGGGGAGATATCTAGGTAATTTGTAAGGAGGTAGCTCACACCCACAAATTCTGATTTCAGTTATGGTTTTGGTACAAGTACCAATCCCCTACTTTGTATTGTTTGGCCAACTGGAGAACCCTCTTAATGTCTGCACCGATTTTGGGAGGGGGACTTCCTAATAACATTGTAGTCACTGGATATACAAATAGGTCAATAAAATATGTGTATGGATTGTGAGAAGAACTAGACCTGTGGAATAGAGAGGTCCAGAAGATGACAGATCTAGGATTCCCTCTAGTATCTTGTGTTTAGATAGAGAAGGGAAACTTATCAGTTTGGTAGTAGAGAAACAAATGATATAGGACTGATGAATATTTGAACACTCGTTCATTTTCTAATCTCATAAACTAATCATGCATTTTATCTGCGATGAATTTTGCATAATCAAACTTGACTACAAGAGGTTGACCAGGGGTAAAAATAGACATGTAGGCAAAAATAATCTCATCTACATATTCATTAGTGGTAAAAACTAAAATGCATGATATCATTGTTGTGATATCTTTTCCCATATTAGAAAATATGATTGACATGTAAGGAGGAGGGTCTTTTGGCATGGTATCTCTTTAGCAATGAAAGTCTAGAGGATTTGGGTACTTCTAGAACTAGATAGTTTAGAGAATCTTTCAAGCAAATCAACAATGGTAAGGGGGCGAGGTATTGACCAGGTTGTAACTGTAACATTTCATTTATGGATTCAGTAGTGATAGTAAACAAGACTTTCTTGTCTAGGGACATTACAACTCTCATGATAGGGTCATAGTTTGTATGACAATAGTGAATAATCTCCGGGAAGACATGAACACTGGGGAATTGATACTTGGGCAGGTTTGATTCCTAGAGGCCTATCTTATCTGCATGGTTCAAGTAGTTATCTCGGTGTCTGCAATGCAATTTCAAAGGGGTTTCGTCGAAGGTGAGGTCTTTTATCTAAAAATCTTTGTCAGCCAGGGGAAGGTGGTCTAAATCTCTATGGGGAATGGTAGCCGACATGACATTTAAGACAACTTGGGCATCCATCCTTGGTTCTTGAGGATTCAAGGACAATAGCAGGGGGTTTCAGGGAACTATGGAAAACTGGGTCATCTCAAAGAGTCTCAAGACTGTCAAACAGCTTAATTGCACTAAATTACTTGATTTTTAAAGCAATTTAGCTCAGGTTTAGTATGAAAATAGGGTTTCTCAGTTGAAAACGAGGTAAATACTTGGTGTTGGTTGTAAGAATGGATTAATGGCACTAGTGCAATGTTCGCAGGGAGAGCATAGTTTCACAATGGTAATCTAGAGTTCAGCGGCTTCTGGAGGTTGATGGTTGGAAGCAGGTTGACAGTTTGAACGTACTCTGCATGTGCATGGAGAACAGAAGGCTCTTTTCTTGGTAAAACAAAGATAATGAGTATTTTTGGTTTTATTTGCAAAGTTAATGATTTTGGCGGGTATAATGGAAAAGCGATAGTTGGTGCCAACTAACGGAGGTGACGTTTTGTCGTTTAGCGAGGGTGGTAAGTAGAGGTGGTAAGCGGAATCTATCGCACCACTTTTGAGGGCTTGGTGGTATTGGGAGAGGTTTGCCCAATGCCATTCATTGGGCAACATGTAGTGGCAGGGTGAATAGTAAAACCACTCACATCAGGTGGGTAAAGGTCGGCATCAGAGGCCGGCCGATATGAGCATCAACCATTAGATCTGAAGGGATCATATCGTACGGTGATCAGGGCAATAATTTAATCAGGAGTTAAAATAGGGGCCTGACAAGATAATAATTATGGATTAGGGAGATTTAATGACGTCAGGGATGATTTGATTGGAGGACAGTTATTAATTAATCACAATTTGATTAATTAATCCCTTTTAACACGACGGAGGGTTATGGTTCTTAATTAATCACAAATCGATTAATTAATCCATCTAATTATTTTATTATGGTTTATATTTCAAACCATCGGGGCAGGATATTAACATATGGAATTTTAATAATATATATGGGAAAGGGGTGTATTTTCGGGATTTAAATACATAAATAAAATTAGACGTTAATATGAAAATGGAAATGGAAACGCGCTAAGTAAAATGATTTTGAAATATATTGACATTTCTGCATTTGAACATCATAACTTAGGCTTAAGTGCATTTGTGGGTTTTTATATGGGGGTAATTACTTTTCCTAGGCAAATAGTGATTTTACCTTAGGAAAAGGGGGTTTTTAGGGAAAATGAATGAATGATGGAGGGGGTGAATGTTGATAAGGGGGTTTTAGTACTTAGACCTTATAAGTTATTGGGCCGAGGGTCTGGTCCCTCCAGAAGTCAGAGAAATTCTCTGAGCCCCTTTAACTTAAGGCTTTAGGTACTTTGATTGTTATTTGTGGGAAATTAGTGAAATAAGGGGTAAAATGAATGAGGAAATTAAACACTTGAATTCGTAACTACTCCATTATCAATCATATTTTAGCAACTTGATGGTGAAAGTAAATGATATGATCTTAGCTAATCATTCATCAGAATTCTGTAACCATGCAACTACTTACCCACCTGCTCACCCTACCATTTTTTCTACTCTTTGTTAGGGTGCACTTAAACTGGCAAACCCTTATCAAACTTTTCTTTTCTTTTACAATAAAAAATCTATCTAAGTCTATCCTTATTACATCCAAGGGCTCAGATTAAACTGTTGAGCTCCTTTTATTCACTCTACCTATCTACTTATCTGCCAAGATTAAACAATTTGGTCAGATTTTATTCTCTATCTATGGACATAGAAATTGAAAACATGAAATAGCCAAGTTTACTCTATTTTACCATTCATGGATTGTGGCATAAGTGACATGCTGCACACAACCTTTTATTTTTCATCAAAGTAAATGGTAGTGGAATTTAGACTTGCACACTTTCATGGTGTTTTTCTTTTTTCTTGGGGTTCATTTTCTTTCATTTCTTTTTTGACCTTTTCTTTATTCTTCTTGTCCTTTGATTTTTCTTTTAGGATAGACCCTATTTACATTTTTTAATTTTTTTGAATTTTTGAATATGGAAAACATTTGAAAAAGCAAAGGTATGTAAATATTACAGAGATAAACTAAGTCAATCATAAATTATGACACCTATTGGTATAGGAACATAACAGTGGTTCCACTTGGGGATGGATTTCCTTGGTGGAAAGTCAAGAACTGTAGATCACTAGCCTTTTGAAAGACTGTGATTTTATTATGCAATTTTCCCTTTATTTTGTTGCTTTATTGATATTTATGACAGTGACACTTTTAAAGCTTAGGGCCTTCTCTTCGGGCTTCAACGCCAAAACCTTACCATCCAATCAGCACTGAACTTTAAGAAGGATATAATATGTACAACTGAAACTGGTAAAATTAGTAACTTGGATCAATATAGTGTTTCAACATTCGACCATTTACTGGTCCTCCTTCTACCTCTACACCATCCAATTCTTTGAGAAAGTAAGCATTATTACCTCTGAAGGCATATATAATGTATGGACCTCTCCACATGAAATCAGAATTCCCATGTTTCCCTTTGTCTTCCCTCCTGTAGTCCAACTTCAAAACTTTATCACCAAGATAGAAGTCTTCTGCCTTGGTTCTTTTATCAAAAAATTTCTTGAGTTTTTCTTGCAGTACTTCGGCTCTGATGTATACTTCCTCCCTAGTTTGCTACAAATGAATGGTCTGATTTTTTCTCCTTTGAATATCATTTGGCTCAACTTGGGATTCCTGGAATAATTTCATTACTAGAATTCCCAATGATGAAGGGAAAATTGCTTCCATCCCATAGAGAGTTGATAGGGACTAGTTCCAATAGATTTCTTAGTGGTCAGCCTGTCTTCCCACAAAGCATTTATTAATTTCTTGTTCCATGTTTTCTTATTATCTTCCAACAATTTTTTAATAATGTTCATCAAGCTTTTGTTGGAGGATTCTGCAAGTCAATTTCCTTGCGGATAGTAGGCTGTAGAGTGACCAAGGGTTATATGTTATTTATGGTAGAAATCAATCATCCTCTTTGATTTAAAGGCTGCGGCATTGTCTGTGATAATTTTGTTGGGACAACCAAATTTGGACAGAATATTGGCCTCTAGAAAACCTATTATGAAAATATCGGTGGCTTGTCTAGAGGGAATGGCTTCTATCCACTTCGTAAAGTAATCTATGGTAGTGAAGATCCACCTATGTTGAGCGGAAGAAGGGGGGGTGAATTTCACCAATGAAGTCTAGACCCCACTGTTGAAAAGGTTTTCAGTACAAATGGGTTTGAAAGCTAAAGGCAGAAGTTTTCTTTTTCCTTCAAATATCTAACACTTGTGGCGGGAGGTTACAAATTTTTTACTTTAGAAAACAAAGTTGGCTAGTAAAATCTAGCTCTTAAGATTTTATCAGCCGTTGTCTTCCAGTAGATATGTCCTCCACAATCACTTGCATGAAATTCTTGGAATACTTTGTCAGATTCTTCCTTTAACGGACAATTTAACAGAATACTTTCATGATTTTTCCAAAATAAAGTATTATCAATTATGCAGAATTTCAAAGATTTCATTTTCAAAAACCTACTTTTAGTTCTGGACAACCCTGGAGGAGCTTGTAAATTTTGTAGAACGTATATTATGTCAGTATACCAGGGTGAATCTAAGAAGGCCTGGCTGATCTGTGGAGTCACCATCTCCTCTTTGTTATCTAGTTCTGCGATAAAATTTATACCCAGGGCTTGCCAATTTGTTTCAGCTGTAAGTTTGGCCAACCCTTGACCTTTGATTAATTTTGTAGGTTTAATCTCTATGTCTTACTCTAATATGGTAGCTATCCACTTTCCCCTTTTACCATCAACTCCATTCTGTGTTAGAATACCTTTGACTACGACATTGGGAACATAAGCTACTATGTGAGAGTACAAGATATAGACTCTGAAATCTTTGATAGCTTTTAGCAAAGAAAAAGCCTATTTTTCCATTATGTTATACTTTAAAGGTGCATCCCTTAGATATTTACTAAAGAAGGCTATTGGTTTTTCAAATCCACGATCATTCTTCAAACATTGGACTTATGAGGACTGGTGTTTGAGTCAAGACTAGTTTTATATCTTCGAATGATTTTTTAGCATCTATGGTCCATTTAATAGCTGAACCTTTTTTCAACATGTTATTTAGCTAGGTTAGAGATAAATCTTCTTAAAAAGTTTATTTTTCGTAAAAATGCCTGAAGTTCTTTGATGTTTCTGGGGTGAGGTATTTGAAAAATAGCTTCAATCCTGATTGGGTCAATCCGATTCCATATTTAGAGATAATGTGGCCTAATAATTTGCCTTCTTCCAAACCAAATAAAGACTTTTTTGGATTCAGAGAGATGCCATATTTCCTGCATTTAATAAAGACCTGCCTAAGATGATCCAGGTGTTGTTGATCTAATCTGGAAAACGCTGTGATATCATCAAGGTATATAACCAGGAAATCATGGATTTCCTTAGCAAAGGCAATATCATTTTCTCTCTGAAAGGTGGCCCCTGCATTTTTCAATCCAAAAGGAATTTTAACATACATGAAGGTACCCCATGGGGTAGTGAATGCAGTTTTTGCTTGATCATCTAGATGGACTAGGATTTGGTTGTAACCAGAGAACCCATCTAATAGTGGGATCCTTGTGGAACCTATTACCCCTTGCAATATGTGATCCATTTTAGGTAGGGGATAGTTATCTTTGAGTGAAACTTTGTTTAAATTCCTAAGGTCAACACACAGTCTTATTTCTCTTGTTTTATTTCTTGTAGGGACAAGATTAGATACCTAATCTGAAAACCTAATGGGTGCAATGATCCTAGATTCATATATTCGTTTGATTTCCTTTTCGATAGAATGTAGTAGAACATGGTTAATTCTTCTAAGCTTCTCTCGAAAGGGTTTCTGATCTTCTTTTAAAGGGATAGTGTGTTGTATAATGCTAGTATCATAGGATTTTAGGTCCTTATAACTCCAAGCAAAAACATCCTGGAATTCCTTCATAACTTCCATATATTTCAGTTTATTGGGAGGTAATGATTTAGACAATTTTATTAGTTTTGGATTCTCTTAAGATCCTATATTACTTTCCTCAATGTATGATTTCAAAGGTTCCATTTTATGCTTTTTAGGAATATCATTTGAGTCGAATAAGTCCTCCAAAGGAGTTAATCCCTTGGGTAAGAAATTATCTTTGAGATTTATGACTTCAGTTTCATCATCAATTACTTCATCAATTTCCATTTGTTTTAAATCTTGAATATCTGATTTTGTGAATTCTGTAGGATGAAGTCTGTCTATTTGATCTTCTTCTAGTTTGTTAATTTCTATTTCATTAGCGTGATCAAAATCTGAAGCTTTGTCTGTATCTATGTTAATATTATCAAATTCTTCATCTAATGTTAAAAAATTGTTAATCTTCTTATCATTTTCAAATACTTGCCAGTTCTTTAAGTTGTCAGGAATAGCTAGTCTGTGCCTAACCTCAGCAGTGTACCGATGGTTGGGTTGGAAGGGAAACTTACAGGTACTAGCAAACATGGCCAAACTGTGAGCTTGCATGTTATGTTTTTTGGGGATAACAAAAAGCTTGGTTTCTAAAAAAGTGTTAAGGATTTATACAACTGTACCTCTATAAAATCCTAGTCTAGGGTCTCTAGTCAGGTAAACACGATTAATTTGTTTAACTATCAATTCAGAATCTCGCATAATTGATACCCTTATAGATCCTAACCCTTTAACCAGTTTAAGACCTAATAGGAGTGCTTCGTATTCTACCATATTGTTTGTACATTTGAAGTTTAACCTATAGGAATGACCTTCTGCATGATCATTCTCTAAGTTATAAATAATACACCTGATCCTGCACCTAGCTTATTTACTGAACCATCAAATTCCAGATGCCATAAGATTTCATGTTCATAATTTGTATCTGGAGTGGTGGTTTCTTTCTTGACTAGGGAATCTAGGTTTTCTTTGTCATATGATATCTCATGAATTTGAACATTTGACTTTTCTTTTAGTACAACAATTTCTTTTGGTTCTGTTATAATGTTATTTGAATCAGCTTCATGTCTTGTTTTAGCATTGTAAAGAATAAAAGAATCCATGTCAGAATGTACTGGATATATAGGAAAGTTCTGAGGCCTCTCCTGACTACTCACTACATACTTCATTAAAGTTTCTCTATACAGTTTCTTGGGATGTCCAAAGATTGAAATGGTAGCATAAGACATATCAAGTTGTAGGGATCCCTGGAGTTTGGTACCCCAAGATCTAGACAATAACATTCCATACTTGGGAGGTATATCAACAACAACAATGTCCATTAGTATAGTTTTGGCAGGGTACTGAACCAGAGAAACACACAAATATTTTATAAGCCCTAAGCACCTAACCTGACTTGAAGGAAAACAAATCCCTATAAGGCCTAGTGATGTCTAAGTTAAGTTTCTTCATAACAGACTTGGGCATGAGATTATGTGAAGCACCAGAGTTAAGCATGGCATTATGTAAGATTTTGTCAGGAAAGTTGAGGCTCATATAGAAGGGTGGTACCCCTCCTTCCATTGGTTTCCCATTTACATCAAGGCCAAAAATTAACTCAGGTTGATCATCAAAAAGGTTTACAGAATCTTCATTTTCAATGAAATTTAATGATTTGCTTATCTGAGACTTTTAAGTATCATGTTTAACCAGTTCTGTTAAAGGAATTGAAATTTTGAGTTTGGATCATAATACATACTTACAGCCAGCATAATAAAAATAGAAATATAGAGGATACATCAGCCATAGAATCCACATATAAATCAGTACATTTACACATAAAATACCAAGGAAAGAACCTCTTATTAGTGAATGAAAAATCCAACCCAATATGGGACTACCACATTCGAACCTACCATATATTGTTGAGCCAAACCTATCTTCAACCAATCACCATCGTGCCATATTCCAAGAATGAATGTGGGACTCAAACCAAAAGAACCAACCAAGTCATCCCGAGGCTAAACCACCTTTCCCTCATCAATAGAAACAAGGCTTTACCACAATCTACACCAGATCACTAGGCCAAAATAATGAACATGTAATAACAAGCTTTACCATGATCTCCACCAGATCACCAGGCCAAAATAAGCATGGATGCCACAAAATTTCTCCACCTACACAGTGAGGAATTTTTTGGCCTCCTAGTCTCTCACTCTTTGTTGCAATCCACACCTGATCACTAGGCCCTAAACTGAGACTCCACTCTCCAGGATTTATCGAATATCCCATCCTAGTATTACAAGGTCCAATGGGGAGCACCCACCTCTATGATTTATTGTATATCCTGCCATTCAACGGTTGAGTATTCTTAGGCCCAAGGAAACAAAAAATTTGGATTTACCACAACCCATAGTTTGGTTTAGGTGTTACTAGGCCATGTGTTATTTTATTCAGAGATCCACCTGTTAGCCTCCTGTTGCAATAGGGTTTCATCTTTCATGATTGACATTTTTACATGCCAAATATGTCATACTTTGCAAGCTGCAGTGTTCCATATTTCCACACGATGCCATGAAGTGTGCTAGTCCAAATGGCACTGCCGTATTCCAATTTTGATGAGTTGTCCCAATTTTGAAGAGTTTTCATTTAAGGGAGGTCCAAACAGTCTAATCTTGGTCTCCCTAGGTTTCAATTTCCTGTTTTAGAATATATAGAATGCATCTGACCAAACAGTTTAATCTTGGCAGATTTGTAGATAGGTAGAGAATCAAAGGGACCCAACTGCTTAATCTGGGCCCTGGCAGAAATAAGTGTAGATTTAGATAGGAAATCATTCAAAAGAAAAATTGTAAATCAGGGTCTGCAAGTCTAAGTGCACCCAAACCAAAAAGAAGAAAAAATGTTAGGAAAGTAGGCTGGGTAGGTAGTTGTGAGGTTGCAGAATGATGATTTATGATCAATTTTGTGTTACAAAGTGCTTCATCTTTACAAATCACAGTGCAGGCAGTTTTCATTCAAAGGAGCTCAAAGGTGGACATCAATAACTCCCCCATCTTCTAATTCCCTAATGTCACTTACTAACTTCCCAAAGAGGTCAAGATCTGCTTGATTCCTCTTAGTTTCATCATCATCCAAATTAGTTGCCTTGGTGAAGATCTGCTTCACTCAAGGATTTTATTTCTTTTCAAATTCTTTTCACCGAAATTAGCCTAAGGTCCCTGACCTTAGCGCCTGCTTATCATCTCCATATTAACTACTAACTCTAGTATATAACTCCCTATTAGTTTTCCCCTTCCCCTACTAAAACTATGTATATAAAATTCCCCTATGTAAATATCCCCTCCCTGGCAATATAGCCATATTTTTTCCAAGTCCGGGAAAAAATGGTCCACTTGGGGCTGTTTCTAGCCCATCCGAGTCATAGCAGGAGTTATATGACAGCTGGTCATGCTAACAACCTCTCCCCTAGCCCTAAAAACCCTCTTTTCCGCCCCCTAACCTTAAGTTTTGGGCAGAAATTGTTAAACCCGCGCGCGTTAAACCCATGTTTTACCCCTTATCCCTAAGCCCCAACTGTAAATACATTAACCCGCCCATTTTAAACCCCATAACCCACTTTCCCTAAGTCTACAACCCCCGCTACGCATTATTAAAATCGGAATATCCCTTGTATATTCCCCTCCCTAACTTCCCGCCGCCTCACCCTTCCCGCCAACCATCTGATCGTCCTACGCCCAGATCAACGGTTGACGGGCCGTCCCATCTCCGAACCACCCGAAGGTTAGTGTCCGGGAGATGGGCGGTATTCCCGCCGTACCTCCCGCCACGCGTCACCTCCTGGGCTGTGGCGGAGCCTCCTCTGACAAAACCACTCATGCCCAAAGGCGGTGCGCCCCAAAACTGGAAATCGCCCCTGTCCGGTGACGTCACTTGCTTGCATCACCCCCTGCCCAGTCACCATGACACGTCATCCGCCTGCGTGGCCCTCCTGCCACTGTACCGCCAAGTCACCTGCCACGTGTCCTGCCATACCATCAGACCCGCTATACTGCCACGTCACCTCCGTACGTGATGACGTCATCATGTTGACGTCATCCCACCACATCATCATGCTGACATCATTTTGCTGACGTCATCCGCCGTATAAAGTCACGTCATGCTGACGTCATCAACATTTTTAGCACGAAGGGCGAAAATCGCACTTCGGAGCCCCGAAATTAGTTTCTGAGGCAGTTTTTGATGAGTGATTTGTGCCTGCGCAAATCGCTCATCGCTGGATAAATTAGGCCTGAATGGGGAATCTTTAGGGAATCTTTTCATTATGCAGCCCCCAGCAAGCCCAAAAGGCGCCGAATGACCCATTTTTCTTCGCGAAGCTTGCCGTAAGGAGCAGAAGACAGTTATAGAGGAAACAAAGGTCGAACAGCAGCCATTAATTTGTGATTAGACCCACAACAAAGGAAAACATCAGCCCAGTTTATTGTCAAATAGTATCAGAGGAAGAAGAAGAGCCAAAGAGTATCAGTCAAGATTTTTTAGGGGCTCGAAGCACCTGAACATTGATGAGCCCCCCAGAAAGTCAAATCAAGAGGCGTGAGCCCATCCTTGCCCTCAAATCACAGTTAAAGCTTTAAATACAGGCAGACAAAAAAGAAGCAGAAACCCATACACATTTATTTCAGAAAACACTGCACCAAGCCATCGAGGACAACATCATTTACTCAATTTTGATACGACGGCCCTCAGCGCAGCCAAAGATATTTTCATGCATTTATTTCAGATAGGATTAGGTCAAATTAATCGTTCTTTAGGACCTGTTTAGGTCAAGATGTAATAAAAGCAGTTGTAGAGAGTTTTTCCTATATATACCGCCCTCTACATTGTTACAAGGGTTGGTTAATTGAGAATTTTCACTAGAGACTCGCATTGTATACCTGAGTTTTTTCTATAATCAAAGATTGCTGAAAGCTTGGAGAGCAAACTGTCTGTTGTAAATGAATGTTTTGAAGATCTGAAGATGGAATCCTTGTGCTGCAGTCTGAAGCAATAAGTGCATCTTACCTCTGTTTATTGTTTACCACTATCTAAATAGCAGAAAGAAAGAATAGCTTAGAATTTGTTTAAGTACACTCTATGCTCAATTTTTTTTGTTTCTTTATGTTTTCCTCTAAATGAATAGGTTATGAATATGAATTCCTCCTGGCTCATATTTACCCCGATTCACCTGTGTTGGCAAATTATCTAGGGATTCTTCGCTGCCCCTAGGTAGAGCTCTGTTACCCCCATCTGTTAAGCTGATTGAGAGATTCTTAACTGCCTCTCATTACTTAGCATTCTTTCCATCATTTAAACCTGAAATATTGTTTCATGCGCAACTATCTTGCTCCATTTTCCTCTCTTGTGACCGAAGAAATGCACTAGCAGTTCTCCTCCTCGACTCCATGCCCAATGGTTTGAATCTTCCAGACTATGCCTTGCCTCTCTGTCTAAAAACATCAATTTTCCCACCAAAAACAAAACAAAAACCCTCTGAACTCAAAACCTAGCCTAAAATCCTTTTCAACAAAGCTAAATCTGAGAGAGAGAGCCCTCTCTGATTGCAGGATGGCCTGTGGTTACCTCGGTCGTATCCTTTTCCGGAGCTCAAGGACAACCTGAGTGATAACATAATGGCGACTCCACTGGGGAACTTCCTCAGATAGTTTCACGAAGAAGGTAAGAAAGCTCCGCTGAGACCATAAATCAAACTTTCCAATTGCTGTTTATCTCTTAAAACTACAGATGAAGCCTGAATGTCAGCCAGGAAGCCTTTGAAACTGTTCTTTGCTTTGCATTAACAGGAGCAAATAAATGCTGCTTCAGTCAATCTTCATGCTAGTTTTAAGTTACAAATAAGTTGTCCCAAATTTTAATTAGTCCCTTGTTGATTACAAAAACATTCCCAGGAAAAATACCCAAAAAACAATTCGGAAGCTGGCTCCCAAGAAAAATCCACGATATACAAGGTCAAATCCAGATCCCAACCCTCCAGCTGTTTTTGAAAACCCTAACATAATCTAGAAAATCCTTAGGAAGCAAATAAGACAGGAAAATTTTGCTGATTTGAGCCCTGAAACAGCTTACCCTAGCTGTATTCCGACTCCTGTCAAGGTTTTGTTCCGTTCAACCCCTATTTCCCCTAGTTCATCATCTACATCTCGAACTCCTCCTTCCACACCTTCATTTGCTGCATATACTACCACTACTGTTGTTTCCAGCGTTCTAGTTACTCCTGTGATCCCCGTTACTCCAGTTGTTCCATTTATCCCCGTTGTTCCACTTATACCTGCCAATATGGCTAATAGATATGCACCCCTGCAATTACCTGCTAATGCTGGGGCTTTACCTCAAGAGTACCAATCTAAAATTACTTATTTTGACAGCACTGGTCCTTTCACAGCCCTTCAGCACACCAAAACGATGCAAGACTATTTTGAAAACTACGAGATAGATGATGATAGCGTAAGAATGAGAATTTTTATTCAGAGTTTAACAGGTGATGTAAGAACTTGGTTCAGATCACTTGCTGCAAATTCCATAACCACCCCAGATGAGCTTTACCAATCCTTTACCAACAGATGGGAGAAAAAGAAAGACCCCTTGCACATACTAGCTGAATATGATACGATTAAACGAGGACCTCAAGAGACTGTTTTGGAGTACTGTGAAAGATTCAATAATGTATATAACGCAATAACACATAACTTAAGGCCTCCACCCAAGGAAAATTTTAAGGATGGAAAATTTTCTTGAAGTTTAAAACATTGGCGAATCTCACTAATCCCTAATATGCAAATTATAACTGTTTATTGATATATTTGTAAAATTAATCAAATTTATAATTATTTTATATATAGTCTCTCTATAATGTTGGCTATTTTTAAGGTAAAATAATTTTATATTCTAAAATTTGGGCGAATCGTCTTTTATAAAATTGGAAATTGGCGAATCTTTTTTGTGAAAAAATCATGGAAAATTAGCCCACTGGACGAACATTAGCCCCTAAAATTTTCCATGCCTCCACCTGACCTTGCCTTGTAAAAATTTCCCGACAGATTCGACCCGGATATGGCATACCAGTTAAAAGAAAGAGCTCCTCAGACCCTTGCGGACATGCAAAATGTTGCTGTTGGCGTAGAAGCCAATTTAATTACCAAAAGAAACAGATCTAGAATGGAAAGAAGAACCACCTTTAAGGAAGAACCCTCAGATTTTGATCAAAATCTTGATGCTATCATCAATGGTCTGCAAAGGCTGGGAGAAAGAGTAGAAAATGTTGAGAGAAAAGCATCATGGGAAGGACAACAGTCTAATACCATAAGGAACCCAAATTTTAGGAAAACGCAGAACACAAATGCTGGTAGGACTAACCAAGACCATGATATAAGACCCCCTTTCCAAGATAATTATGTTGAAGGATCTACTTCTAGTGAACCCATAGAGGACACTCACATGAACTTAATGGATCTAAAGGGCGAGCACCAAACTGTCCTGTCCCAAGAAGACCAAAATGAACCCGATTACAATCAGTTTCAGACTAGGTCTGGCGAGTCTTTTGATTTTAAACAAGGTTATGATACTGCTGTGTATGAAGTACACAAACAATATAAGCTGAGAACTAGGACCATTGACATTTCCAAACCTAGCAAAACAAAGGATGGCAAACAGCCCAACAAGATTAAAGGCAAGGCTGTCATAATAGAACCAGCTGATATACCTGTTCCAAACCCGCATCAAGTGACTGTAGAAGACATAACAGACCTGCAGCCTTCCAAAGATCAGCCTTTGCCACCTCCTTCCTCGAAAGAAAGCTCGAACAATGTTCCAAAAAACTTTCCTGAAACTGTAAAACCGCAAGCAAAAACTTCCCATAACGCTGATAAACAAGAGCGAAACACAGACAATTCAAATGAAACAGAAAAAACTGCCATTATCAATACCAAGACTCCATTGGAAAAACCATTTAATTTAGAGGCAGAAATAGAAAAGTTGAAAATATCCATTCCCCTCTCAGAACTTGCCAAACACGATGTATATAGGCAGCAAATTCAAAGATCACTTCAAATGCCAGAGGTCAAGGATGATGTAAATGTTTTAGATGACACCCCAGAGCTGTTGTTTGGCCCAGAAGTTAATGGAAAATCAACACATGGACCTGTCCCACCCTTTTATGTCAGTTTTCATATACATGACAAAGTTTTTCACAACGCTATGTTTGACTCAGGGGCATCGCACAATCTTATGCCCAAAGCAGTTATGGAAAAACTGAATCTTGATGTTACAAGACCTTACAAAGATTTATACTCATTTGACTCAAGTCAAGTGAAATGTCTAGGCCTCATCAAAGACTTGTGTGTCTCCTTAGTCCAATATCCCAACAAGACCATCCTCATGGATGTAGTGGTTGCTGACATTCCACCAAAGTACGGTATGCTCCTGTCAAGATCATGGGGAGCAAAGCTTCAAGGATCCCTTCAATTAGACCTTTCCTATGCCACCATTTCAGTCTTTGGGCAACCAAAGAGACTGTATAGAGAAACGCTCATGAAATATGTGGTAAGTAGTGAGAGCAAGCCTGAAAATTTTCCCATTTACTCAATCCACTCTGATATGGATTCCTTTATTTTGTTTAATGATGATACAAATTCTCCAATTGATAATGAGCCCTTTACTCTAGAGCAACAAGCCCACATCAACGAAAAATCAGTTTCACACACTGATGAAACTGTCACAACAGCTAATGCAACCAGCATACCAAAAGAACTTTCCCAAACAGAAGTTTCGAATCTGCCCAATCCTAAGCTGACTGACACTTTAGGCATCAACCACAAGCAGGAAATCACATGGTATTTAGAATTTGATGGCTCTGTTAACAAGTTAGGAGCAGGGGCAGGTGTCTGGATTCACAATACATATAACAACCATGCAGAAGGTCATGCCTACAGACTGAATTTTAAATGCACAAATAACATGGCAGAATATGAGGCTCTGTTGCTAGGCCTTAAACTCCTCAAAGCTCTAGGAGCTGCAAAAGTGTCTATTTTAGGAGACTCTGATTTAATCATACAGCAGATGAAAGGAAATTTTGTAACCAATGACAACAGAATGAGAGCCTATAGGACCGCTGCTACTAATATACTCCAGGCATTCACTGAATTCAAGCTTGACAAGATTTCCAGAAATCACAACATTCATGCACACAGCCTAGCCACCTTTGCTAGTACATGCAAGCTTCCTTTTGACCCAAACCATCACTTCACAGCTGAAATAAAACATAGGCCCGTTGTCCCAAATAACGTTAAAGATTGGCAAGTGTTCGAAAATGATGCCCAGATTAATAATTTCCTCACCCTTGAGCATGAGTTTGCGAATATTAACATCGACATGGATGCTATGAACGGCTCCCAACACCAAACAAATGAAAATCAGCAAGATGTAACAGCTGCAACAGCCAAGCAAATCCTGAAACCAACTATTTTTGACAAAGAAAACATAGAACAGCTGAAACAAATACACTTGGAAGAAGTAGCCAAAACAGAGGCAGAGATCATTGACTTAAAGGATAATTTTCTGCCTGCTGGCCTAACCCCATTAGAAGACATGTTTGATGCTAATGACGTGCCCAGAAAGCCAAAATTGCAGCCCATAAACACTGATATAGAGGAACACAACATTGGGACAGCAGAGAAGCCAAAAATGATCAAACTGTCCAAAAATTTACCACCTGATCAAAAGCCCAAGTACATTGATTTGTTCAAAGAGTTCCAGGATGTATTTGCTTGGAGCTATGAGGATTTGAAATCCTATGACACTTCAGTGATCCAACACACAATCCCCTTAAAACCAAACCAGAAACCCTTCAAGCAGAAACTTAGAAGAATTAACCCTATGCTTCTTCCCCCGATTGAGAAGGAAGTAAAGAGGATGTTTGAAGCAGGCATCATAGCACCTATCAGATTTTCTGAATGGGTGTCCAATCTTGTTCCTACGAGAAAAAAGACAGGTGAAATCAGACTTTGTGTAGATCTCAGAAATTTAAACCAAGTCTCCTTAAAAGACCATTACCCTTTGCCCAAAATGGACCACATCCTACAAAGAGTAGTGGGATCATCTAGAATCTCTTTGCTAGATGGTTTTTCAGGTTTCAACCAAATACTTGTTCACCCGGACGACCAAGACAAAACAACTTTTACTACACCCTGGGGAACATTTAAGTATGTAAAGATGCCATTTGGTCTTAAAAACGCTGGTGCTACCTTTCAACGAGCAATGGATATTGCATTCGCTAAAGAAATACATGATTTCCTAGTTGTCTACCTTGATGACTTAACCCCATTTTCCAAATCTGATGAAGAACACCTCAAGCATCTCAGGCAAATTTTCATGACATGTAGGAAATATGGCATTTCCTTGAACCCCAAGAAGTCTCTGTTTGGCCTCAAAGAAGGCAAATTACTTGGCCACATCATATCAAAGGATGGGATTAGAATTGATCCCGAAAGAATACAAGCCATCCTCCAAATCCCATTTCCAAGAAACATTAAAGAGCTACAAGCATTCCTTGGGAAAATCAACTTCTTGAGAAGATTTATTCCAAATCTAGTTGAGCTGATAAGATTGTTAAGAAACATGTTAAAGAAGGATGCCAAGGTAAAATGGTCTCTTGAAACCAAGCAAGCATTTGAGAGTATCAAATCGGCCTTAACACAAACCCCTGTCCTAACTAGCCCACAGTTTGACAAGGATTTTATCATATTTTCGTTTGCATCTGATCACACTATAGCCGCTGTCCTTTTGCAAAAGGATGAATAGGGAGCTGAAAAACCAATCACTTTTTTCAGCAGAGCCTTAAGAGACGCCCCTTTGAAGTACCCAATAATGGAAAAGCAGGCCTACGCACTTGTTAAGGCCATCAAGGATTTCAGAGTGTACATCTTATATTCACATGTGATTGCCTATGTCCCACATGCTGCTGTAAAGGACATATTGACTCAAGAGGGATTAGAAGGCAAAAGAGGCAAGTGGATTGCAAATATCCTTGAATATGACATAGAAATAAAACCAACCAAGTTGATAAAGGGACAAGGTTTAGATAAACTGATGTCCGAAAAAAAATTTCAAGCCTTAGAGATTAACCAACTGGACGATGAACCGGAGCTGGCGACTCCGCAGATCAGTGAAATATTTTTACAATCCCCATGGTACGCTGATATATGCTTTGTATTGTTAAACCTGTGTGCTCCCCCAGGATTGTCCAGAACCAAGAATTTTTTTTTGAAAATGAAGGCTTTAAAGTTTTGTGTTATAGATGGTGCATTATTTTGGAGAAATCATGAAGGTATATTGCTTAATTGTTTAACAATGAATGAAACTAACAATGTCATGAAAGAATTCCATGCAGGTGACTATGGAGGACATCTATATTGGAAGTCCACTGCTGATAAAATTTTAAGGGCTGGTTTTTATTGGCCCTCTCTTTTTGCAGATGTAAAGAAGTTTGCCATGTCATGTCACAAATGCCAAATTTTTGAGGGCAAAAGAAAGCTGTTACCCCTGCCCCTTAAACCCATCTCAACTGAACAACCTTTTCAACAATGGGGTCTTGACTTCATTGGAGAAATCCATCCCTCTTCCTCAGGCCAGCACAAATGGATCCTAACAGCCACCGACTATTTCACTAAGTGGGTTGAAGCCATTCCCTGTAGACAAGCCAATGACACCATCATTATCCAATTCCTTGAGTGCAATATCCTTTTCAGATTTAGCTACCCTGATAAAATCATCACTGACAATTCCGCTGCCTTTAAGTCCAAAAAAATGATCAATTTCTGCCACAGATTTCATATTACCTTGGGCCACTCCACGGCCTATTACCCTCAAGGTAATGGCTTGGCTGAATCATCTAACAAAAGCCTCATCAACATCATAAAGAAAGTGCTGGAAGAAAACAAGAAGAACTGGCACAAAAAACTGGTAAATGCCCTATGGGCAGACAGACTTTCAAGCAAAAGATCAATTGGGATGAGCCCTTATGAGCTGGTATACGGCATGGAGGCTAGATTTCCTTCATCCCTGGGCATTCCTACTATCAAACTGTTACAAGAGATTCAGGCTGAACCAAATGACATCCAAAGAAGAATCAATCAGACCATCCATCTGCAGCAAACCAGAGAACAAGTTTATGACAGAGCTCAAATTGTGCAAGAAAAGCTCAAAAAGATGTTTGATAAGAGAGCTAAGGCTGAGGATTTCAATGTTGGTGACAAAGTTCTAAGATGGGACTCAAGAAGGGAAGACAAGGGCAAACATGCAAAGTTTGATTTTTTATGGAGAGGTCCATTGGTTATTTCTGCTGTTCAGGGAAATAACACTTATTTTCTCAGATCTGTAGAGGACGGCACTGCCGAAGAAGGCCCTGTCAATGGCCGTATGCTGAAACATTACCATGACCCCTTTTAAGGGACACAATGCAGTTTTGTATATATCTTTGTACAAGTCTTATTTGTATATATCAGCACTCTGTTTTTATTTTGTATAAGCAGGCCGATTGTTTAAGAAGCAGCAGTAAATTTGTGAAGGCACAACCAAAACAAGTGTTCCAGTTTTAAAGGCTCTGTCTCTGCACCAATTTCAGCAAAACAACAAAAGGAAAACTGTCACATTACAAGCAATTCATGGTAGAAAAGAACTATTTGCAGTCATTGTGCATAATTATCAAGCACGCAGAAGAAAGTAGGCGATGTTGCACAGTTCACAGTAATTCAATTGAGGAGGAGGTTGTTCATAGTTCAAAGTTTATATTTTTAGCAGCCAGAACAAATGTTTCCAGTCTACAGCAACCACAGAAGATCAAGGCAGTCTGACCTGCTGTTCTTGGCTTTTCACAAGGAAAAGCCATCCCCAAGTGGAGCCACTGTTAGCCTCCTGTTGCAACAGGGTTTCATCTTTCATGATTGACATTTTTACATGCCAAATATGTCATACTTTGCAAGCTGCAGTGTTCCATATTTCCACAAGATGCCATGAAGTGTGCTAGTCCAAATGGCACTTCTGTATTCCAATTTTGATGAGTTGTTCCAGTTTTGAAGAGTTTTCATTTAAGGGAGGTCCAAACAGTCTAATCTTGGTCTCCCTAGGTTTCAATTTCCTGTTTTGGAATATAGAGAATGCACCTGACCAAACAGTTTAATCTTGGCAGATCTGTAGATAGGTAGAGAATCAAAGGGACCCAACTGCTTAATCTGGGCCCTGGCAGAAATAAGTGTAGATTTAGATAGGAAATCATTCAAAAGAAAAATTGTAAATCAGGGTCTGCAAGTCTAAGTGCACCCAAACCAAAAAGAAGAAAAAATGTTAGGAAAGTAGGCCGGGTAGGTAGCTGTGAGGTTGCAGAATGATGATTTATGATCAATTTTGTGTTACAAAGTGCTTCATCTTTACAGATCACAGTGCAGGCAGTTTTCATTCAAAGGAGCTCAAAGGTGGACATCACTAACTCCCCCTTCTTCTAATTCCCTAAAGTCACTTACTAACTTCCCAAAGAGGTCAAGATCTGCTTGATTCCTCTTAGTTTCATCATCATCCATATCAGTTGCCTTGGTGAAGATCTGCTTCACTCAAGGATTTTATTTCTTTTCAAATTCTTTTCCCCAAAATTAGCCTAAGGTCCCTGACCTTAGCGCCTGCTTATCATCTCCATATTAACTACTAACTCTAGTATATAACTCCCTATTAGTTTTCCCCTTCCCCTACTAAAACTATGTATATAAAATTCCCCTATGTAAATATCCCCTCCCTGGCAATATAGCCATATTTTTTCCAAGTCCGGGAAAAAATGGTCCACCTGGGGCTGTTTTTAGCCCATCCGAGTCATAGCAGGAGTTAGATGACACCTGGTCATGCTAACAACCTCTCCCCTAGCCCTAAAAACCCTCAAAAACCCTCTTTTCCGCCCCCTTACCTTAAGTTTTGGGCAGAAATTGTTAAACCCGCGCGCGTTAAACCCATGTTTTACCCCTTATCCCTAAGCCCCAACTGTAAATACATTAACCCGCCCATTTTAAACCCCATAACCCACTTTCCCTAAGTCTACAACCCCCGCCGCGCATTATTAAAATCGGAATATCCCTTGTATATTCCCCTCCCTAACTTCCCGCCGCCTCACCCTTCCTGCCAACCGTCCGATCGTCCTGCGCCCAGATCAACGGTTGACGGGTTGTCCCATCTCCAAACCGCCCGAAGGTTAGCGTCCGGGAGATGGGTGGTATTCCCGCCGTACCTCCCACCACACGTCACCTCCTGGGCTGTGGCGGAGCCTCCTCTGAAAAAACCGCTCATGCCCAAAGGCGGTGTGCCCCAAAACCGGAAGCCGCTTGTTATGAAACCAGCTCAAGAAAAGATAGAAAAGAAAGATCAACGCCTTAGAATTCAACCTCTTCGAGGGGGCAACCTCCTTTACATTACATAAATGAACAATTCTTGGATGATACAAATGACAAAACCTCCTTTCTATATATAGGAGTCTAAGGAGTCACAATATAATCTAGCCGACCTAACAATAATAATATAAAGCCACAAAAATAACAATAGAGGGATTCTATGGGGCACAAAAGTAACAATATGGGGGTAATAGGGGCACAACAATATAAATAAGGGGTATAACTACAATAGTAATGGGGTAATCACTAGTAGTATAGGGGCCTAACTTGCCCCTCTCCTTCAAAAAGCATTGTCCTCAACGCTTGAGTAGTTCTTGATGCTTCTGTATAAAATTATTGTCCTCCCATGTGGAATCTTCAACGGGTAAGTTCTTCCACTTGATGAGATACTCTGAAATTGATCGATTTCGTAGCTGTCGGGTTCTTGTTTCTGTGACTGCTTCAGGTTCCAATATGATTTTTCCTTCCTTTTCAATATCTGGCAATATTGTTTGAATTGGGATCTTTTGCAAGTTTCGAATAAGTGGCCATACTTCTTTGTCCTTCTTCCATTCATCCCTTGCTTCTTTTATCCAATCTGGTTGGATAATAGAAATAGCACAAAACAATGCTTCCACATCCTCATCCTTGAAGAGTCTTCCCATTCGGTAAGGTCACCATTTTTTAAGTGCATGTAGTATTGCCAATGTTTCCTTCTCATAAATTGCTTGCTTTAGATGTAGCAGTAAAAATACCCACTCGCTTACATCAAAACATTTTTCACTATGATGTTGATCTACCTGTTGTTTCATTTGATTTTGCATTGAAGTGGCGCTATCCTTTAAAAGTTGGAGAACTTGTTGTTGATGCTCGATGTGATCTTTCACTGCTTGAACCTTTTTCTTCTTGATATGTCCTTCTATCTTTAGATTTTTAGGAGTGGTAATTTCTTCCAATCCTTTACAAGATATGGTCGGATTCATTTCTTAATGCTCGATGTGATATTTCACTTCTTGAACATTTTTCTTCTTGATATGTCCTTCTGTCTCGCTAGTTTGAGGAGTGGTAATTCTAACCAATGAATTACAAGATATGGTTGGATTCATTTCTTCTTTCTTGATGTGATCTTTCACTTATTGCACCTTTTTCTTCTTGATATTTCCTTCTATCTTGAGAGTTTGAGGAGTGGTCATTCTTGCCAATAGTTTACAAGATATGTTCTGATTCATTTCTTCTTTCTCTGGGGTCGGGTCTTGGCATATATCCTCTTCGTTTGATGTTTCTTGATCCTTTTATTCCTCTTCTTCATACTCTATGTAAAATAATTTCTTCTCAGCACACTTATGACCTTTAGTGCATTTTCTATCACAATTGTAACAAAGCCCTTTTTCTCTTTTTTCTTCCAATTGTTGTGGTGTAACCCTTGTAGGTTGTGGAAGGCTAGGAGGAACAACACGTCCATCTTTATAGTTGTGAGGGGTAGACTTCCTTGTTGCCATAATTTTACTTTCAAATATGTCACAAAGCCCTTTTACTCTTTCCAATTGTTGTGGTGTTGCTCTAAAGAAGGTGTTGCTCTTTGTATCCTCATAATGTGATATCATTTCCTCCATGAGAATTGACCACGTAACAAGTTTTTTACGAGAAAAAAGCCCTTTATACCATAAAAATTGATCCGGTTCTAAATATGAAGATGCAATACATACCTTTTGTAACATTGGTACACCATGTAGATCAAAATATTGCTCCATCTGAAGTATCCAATTTACCGGATCCTTGCCATCAAACTTCCTCATCTTGCTTTTTCTTGATTTTAGGACCTCGAACTTGAAACGACTGTAACTCTGTACCTGTGGATATTTAAGTTCTGAAATTTCTACTTGTAGTAGCCCTCTATGTCCTCTTTCCAATGCCACCAGTCTGATCCAAATTGGATTCTCCAAGAAAGAGTTATGCACAATCTCCCGCAGTGACCTGATTATAGACTAGTTCCGTAGGGCGAACTTGTATGAAGCGCCACGTGTCACTGTTTCAACCTTTGACTCTGAAAAATATATAAAAGAAAACTAAAGTCCGTCCTATTTCTACACCTTCTTACGAAATTTCAATCTGATGCTCAGAAAGAAAGTTATGACGATTTTCCCCAGGTCACCTGTTTTGAGTGTAATTTAGGAGTCTGCAAAAATACCAACTTCCTCAGATCATATCTCCGAAAATATCGCGCGAAAGACTCTGAAATTCACACCCAAGGTTTTGCACAATTTATTCTCAAATGGGTTTTTTTTGCGACTTCTGAAACATCACAGAAAAAACATTATAGCGAAAATGCCACGATGACCTATTTGGAGCAGCGAAACCCTAGAATCAAAAGCTCTGATACCAAATGTTATGAAACCAGCTCAAGAAAAGATAGAAAAGAAAGATCAACGCCTTAGAATTCAGCCTCTTCGAGGGGGCAACCTCCTTCACATTACATAAATGAACAATTCTTGGATGATACAAATGAAAAAACCTTCTTTCTATATATAGGAGTCTAAGGAGTCACAATATAATCTAGCCGACCTAACAATAATAATATAAAGCCACAAAAATAACAATAGAGGGATTCTATGGGGCACAAAAGTAACAATATGGGGGTAATAGGGGCACAACAATATAAATAAGGGGTATAAATACAATAGTGATGGGGTAATCACTAGTAGTATAGGGGCCTAACACCGCCCCTGCCTGGTGACGTCACCTGCTTGCGTCACCCCCTGCCTAGTCACCATGACACGTCATCCGCCTGCGTGGCCCTCCTGCCACTATGCCGTCGAGTCACCTGCCACATGTCCTGCCATACCATCAGACCTGCCATGCTGCCACGTCACCTCCGTACGTGATGACGTCATCATGCTGATGTCATCCCGCCACATCATCATGCTGACGTCATTCTGCTGATGTCATCCGCCGTACAAAGTCACGTCATGTTGACGTCATCAACATTTTTAGCGCGAAGGGCGAAAATCGCACTTCGGAGCCCCGGAATCAGTTTCTGAGGCAGTTTTTGATGAGCGATTTCGCTGGATAAATTAGGCTTGAATGGGGAATCTTTAGGGAATCTTTTCATTATGCAGCCCCCAGCAAGCCCGAAAGGCGCCGAATGACCCATTTTTCTTCGCAAAGCTTGTCGTAAGGAGCAGAAGATAGTTCTAGAGGAAACATAGGCTAAACAACGGCCATTAATTTGTGATTAGACCCACAACAAAGGAAAACAACGGCCCAGTTTATTGTCAAAGAGTATCAGAGGAAGAAGAAGAGCCAAAGAGTATCAGTCAAGATTTTTTAGGGGCTCGAAGCACCTGAACATTGATGAGCCCCCCAGAAAGTCAAATCAAGAGGCGTAAGCCCGTCCTTGCCCTCAAATCACAGTTAAAGCTTTAAATACAGGCAGACAACAAAGAAGCAGAAACCCATACACATTTATTTCAGAAAACACTGCACCAAGCCACCGAGGACAACATCATTTACTCAGTTTTGATACGACGGCCCTCAGTGCAGCCAAAGATATTTTCATGCATTTATTTCAGATAGGATTAGGTCAAATTAATCATTCTTTAGGACCTGTTTAGGTCAAGATGTAATAAAAGCAGTTGTAGAGAGTTTTTCCTATATATACCGCCCTCTACATTGTTACAAGGGTTGGTTAATTGAGAATTTTCACTAGAGACTCGCATTGTATACCTGAGTTTTTTCTATAATCAAAGATTGCTGAAAGCTTGGAGAGCAAACTGTCTGTTGTAAATGAATGTTTTGAAGATCTGAAGATGGAATCCTTGTGCTGCAGTCTGAAGCAATAAGTGCATCTTACCTCTGTTTATTGTTTACCACTATCTAAATAGCAGAAAGAAAGAATAGCTTAGAATTTGTTTAAGTACACTCTATGCTCAATTTCTGCTGTTTCTTTATGTTTTCCTCTAAATGAATAGGTTATGAATATGAATTCCTCCTGGCTCATATTTACCCCGATTCACTTGTGTTGGCCAATTATCTAGGGATTCTTCGCTGCCCCTAGGTAGAGCTCTATTACCCCCATCTGTTAAGCTGATTGAGAGATTCTTAACTGCCTCTCATTATTTAGCATTCTTTCCATCATTTAAACCTGAAATATTGTTTCATGCGCAACTATCTTGCTCCATTTTCCTCTCTTGTGACCGAAGAAATGCACCAGCAGTTCTCCTCCTCGACTCCACGCCAAATGGTTTGAAACTTCCAGACTATGCCTTGCCTCTCTGTCTGAAAACATCAATTTTCCCACCAAAAACAAAACAAAAACCCTCTGAACTCAAAACCTAGCCTAAAATCCTTTTCAACAAAGCTAAATCTGAAAGAGAGAGCCCTCTATGATTGTAGGTTGGCTAGAACCTGCAGTCCAAAGTTGGTCTGTGGTTACCTCGGCCGTATCCTTTTTCGGATCTCAAGGACAACCTGAGTGATAACACCACCTCACTCAACTTTTAATCCATCCAAAAATCTAGCTCAACCAAAACATGAGAACCCCATCACACCATGACTATCCAGAAATGGCAAGGCAAGGTGAAAAACATGATCACACCTAGAAAAATCCATGCCATGAAAACAAAGAACCACATGCCATGCCACACATGCCAGATATAGCAAGGAAATCACACGTGAAAATTGATACATGCAAAGAATCCTCCTGTAGTTGCTTGATATTTCTCTTCCTTGCTTGCTCCTTCCTTCCTCTTGCCTTCTTTTCCTTTCTTGATCCAATGCTAAAGTGATTCAAGAAAACTCTAAGTCCAAGAGTGAGAGGGAGAGAGAGAGAATAATGAGAGAGCTCCAAAAATGAACTGAAAAAAGGTATCAACTGATCCTCGGAAGCCTTTTTATTAATGATGCCTCTAATTTCTTCAATTTTCCATTATTTTCCTTCATTTTCCTCCTCACATGCAACTCGCGACTTTTCACCTTCTTTTTCTCATAATTTCCATTATTTTCATAAACAAATGTGCCAAAAATGCCATTTTGTCTTTCCAAAGCCTTTGCCAATTTCCTTAGCCATAATAAACCAATGAAAACCCACACTAGGATACCTTGCCCAACATTCATCTTCGAATAAGTGTCCCATAATCCATGGTTATTATTTCACCTTTATTAACTTTCATTACATGGAATTTTCACAAGGGTTATTACAAGCATGACCCATAACAACTAGTTAAATGTCAAGTTTTCTTGAATACTCAGTGGATCAGTTATTTGAAAAGTATTATATAATGTGGCTTGGTCACAATTGAAGATGGAAAATATCGTTAATGAACATTACAAAAGTGAAGGAGTGGAAAAGTACCATCACCTAAAGATGGAGAAGGTGGTGTAACAAGTAGAACCACTTCCTAATAGATTAAGAGATGTGATTGGATAGGAAGTTACAAAAAGGGATAGGAAGTTCCCATCTAGTTCTCTCTCTCTTCTTTGTAAAATCAAGAGAATAGAACAAACCAATGAGACAATTCAGGCTCTAATAGTCAGGAGATCATAATAGAAATGAGATGAAGGGGTGTGAGATGTTATGAAATTGGGAGAAATCAGCCTAGTTTGGGTCATATTTCCCAATATTTTTATACTTGATGGCCCACTCTTTACAACTCCTCTGATTATTGATGTATTTTTATTTATATCCATTGATTTGTTTATCTAAGCCTATGTGGCCGGTTTGAAATTTAGTGAATGAATGGGCCACAAATTGCTAGCAATTGAGTTGCAGAATAACTAAAATAAGTGACTCCATTTCTCAAGATCATGTTCAACCCTTTGGTGTTAAACCTTTCACTATGCAAGCATTTTCTTCAAATCCTAGATCTAGATATAGGGTGGCTTGCTACAAGAAAGGTTACATTGTTGATGGCCTATAGTTGAGTAGAGAGTGGATGATGACCATAACCCGTCAAAGCCCAGAATCTACAACACTACCATGCTTATAAGAAATGCATCTCAAATCTCTGTCCAATTAAAGTTCAATTCTAGGCAATTTCAACAAACAGCGTTGTAAGTTTTTAATGTCGCTCGTTTAAAGATATATACTCCCTGTCATGGACAAGGTAACCGACGAATTAGATTCTGCCATAATTTGACTTCTCTGACCAAGATGCCACTTGATGACACGCTGCCCGTAGCCTGCAAATCAGGATCTTCCGATGCTCTCAACAAATACTGTTCCCTGATTTATCAATTTAAATCAAACAAATAAGGTTCGTTGTCCATACAACAATTCACACTTTCAATTGGATCTGCGCACTTTCTACAATAGATCTACGCACTTTCAGATCTATTAACTCGGCATCACTTCCAATAAACTCAAAACCACGTTTAATGGTAGGTGCGCCCTCCACAGACCACGCTGAAAATTACACAGTCGATCAGATTAATAAGGAGTCTTCCGCGACATTGTATCTAGATAGCAAAACAGAGGAATTTTACAAACAGTTCTCTGCTCGCGGATTTATATGGTCTCACAGAAAGTCAAAACAAATACTCCAGGATTCCAGAGGAAACAAAAGTTGCTTCCTTCTCAAGCCTGGCAACCAATGCTAACAACTTGATATGGACATACGCAGACATTTTCCCTCGCCATGATGCAGACAATTCACCACAATCTGTTCCACTTCAGCATTTGAAAGGTCTCAGAGTTTCACCAAATTCCGAATACATTCATTGGCACGCTTCCCCTCTCTCAGGTCGTGCTCCTTCTGTAGCCTGGCCAGTTCACAGATTTAATTATAGAATACGCACCACTCCATAAACTCATACACTCAGTCCTTAACTTCACAATATATATATATATATATATATATATATATATATATATATATATATATATATATATATATATATATATATATATATATATATAGATATATATATATATATATATATATATATATATATATATATATATATATGTGCCACTCAGCAAACTGAACATGCAAGATAGTCCTCAATGAACCAGAGCGCATGCAAGACTTATGGACAGGTTTATTAAGCCACGGTTAACGAATCCATAGTAATTCAATTCAAACCCGCTGAGACAATTCCACTGTTCATACAATAAGGAAAAGGAAAGCGCGATTCTACCGTTCCTTCAACTCGATGCAGAGTTACAACCCAATTACAGTATCGATTGTTTAAATCGATTTCTCATTTTGTTTCATTTAATAGCATTAACAATGATCTCACTACCAGTTTTTATAAGACGGCATTCTTCATTTACACCCAATTTCAGAGGATATATTCCACTATAGAAACCAAATTACACAATTCTGCAATCACTTTTTATATTAACAATGAAGCACTTATAGACTTGTCTTTGCCGGATGTGCGACAATGATGGCCGGACAATTGCCGAAGGCTTACAAACCTTTTCTCGGCAGCTAAATCAAGCCATAGCCGCAGCATACACGCCGTCGTAGATACTTATTTTTGTTAAATATCCTCAAACATCTGCATCTTGATTCACTCCACCATATTTCCGAGCAAATAAACTGAATGTTCTTAAAGCATTCCGCCTTCAATTCCGCAACTGATCTCCAGAGGCATTGGCACAGAACCTCTCAGATTTAAACAATTGATGTGAATAAACTCCGACAACAGGACCGAATAAACTCATGCGAAGAAAGATCAGTAACACTTCCTTTTAATTCCCGTTTCACTATTCTTCACCCTCAAACTGCAATTATACAGTCGTGAGTTAACTTCCACAAAATTCAAACGAAGCCTCAACAAAAAGATTTTCTTGCCTAATATTCGAGATGGCCACAAAACTGGCGGTACATAGCAAATTAATTTCTGCTCTCATTCCACATTCCCCAGAGCATTTCACATGCTCCAATACCACTGTAATACACATTAATTGCGCAATGGAAAATAAACAATCAACCCGTAACTATACACAAGGCGCATTGAAACCCAGAACCATTATCGATTCATGCAAATTCATATTTATATTCACATAAAACAATCATTCACACAACAGTTATATTCATGGCCAGATATGCAAATCCATGGCCCTTTTACAATTTCTGAAGGCTTACAGCCTTGCTGCACAAATCTACTCTCAATCTCTCATTTCTATTCCCTCTTATTTTCTCTCCAAATCCCTTCCTATTTAAAAATCATTAAATTAAATGCTCAATCCCTTAAAATCCTCAACAACCCCTAAATCTCTCAACATCCCTAAAGGATAGGTTTTTATCCCTAAAATCCTTCAATTCATTAAATTTCCTCATATCCTTTTATTAATAAAAGGATATTTACATAAATCCTCACCTTCTCCTATTTAATTCAAATTATTTAATAAAATATTAAAAATCATCACATCCCATATTTACAAATTAACATTATCACACCCCATATTTACAAATGGAGAAAAAGGTCTTGATGCTCCTGCATCAGACTCCCCATGTAGAAAATTCATGACCACCTGGTCATAAGTCTGGATATCTCCTCCTGGATCCCAAATTTTATTTTGTAATCCTTCCGTGCTTGTCGATTGCTTCACTGCTGTTGTCATCTGCTGTTGTCTTCCAGGTTTCCATATTTTGTGTTGTAGTGCTCCACCTGCTCTGCTCTTGCAATCCTTCATTGTCATTCTCGTGTTGTCATTCCTTTTCTTTCTTCCTGCTGCTGGTCTCTTCCGGGATTCTTTAGTCATCAGTCTTCTGATACTTTCAATCTCTTGGTCCAAATAATCTCTCGGCTGCTGATTTCCAGCTGTCTGCTAAGCTAAGACGGCTTGCTCAGTTTGTACTGTCACTATGAATGTTGCGGCCTCCCAATCTTCCTTTCCCTCTGCAACATTCCTTTGCCCATCATCTGAAACTTCTTTTATGACAACTGCTTTGTCATCCTTCATCAGCAATCTATCCTGGACATTCATCCTCTGTTCTTCCAATTTCCTCCTTTGAAAATCCATTTCTCTATATAATTCAATGATTTTACTTGGAGTGGATTTCAGAAACTTTACACGATCTTCCATTTCCTCACATGGTCTTTCTTCTGCTAAATCTTCCTTAACATCCTTCAGTAGATGTTCTTCCAAACCTGCAATCATACACAAATCATTAGTTTTAAAATCACAAGACCTTACGGTCTTGTTTGATGCTTCAGCCGTCAAATCTTTGGGCTGCCTTGAATCATTCATATGATTCAACTCCTCTAGCTCTTCATCACTTTCAAAAAGTAATGGTCCACTCTCTGGGTAACATATCGAAACTTCAACATCTTCTTCAGCATCTTCCTTTTGCTGTAGCTCAACTGTTTCGAGCTTCTCTTTCTTCTGTCTGGCATCAAGAACTTGTTCAAGTTCCCTTATTTCCTTTATCAACTGCAAATTTACCTGATGATTCCACTTCTCTTGTAGTCTCTGCCACCTCAACTTCTTTCTCATGACATAACCATGCTTCTGGTTTTCCTCATTTCTTTGCAACATCTCCATTAACACCTCAAGCTGAACTGCTATCTCAGCCTTCTCCCTTTCATATTCCTCTTTGCTTAACTGTCTCTGTATGCCAACTGCTTTGGCATCCTTCTCCTTTTGTCCTCTGCTGTGGTTTATTTCAGAACCTTTGTGACGACTGTCACTAGTCATCATCCTTTCCATCTCTATGAGTTCCTCACTCACTTGCTATGAGTTGTACTAAAGCCTCTCCAGCAGCAAGTCCTATCTTGCTGCCACTTACCTCACCAAGCCCTCCTCACTTGGTCTTTTGGCAAGCAATTGGTTCTCTATCTCCAGAACCTCCTTTGAGCACTTTTCTTTGCTCTTCCTGGCTTCAACTCATCTGCCTGTTCACAATTGTCTTCCTTATCCAATCTCTATTGGATTTCCTCAAGGTTCTGCCACACCTATGCTTTCACCAGTTTTCTGTTAGCAATTTTAAACATGTCTTCTATGGATTTTCCTTTTGGGAGTTGCAAAAATACTTCTGCTTTAATGCAAAGACTACAATCTTCAAATTCAAATAAACCCAGATCACCTTACCTTCAAGATCTCAGTCTGATCTTGTCTTTTCGTTTGCCTGTACTTTTAAATGGACCGTTCTTCCCACTAGCTGTCAGCATGTGTCTTCAAACTCTTCAACTACCTTCAGAATCTCACACTCCTGCAACTTTTGTTTCAGCAAATCTGCTACTTACACATTCAAAAATATATTCCAATTCAACAAAAACCTTCTTGACATCATTCAGACAATAAACATTTCAACAGAGCATTCTGGCTCTGATACCAAAATGATGACCATAACCCGTCAAAGCCCAGAATCTACAACACTTCCATGCTTATAAGAAATGCATCTCAAATCTCTGTCCAATTAAAGTTCAATTCTAGGCAATTTCAACAAACAGCATTGTAAGTTTTTAATGTCGCTCGTTTAAAGATATATACTCCCTGTCATGGACAAGGTAATCGACGAATTAGATTCTGCCATAATTTGACTTCTCTGACCAAGATGCCACTTGATGACACGCTGCCCGTAGCCTGCAAACCAGGATCTTCCGATGCTCTCAACAAATACTGTTCCCTGATTTATCAATTTAAATCAAACAAATAAGGTTTGCTGTCCATACAACAATTCACACTTTCAATTGGATCTGCGCACTTTCTACAATAGATCTACGCACTTTCGGATCTATTAACTCGGCATCACTTCCAATAAACTCAAAACCACGTTTAATGGTAGGTGTGCCCTCCACAGACCACGCTGAAAATTACACAGTCGATCAGATTAATAAGGAGTCTTCCGCGGCATTTTATCTGGATAGCAAAACAGAGGAATTTTACAAACAGTTCTCTGCTCGCGGATTTATATGGTCTCACAGAAAGTCAAAACAAATACTCCCGGATTCCAGAGGAAACAAAAGTTGCTTCCTTCTCAAGCCTGGCAACAAATGCTAACAACTTGATATGGACATACGCAGACATTTTCCCTCGCCATGATGCAGACAATTCACCACAATCTGTTCCACTTCAGCATTTGAAAGGTCTCGGAGTTTCACCAAATTCCGAATACATTCATTGGCACGCTTCCCCTCTCTCAGGTCGTGCTCCTTCTGTAGCCTGGCCGGTTCACAGATTTAATTATAGAATACGCACCACTCCATAAACTCATACACTCAGTCCTGAACTTCACAATATATATATATATATATATATATATATATATATATATATATATATATATATATATATATATATATATATATATGTGCCACTCAGCAAACTGAACATGCAAGATAGTCCTCAATGAACCAGAGCGCATGCAAGACTTATGGACAGGTTTATTAAGCCACGGTTAACGAATCCATAGTAATTCAATTCAAACCCGCTGAGACAATTCCACTGTTCATACAATAAGGAAAAGGAAAGCGCGATTCTACCGTTCCTTCAACTCGATGCAGAGTTACAACCCAATTACAGTATCGATTGTTTAAATCGATTTCTCATTTTGTTTCATTTAATAGCATTAACAATGATCTCACTACCAGTTTTTATAAGACGGCATTCTTCATTTACACCCAATTTCAGAGGATATATTCCACTATAGAAACCAAATTACACAATTCTGCAATCACTTTTTATATTAACAATGAAGCACTTACAGACTTGTCTTTGCCGGATGTGCGACAATGATGGCCGGACAATTGCCGAAGGCTTACAAACCTTTTCTCGGCAGCTAAATCGAGCCATAGCCGCAGCATACGCGCCGTCGTAGATACTTATTTTTGTTAAATATCCTCAAACATCTGCAGCTTGATTCACTCCACCATATTTCCGAGCAAATAAACTGAATGTTCTTAAAGCATTCCGCCTTCAATTCCGCAACTGATCTCCAGAGGCATTGGCGCAGAACCTCTCAGATTTAAACAATTGATGTGAATAAACTCCGACAACAGGACCGAATAAACTCATGCGAAGAAAGATCAGGAACACTTCCTTTTAATTCCCGTTTCACTATTCTTCACCCTCAAACTGCAATTAGACAGTCGTGAGTTATCTTCCACAAAATTCAAACGAAGCCTCAACAAAAAGATTTTCTTGCCTAATATTCGAGATGGCCACAAAACTGGCGGTACATAGCAAATTAATTTCCGCTCTCATTCCACAGAGCATTTCACATGCTCCAATACCACTGTAATACACATTAATTGCGCAATGGAAAATAAACAATCAACCCGTAACTTGAAACATACACAAGGCGCATTGAAACCCAGAACCATTATCGATTCATGCAAATTCATATTTATATTCACATAAAACAATCATTCACACAACAGTTATATTCATGGCCAGATATGCAAATCCATGGCCCTTTTACAATTTATGAAGGCTTACAGCCTTGCTGCACAAATCTACTCTCAATCTCTCATTTCTATTCCCTCTTCTTTTCTCTCCAAATCCCTTCCTATTTAAAAATCATTAAATTAAATGCTCAATCCCTTAAAATCCTCAACAACCCCTAAATCTCTCAACATCCCTAAAGGATAGGTTTTTATCCCTAAAATCCTTCAATTCATTAAATTTCCTCGTATCCTTTTATTAATAAAAGGATATTTACATAAATCCTCACCTTCTCCTATTTAATTCAAATTATTTAATAAAATATTAAAAATCATCACATCCCATATTTACAAATTAACATTATCACACCCCATATTTACAAATGGAGAAAAAGGTCTTGATGCTCCTGCATCAGTGGAAATCCTTAATTTAGTTTCCAACCATTTCAGTCTATTAAAATAAACATTCTTGGGTTATGCATACTGGTCTATAGGCTACGATATGCCTCATCATGTTTATGACTCATGATTCACCCCGTTTAATATATGTGTGAACACCTTATTTTTTATTATAAATAAGATTGATAGACTAACTTGTATGTCTATGGTAATTATGAGAATTTTTTGTTATGTGGTTACAACTTTATTAGTTAAGTGCAAGATGTGTGGCATGTTCCTAATTAGTGATATGACAATCACATAGGTCTAACTATGGTTTCACCTATTTCATTCCTTCTTGCATTCTTATAAGCTTGGGAATCTCAATGCCATAATTGTGATGGTGGGTAATCTTATCAATAGTTCAATGCATGTATTGTGTATACAAAATAACTCTACCTATAGAAGTATTCTTGAGATTTATGTTTGAATGTAGTGAGTTGTACACTTTATATGTCTTCTTGGTCATGATAAAGTTATGGATCTAAGTGGTTGCTAATTTCCTCATGATTTATAGAGTTACATGAATATGCAAGGTCACTTAATATACTTCAAATAACCTATTTTGATATGTGATTTCTATAGCCCAACCCATTTCAAATATCATGGTTCATTTCCTTATTAGAGGCTATAAGCCCCCTCTTGACAGGAGGAAGTAGTCCAATGCATATATTTTTGATGTTCTTTAGTTGATTGGATTTCAATTTTTTCATATGTTTAGGAATTTGATGATTCTTTGGCTTGTGTAAGATTGTATGTTAATTAACAAGTTGTGAAGGTTGTCCATGTATTTAATGATAATTAGGGGTCAGTAGATCTTTTTTTTTTTTTTTTTATGTATCATCAATAAAACCATCTTGTAGATGTATGCATTTATATAGTGTTGTATTCCCATGAGCCTCCTAAAGGAAGCATGTTATGGGACACCCCTAATGAAATGTTGTATGTGAGTGTTTTCATGTTTATGAAGCACTTAGAGGGCTTTGTGTCTATTGATATGATCATGGCATGTAGATCTATACTCATATCCATGAATGGTTTCTTGATATATTTATCTAGACTATTGTAGATTGTGTGTTCCATTGTCTAATATACTATGAATATTATGGTTGTCTGTTTGTTTAAGGATTGTGACTGTCTTCTTAACAAAGGTTTATGATTGGTGTAGTGTGTAATAAATTAGAAAATTTGATAGTAATTGTTTTGGAAAATCCGCATGATCTTGAATGATACAATTGTAATAGAAAATTGCAAACATGTATAGATTTATGGAATGTATAATGATCAAATATAATGATTAGAATTTTAAAGGTTTCAACTATGTAAATGGGCATTCTAGCTAATTCCCACTATTAAGGTGAAACTTCGTAAAATCCCTTGAATCTTAGAACCATTATAAGTTTAAGTATTTCTTAAATTTGATGTTATATCCCAGGGTGGAGGAGCTACATACCTATTTGACTAGTACATTTATCCAAGCCCATATACATTTGCAACTGGAAGTTGTATCTAGTTGTGGAGGAGTCAAATACCCATTCGACTAGTGGATGTATTCAAATATTTGGGCATCCGACCAACCAGTATTGGCATATTATTTGAAAAGGATCAAATTTATAATGGGTTAAATTTCTATTGAAGGAATAGTTTATTATTGAAAAATTGTAGTGGAGTATGTTTGGAGAATTATAGGCATGAGGCCAGATTACCTCCTAGGTGAAGTTTGTATTTGGGATGGGGAATTCTTAGGCTATTATTGGTGTATGGTTGGATACAAAATATTTAGAGTGGGGTCGAGCATAGTGGAATAATTAAATAGAGATGGATGTTATTTTATTTTGTGAGTGAATTTGGCATCACGATAATATGATAGGTTGTGCACATCGAAAAGTGTTTGCAAGACATTTTAGGATATGGCTTCAGATCACCCACCTAATAAGGGTTTCTCAATTAACTTCATTAGTGTTTCCTCTTATTTTCCCTCAAAGTTATATATATGGTATTTTTGTTCTGTATTCGAGTGTGTTTAAGTATATTTTTATTTTTAAAAAGTTATTTTTATTCACTAGTTTTCCCTCTTGCATCAATAAGGTCTAAGTTGGGTATTTTCATTCACTTCTTCTGGAAGCCGAGGTTTTCATTTGTTTTAGCTGTGAAGTAGAATATCTCTTTGTAATTTAAACCCTCCCTTTTCTTCTTGGTCATTAGACCTGGTAGTGTGTAATATAGTTAATATACCTTCAACCCTTCTCACCAACAAAAATGGTTTTTTGACAACGCTAGAAATCCTGGCCAATGGATAATTTATTCTTACGTAAAATTTGTATAACCAAAACCCTTTCATTCTCTCTCAGAATTTGTTTGAATTTTCTCCTTTTATATTCAATTATTCTCCTAATGTGGTTGTTTTTCCTATTATAGGTTAGTCCACACCTTACGATACAGGGGTTATTGGAAGAAAAAGGGTTAGGATTTCACATACCGATTCTCTTCAGGTACCCATGGGCTAGCCATGTGGCTTAATTACACTTTCCACTTTCCACTATTAGCCAGATGGCCAAGTCTAAGGCTATTTTATTTTAACTATAAAATTTTAATTTCTTACGTACATTAGAACATGTCCCCTTATACTTTTTCTTTTAAAAATTACCATACTTATGTTTCCTTCAATGCCATTTTTTTCCTAAGTTGAGGCCTACTAAAGTTTAGTATTTAAATTTATCTAAAAGTACATTCAATGTTCAAAAACAATTTCCATGTTTCTGTTGATCGACAAAAATGTCCTCCATCAACATTAGGGGAGACCACTCGGTCGAGAACTTAAAACAACTCCTTTTCCGTTGAAGATGGTGTTTCTGACTGGTTATGGATCTAGTTACCCTTAAACATAAATCTATTCTAATCTAAAACTAATATAACCTAAAATAATAATTAATCTATTTACACCTATATTACATCATGTTACATTTCCCTTGCATCGATCTTTAAAGATGTAAATTAAAGGAATAGATCAACACAAAGGTGTGATCGAATTAAAGGCTAATCAAACTGCAATTAAATGATTTATTTGCCTCTTTAAGAGAGGAATTAATGCAAACTAATATTTTAAAGGAGAACTAATCTAAAACATAAAATCCTATCTCAAACTAGAATGGTATAGCCCTCTCCTAATCTATGAGAAGGTTACCGAAAAGAGGGGGAAAGAACTGATATAATTCATCATATGATTTTGTATTAGTTAAATGAAGTAGGTCACATTAACTAATACAATTGAAAACAAAATAAGCCTGCAAATGAATAATAAATAGTTATCAGTCACCACACGAATACTTCAATGAATTAACATTGAGTTAGATGCCATTTTACCATGCAAAGATATCTTTAACAAGGTTTTACAAAGAAATGTCAATGGCACAACAATAGTGCATAATATCAAAGAAACATAATATTGTTTAGAATAAATATCAAAACCAAAAATGAAACTTTAATAATGAGACAATAATCCTGTATTCATGTAGTAGTACACAAGAATAAGAATTAATTAAAATCGTGTCAAAATTTTGTTACTAAAATTCTGAGAGTAGCTCTGACCCTTAATAACTTCCCTACAATCTCTACAATAACTTCTCTATAATCTCTACAACAAATCTCTCTATGCTCTACAATAGTGTGAAATCACAAATCGAATTATTACAGAGCCCCCTATGTATGATCACGACCTCTCCAATCTTATGGAAGAGACAAGTATTTATAAAAAGTTTCAAAGTTAACATATCCCTTCAGTTTCTCAACAAACGAGAAATAAAAAGTAAATGAATCTGCAGGTTTTGTATTTGTTGAATCACAACTTGAACTTAGAAGGTATTAGAATCTTCATTTGGATCGAATTTGTTTCATCTTATTTTGTGACTTTCCTAATTGACATGAACGATGTGTTATGTGTAGAATTATATTCATTGGCAAACCAATTTACAAGAAGATGTTTTATAATCATAGATATGGACTAACGCTCCCTTTATATGGACTAACTTGTGTCCAAGAGGGTTCAGACGCTCCCACAAGAAGGGTAAGTGAGTTTTCGTGGAATTTTCTCTTTAGTGATGTGCTTATGACTCCGGGATTTGTGCCACTTTTTCAAGCCCAGAGCCCAAGTCACTACCTAAAACTCAATGACAGGTTCATAAATGAAGTTACACAATAGAACAATGGTACATTTCCAAAAATATTGACAAGTTCTAGACTGGATCCCTACTAGCCATAACATACATTTCGTCAAACTTGTCAGAAATATCTAATCTACAAGTTTAAACAACATATATGAGGATATGGGTTTCATACTTATCTGAGAGTCACTAAGAAGAATTGTTTCCATATATCATTTGCTGCATTATCATCTATTAGGTCATAGATACATTATTCATTCACTTACAAATCAAAACACAAGGAGAGCCATACATCATCATTAACATAATACATGCTTACAACCAACATAATAAAAACAAAAATATCATGGATACATCAGCCATAGAATCCAATTTACACATAAATTACCAACGAAAGAACTTATTATTAATCAATGGAAAATCCAACATGTTATGGGACTACTACATTCCACCTGACCATAGATTGGCTAAGCCAAACCTCTCTTCAACCAATCACCCCCATGCCATATTCGAAGCATGAATGTGAGACTCAAACTAAAAGTAATTATGGTTATGACCGGTTGTTATATAAATAGAATTTTTAATATTTTATTAACTTTTTAATATATTTTATTTTTTATTATTATCATATTTTATAGTTTTAAAGGTTATGTACTAAATCTTAAAGACACTGATTATGCCAAAAGGTTTATTATTATTTTTTTATATAGGTTGTGATATTGGTTTGGTATAAAAAATGGTATAGTCATTTGATTTTGACTATTTTTTAATATGGTTGTTTTGCTAGCATGGAGGTAAGTAATTTATTTAACTATTTGGCTGATTAGATTCTTCACAACCACAATTCAAAACTACAACTAATAAAATATGTTAATTTACCAATCAGTGAAATTTAAATTGATTGAATTAACACAAACTTGAATTCAACATTTTTACTTTAATTTAGCTATATTTAAACTAAGTGGAAGTTATTAGCTACTATGTAGTATTTGTTTGTATTTTCATTGTATATAGTAATACATGTTTGTTTATACATCACAATTTCTTACTTTTTATACCATTTTCTGTTAGAAAAAATCCTATCTTTAGAAGATTTCATGACCTTTACCAAAATAAGATACCTAAGAATGATGCTCTTGCATCAGCATTAAACTAATATTTTAATTATAACTTTGAACTAAACTCATAATTTGATCATTTAATAAAAAAATCAGTAATTTAGAAAATAACCTTATATTACTAATATACTATAAAGAGTCCTATCACATAAACATTGAATTCATATATTGGTTGTTAGGCTTTGAAGCAACCATACCTTATTAGCATCACCTATCAGTCTTGCAAGTTAGGAGGAGGATGCACATCTAAAAAATTCCAATAGCCATCATTGTCTTCAACTTCTTCGACATTTTCATTATGGATTTGTACATTTAACTTGTCTACCTCCTTCTTAGTTCTTTTAAAATCTTCAACCATTTTTCCCTCGCTGTAATAATCGCTTTCCATATGTTTGATACTATTTTCATTACTTTCTATTTCTATCATTGTTGCTCCTAAATGTGGACAAAGAATTAGAATGCATCTTATACAAACATGGCACCAAAACATTAGCCATATTTACACACAATAGATTCTAATCCCATGAACGTGGCGTGGATAAGGCTCGCCTGCAATATAGATTATACCATATAAATAACATACAACCCCTCAGACCTAACCAAAAGAAAACCACGTATTGAGAACATTCACAAAAGCAAATCATGGAAATGCAAAGTACTATAAATATCACATAAGGTACTATAAGATTATAGTACTATTAAGAAAATGATAATTTTTATTTACTAAAATATATCAAAGAATATAATTTCTATGTAGTCAAACTTTTATATAATCTCTTGCTTCTTTTTTCTTTCCTCTACAAATTGCAGAATGCCACACAATCTCTTTCGAGCCTTCTTAAGAGAAACATTCTTCCCTTAAACCAATAAAGATACATCTTGAATCAGAATGCGCAAGAAAGATCATGTATGGAGTTAAGATTAAGATGGATCTAACCTTGTACTCTTGCTTTACATATTGGATTTCTCAAGCCTTTTTATATGATTCATCATCCAAAATACCATGAACAAGTACTACACACTATGCAATACTATGAGCTTGTAAACCACGGTAATTTTACAATCTAATATAACTTTATTGTTTTATAGTTAAAATTATAACTAGTCTACATCCATAACTCTAGACCTACTAGCCTAAATCCATATTAATTCTAGATCTACCAAGAATCGAGAGGGATCAAAACTCTTTTTCACTCTAAAAAATATTTGCATGTCAAGAGATTTGATCCCTTTCGAGGCATGGTAGATCTGAAGTTAAGATGGATCTATGCTGGTTTAATTTTTCCTTAAATAGGCCATATTCCACATGCACACCATGAGTCAATACCATGGGTTTTTAGTACGAGGGGTCAATACCTGGGGGCCTTTTTTTATTATTATTTGATTTTTATAGGGTATTTTTATTTATTTATTTATTTTGTATTTATTGATGAGTTAAAATATTCACATTGCATTACATTAATAATTTAATTTAATTTATCTATTTTTATCTAATTTGAATTAGTCAAAATTTTAAACATTACAGTAAAATATCTCTACCATAATGAGTTGGAGAGTGCCTCTCGGCACAACCAAGGGCCAAGAGGGTTCAAATCTCTTTTCACTCTAAAAGATGTATGCACCTCAAGAGATTTGATCCCTCTCGGGCTTGGTGGATCCAAAGTTAAAATGAATCTAAGATGGTTTAATTTCCCCCTTTAGAAAGGATATATTCCACATGAATACTATAGGTCAATACCATCTATCATTATTATTATTTTTATTTATATATATATATATATATATATATATATATATATATATATATATATATATATATATATATATATATATATATATATATATAGATATATATATATATATATATATATAGATATATATATATATATAGACACACACACACACACACACAGTGAGTTACAATGTTTAGTTCATATAACATTAATATTTTTATTGAATTTAATTTTTATTTATAGGATATTACATTATGTTACAACATCTCTACCATACAGGTTGCAAAAAACCTCTAGGCATAATTATTATTTTTATTTTATTTTTATAATTTTAATTGTTGATATATGTGCACCTCTTTTTAATTTATTTTATCTTATTTTATTTTTGACCAAGTCAAAATATTTATGTTGATTGTACAACATAGTTGTCATAATAGGCTCAAGAGAACCCATGAGTTGAATAAATACATTCATGTCTTGACAAATGAGAGAAAACCCAACAATTTAGAGTCTCTTTAGAGTGTTTCCACTTGTTTATCTAATAATTTTCCCAGTGGTCTCCTTTTCCTTTTTCCCTTGCCATTTTAATTTTCCCCTTATAAAGAACACCTCATCACCTCATAAAAAACCCAAATTTCCTTTTTTATTTCTTAAATTCACCATTTTTCCATATAGTCACATTATAACTCTTTATTATTATTGTTACTATTATTATAATTATTATAATTATTATTTATTTATTTTATTTTATTTATTTCCAAGGAAAAATAGCAACTTTCCATTAATTTGAAAAATTACATGTAGTAGATGCCAGTGGCATGTGCAGTCTGGTGGTCGTAGCCTTCCAATAGTAATAAAAAATCATATGACTGAAGCCATTTCAAAATAGGCATAGTTCTGATCATATATTACCATGAAGGGTATAGTGATAAGTATTTAAACAAAAAAATATATATATACATAACATTGTCAAGTAGCTGTGCTATAAACTATTGAAAAAAAAAAAAGAAAGAAAAAACTTAGGGCCTGTCAGCCCTTGGATATTCCCTATCAATTTAGGGTTAGTGATAGTATTGATATTGTTCATCTCCAATCTCTTCCAGTATCAACCACAGGCCTCTAGGATGTGCTATAACCTCCTTGGATAATTTGTCAGTAGTCAGGTTATGTTCCCTGTAAATATGTTGACATGTAACAAAATTAAAATGTGCTTTTAAAATCTGAATTTCATCCAATATGTTCCTGAGAAAATGCACATGGCACACATTTGTGTTATTGAACGAATTGATAATGATTTTAGAATTACCAAATATATGTAAATGATTGCATGAATGAGCCAGTGCAAAATGCAAATGATGCTTAGGGAGATCAGTTCAGCAAAGTTGTCGGTTCCCACTCCTAACCCAATTTGTATTTTGAAATGGTGGAATTCAAATAGGTGGAGTAAAATTTCCCCTCCACATCCTTGTGCTGCGCCATCAAAATAATCCCATGGTATAGAAAAATCAATATGTTCAAGAGATACCGCATGGTTTGCTTGGGTGTGATCCTCGTCTAGTAATTCATGATAAGCAGTGATGATTTTAGCTGTGATGTGTGGCCATCTAGCCTCTTTTCCCCTGAAAATAATCTCATTCCTTGACAGCCATATTGACCAGCAAATGAGGAGAGGTAGACAATGTGCTTTTCTGTCATTGCTTGCAGCTCTCTAGAGATCCCAAGCTTCAGATACAGATTTACCATGGCATCTGATAGTTTTGGAAAGAATATCAAGGACTTGAATCTAAATCTATGCAGTGATCAGGCAAGATAGGAACAGATGGTCATTGGGTTCCTCTGCAGGTTTACAAAGCATGCACCAGTTCGGGCCGCGAAAAGATCAGCGCATAAGGTTGTTTCCAGTTGGTCTCTTGTTCCAGATGACATTCCACATGACTAGCTTCATTCTCGGTGGCACTTTGAGCTTCCAAATCTTTCCCCAGCAGTTCAAAAGTACTAGTGGTCTATGCGCGTAGTGGATGATAGGATAACTGACTTTCGGGGAGTATATGTTGTGGTTAGCTGGTGTCTAGACGAGCTCGTCTATACCTTATTTTATACGAACATGGGATTCAATCAGGGCATTGACCTAACTTTCCCATTCTAGCTACCATTGTTTAGGGATACCTAATTGCACCGTTGATGACCAAGCTTGCTCGAAAATGGAGCTGTTCTCCAGATCAACCACATGTGCAATTACTTTGATATTCTTATGATTGAGAAATAGAATAAGGTCAAGATGTAATCGAAACATATTCCCCCTCTCGTCTAGGGGTCCAAATCTATGCGTACCACTATACCATCATTGATTCGCCATGCTAACCCATTTATGATAGTAGACAAGGTGTGTATAATTGCTTGCCAAACCATGGATATCCCAATCTGCAACCAGGAGGGTAAACAGATCCAATCCATAAGTTGATGAGGCCATATATATTTATGATAAGTGACTTCAGAACAAAGATTTTTCGATGTGAACATGATCCATCCCATCTTGGTAGCAAGTGCATGTGTAAAGGCAGATAAGTCCTTCAGTCCCCATCCGCCCCATTTCTTGGGTAGTGCAATATGCTTCCAACCCACCCAGACAAATGGTTTGCCCTCCTTATAACCATTCCAAAAGAATATGCAATAGATCTTTTGAATTTTGGATAAGATTCCTTTAGGAATCCAAGCCAGCGACATCCAGTAAACTGGTGTAGCCTCCAAGACGGATTTAATGAGGACTAACCATCTAGCTCTGGAGAGGAATCTATGGTTCCAATTGATTAAATGTTTTTCGATCTTAACTATGAGCCAGATCCATTCGGTAATCCTATAGCAAAGAGGATTGATCTAGAAACCTAGATATTTGAGTCCATCCTCCAGATGATGGCTCTGATAAGGAAATTTTTGTTGTGCAAACCTTACTTCATGAGGAGAAGCATTAGAGAGAGTAATGGTAGATTTTGAGTGGTTTGCTTCCATACCTGTAGCCCTCGTGAAAAGGGTGAGTAAATCATAGAAGGTATACGTGTCCCTTATACTTCCATTAAGGAAAATGAGCACATCATCTACCAAGAGAAGATGAGTGAGGAAGCACTAATCATATATTTTGACTCCCTGAAGTCGCCCATCCTACTTGGCAGATGCAATGAGTCTGTTGAGACCTTCCATGACGATCAAAAAGAGGAGGGGTGAGAGTGGGCATCCTTGCCGAAGACCACGCTTAGGATGAAAGAAATGAGATGTTGAGCCATTAATGAGTACATTGAAGAATACTGAGGTGATGCAACACATGATCCAATCAATGAAGGGAAGGGGAAAGCCCAAGTGTGTAAGAATCAATTTAATGTAGAGCCAACTGACTCGGATGAAAGCATTAGCAAGATCAATATTGAGAATAACGCCTTTTAGATTTTTAGTTTTCAAAGAATGAAGGGCTTCCTGCGCAGAGCCAATAACCTCATGGATTTGTCTGTTATGGAGGAAAGCAAATTGCTTTGGTATATTTTATAGGATAGGATGGGCTTGAGGCAGTTAGCTATGATCTTATAGAGGCAGTTACAGAGAGATATAGGCCGCAAGTCATTGAAAGAAGAGGGGGAGTCAAATTTGGCAATAAATGAAATGAACATTGAGTTGATGTCCTCATACATATGCCTAGATCACCCGCATTCTTCTACCACCTTGAGTAAGTCCTGTCTAATGGTCTCATGAAAGGCGAGATAGAACTTGATCATCTAGCCATTAGGCCCTGGACTCTTATCATTTTAAAACCATTTTAAAGTGATTTCCATTTACCCCATAGAGACAGGGGAGATGAGTTCCTCAACCTCATCCAAGTCGAAAAACCTAAGGAAGTGTCCTGCATTTTGAACAATTTCAGCAAGAGAGGCTCCAGGAGGGGCCTTGAATACTTTTCGAAAGTGAGAGTTTCCAAGGTGAGACAACTGATTATAGGAGGTTGTCAATCCCCCATCCTCCATGGGCATGTTCCAAATAGTGTTGCTGGGTTTTATTCCCTTAGCAAATTTTTGGAAGAACTTTGTATTCTCATCACCTACTTGTAACCATACAACCTAAATATGGAGGCGCCAAGTTTCTTTCCTCTCCCTCAGGATCTTTGATTGATGCTCTTCCAACTCAATGAAGTGGAACCTTTCCTCCACCTATGTGAATCCCTGGCCCTATTCATCCAACAAATTAGCGAAATACTGTTCGATAGTGTTGAGGCTTTGTTCGTCCCAGTTTCTTTTTTCCTTGGCCCATAAAATGGATAGTCTCTTAATCTCTATGAGATTGGCACAGAATCCTTTCGTCATGGTTCTACCTAAGGTTGGTGGGTGATATAACCAGAATCCAGTGACCAACTGAATATATGAGGGGTTTGATAGCCAAGTAGAGTTGAATTTAAAAGGTGCCGTTTGCTTCGAAGTAGGGCTAGAGATCTCCATGAATATAGGGGAGTGGTTTGAAATTCCTCTAGAGCCAACCCATTTTCTGTAAAGAGATAGTCTGTGCAGTAGGGTATCCTTGATGAGGAAGCGATCCAAGCACCTGGCCAAGGAAACCTCCCCAATTCTGCAATTACACTAGGTGGGTTGTCGCTTAACCATCAGAATGTCCGTCAAATGATGTTGTTCTAGGAGCTGCTCCATTATATCCGATAAAGGATCCACCTGAGCATTGTTCCCCCAAGATTCCCCAAATCCAATGGAGAAGTTCAGGTCACCACCCAATATGATATTATCAGAGTTGATAATGGAGAGATTTAGAAAATGGTTCCATAAAAACTCTCTTTTGTGAGAGGGACCATATATATTGACAATCCTGAGATCCATGCCCAAGTCTGAGGAAAAAATATCCATGTTGATGAATCCTGCACCACACCATGAGGCCTTGAGGTGAATATTGTGAGGGTTAAACCCCAGGGCCAACCCACTCGATCAACCCATGGCATCAAGTGACAGGAAGGTCCATCCTGCTTTCAGTGATTGAAGCACACGATAAATATGGTCAGCCAACGCTAGGGTTTCTTGCAGAAAGATAATGTCTACAGGCTCAGATTCAAATATTTTTCTGAGGGCTAGCTTTTTGGGAGAGATAGCGAAACCCCAACAGTTAAAAGAGAGGCACTTCATGGGGGAGACTTTGGGAGTGTAGTGTGAGCTCTAATTACCCGATCAAGAGATGATTTTTTTCCTAATGCTACTTTTGCCCCGGCTAGTAGGATGGCCTTCAATAAATGGGATTTGTGCCCTCCAGCGGATTTTGTAGTGCAGGAGGGGGCTAACAAGCCCAGCCTGTAGGTATCAGTGCAAATAGGAGGGTGTGGGAAGTGAGAATGAAATTTGTATGGGTGCGGAGGTCCATGGATGGATGAAGATGCAACAGAAGAGGATTGTTCTGAGGGAGGGAAGGAGGGAAGGGTAGTCGAGTGAACTAGAAGGTGTGAGACAAGGGGGCAAGGGATGGAGAGAGGAGTGAAATCTAAAAAATATGCAGATGCAGAATGAATATGAAGTGTAGAGCATGTAAGAGTAGATTCAAAAACAGAGATAGGAAGAAGAGGAGTACCTGAGGTTCGAGCAGCCTTGACAACAGCCCTTGATCTAGTCATTGGCGTGGAGGGAGGGCGGGGAGTGCTCGAATTAGGCAGATGAGTAACAACTCCATTCTTTGGCAGTGGTGTGTTAATAGGAGGAGTGTGCCCAGGTATAGATGCTAATTCCCTAGCTGTAGCAACCTCTGCTTCCTTTGTAGGGTTTGTGTCGTTATGAACTAGGGGGTATTCCTTATAGAACTGCCCAACCTTGTGGCATTTATGGCATCTGAATGGGACTCCTTCGTAGTCTAGGATTTGAATCCTAGTGAAATTTTTCCATTGTAGTGTGATTTTTTCCTCTAATCCTTCTCTGGCGTCCAGATGGACTGGAATGCGCACTGGAGACCAGTTTCCAGATTTGATATATTATTTATCATAGTCCAGGTAGGTGCCAAGTGCATTGCCTATGCGAATGAAAATGTCTTCAAACCAGTATTGTAAAGGGAGACTGCGCAGCTTAAACCATAATGGTCCTGCAACTATCTATTCACTCTTTGGATTAAAAAGCGGGCTCTAATGCTTTAGCATGATTGGTGCCATTTCAATGTGCCAATATCTAGAAAGAGCCCAGTTGGTATAATCCTCCTGCAAAAAGTGGAGTGCAAACCATCCTCGAATCAATGTTTGCACCTCAGGGAGATCCTTGAAGATATTTCCCCATATCTCCTTGACCCAAAGTCTGAGCCTCTCAGTAGAATAGGCATGACCCCGAACCCTACCAACGAGTATCTTTCCAACCATGTCAACAAATTCCCCCATGTTTAACCCTTCCCCAAATTTGAGGGTCAGGTCCTTGCTAATGGCCTTCACACACTTGATTTTCCTCTTACCTGATCGTCGTGCAATTGAATGATCCTACAAGGTGTCTGTAGAGCCCTAGTGCTCCTATTGGGAGTGCTGAGTTGAGTGCCTAACTTTTATGACTGGGGCTTTGAAGCAGCCAGAGGGGATGGAAGGGGTTTATCACTGCTGCAGAGGTGGAAGGAGCAGATGGCTCAGGTAGGTTGTGTCCAGGCATTGAGACGAAGCTAGCCAAGGAGGGAAGCACGAAAGGAGGCGGATGAGACAAATCCCTTGAATGTGATGGCTCAAAAGGAGGGGAGGATGACGAGCAAGCAATTAACAAGTGTAGAGTTCCTGGTGAGAGCAAAGGATAGTCAAGATCCAGGGAATCAATGTAGAGGGCGGCGAAGGGGAGACTAGAAGAAGATGGTCTGGGGAGAGTTACGGTGGGGGGGAATGGAAAGGAGTAGAGCAGATAGTTCCTGATGATAACCATTCGAGAAAGTCAGTGTAGGGTTAGGGCTTCGCCAGATAGAGACATAGGGGTTAGGGCCAACAGAGTAATCCACTTCCTCTAGCTCCATGTCTGACATTCTGTAGTAGCCTCGGTGGAAAAATGAAAAGCAACAATGACAAACGGTGATCACGAAGAGCATCCAACCATTGACAGAAAGTGACAATGTGAGTCTACGGAGGTCATGAGGTTACTACATAATGAAGAAGCCCTATTTGTATTCTGTGCTCAAAGCAACCCTAACTCTTTATTGTTATTTATTTATTTATTCAATGTCTATATATTTTAATGTTTTTTCCTTCACTAAATTTATTTATATAAGTATACACAACTGAATAAATATTTAATATTAAATGCAATAATAATAATTTAATTTTAATCTCATGGATTAATTAGATATAAAATCCTAAAAGTTAAAAGTATTTTATCAAGTGCCTTAATAAGTGGAAAATCTCAACTTTTCCACTTAATCTTTTAAGGATAAGTCAATTTTCTATCTTAATTAACTAATGTATTTATTTATTTCTGTGAAGTTTTTATTTTTTACTTTGTCTTTAAATAAGCCAAAACCTTTGGAGGAATGGTTTGGATGGTCATAGTTTTAATAAATGAAATGTCCATATATTAAATTTAGGACCTTATAAAATGTATATTAAATAAATGTTGTTTTTTTAAATTTCTTAAAAAACATCTATGCATGTTTATTTTGGAATGATGTTTCATAATTTTAATTTAATTATTAATAACTAGTATGTGAATGATAGAGATTGAAACATTAAGAAATATTCATGAAATTGTTTAAAAGGTAGTGGCACACAAGGTTGAGAGTTATTTAAAAGTAGTTATGTTTTCATATTCATATATATATCTATATATATATATATATATATATATATATATATATATATATATATATATATATATATATTCTTGGGCATGTGTTATTGATAAACCATGGTATTGGCCCATTATATTGTAATAAATCATATTCATAAGTTAATAATCTTAGATTAATACAACTAAATATCTTGTGACATATTTTTTAAATGTATATATGTGTAATTGATATTAATTATTTTAGTAATTATTATTAATAATAATATAAAAGTTTAGTTGGTTTTTATGTATTGTTTTTTTTCCTTTTTGTTTTTGTTTTAATATAGGAAATATAAGATTTCTAATGATGTAGTATTTTAACTCCTATCAATGGTTGATATGTATCAATATTTACGTATGATTTAATTGATATGCTATATTAATATTTGTTTCTTATTATATTGTTATTTTTATTAAAATAATTTTATTAGAAAAATGATAAAACCTGATCTTATACATATTTATCAATATAAAATAGAGTGGCCTTCCATAAATTTTATTTCATTAGATAAATGAAATATTTATGAAAAATATTTAGTTTATATTCCTAATTACTGTGATATTTCATACAAATAAAGAGAGTGAATATTAATTTGAAAGAAGATTATTCTAGCAACAAGCACATGAAGAAATATATGCTCTTAACCATTGGACCGGTTTGGGAGCTATTTTTAATGAAAAGTTACTAGTGTTTCATTAAATCAATAAAATATTTACATCATAAATTATTTTCTCATTATTTGTTTTATTTGGGTGAACAATGAAGTGATGTGAAGTGATCTTTGATCTGATAACTTGATATATATTGCAGATATAATTATGTTTTATTTGATTTATATGTTTTATTTTGTAATTTATATTTACTTTTTCATATTTATAGAAATATATTATGAAAACGTCTCTATTATATGTAAAATAATTTATTTATAAATAATGCTACCCAAACATTATCTTTTAAGTAGTATAATATTTATAACAATTATTCTCCAAAACTAGATGCAAAAATAAATCTCTTATTAAAATATGTTAACATGATCTTGCACATCTTATGGTTTACTAGATGAATAGTGTAGGTCAAATCAATACATTATTTTGTTGTTATTGTTAGTATTTTTTAAGAAAAATGGCGACCCTTGTATTTACAATGTCAAACGATTGAAGGTAATCTAATAATAAGGAGTTCTACAAGGATAGTAGATTTAGTCAAATTTCTTTAATCCATGTGGCAATATTCTGATAAAAATTTTACACAACACTTTCATTATAACTCTCTCTCTCTCTCAAACACACACACACACATAGGTATATAGTGCTACAAATAATGCACACACGCACACACACACACACACACACACACACACACACACATAGATGTGTGTGTGGGGGTAGGGGGCAATAAAGGTGGTGGGGTGGAGAAAAATGCATGAGGTGTACTCTAGTTGTTTTGTGTGGGGTTTAGTCACAATCATGTTAATGGTTCAAATATCATGGTGTTAGATGATCCAAAAATAAATATTATCACAAGTTATTAAGTTAGAATAAAATAATTATTAATTTAAGATATTAAATTAATAATGATTAATCTAGAATAGTTAGTAAGATTGTTTGAATAGCTTTTATTGTAAGTGGACACTTGTTATTGCATAAGTGATCCATAATTAGAGGTAGTTAGGACATTGAGCTTATAAATAGCTCATTGAAAGAGTGTTTGGTTGTTCGAGTGTAAGGCCTTGCAAAATCAATATGTAATTGGTTTTTTCCGATTAATAAAATTACGTGTCTAAGGACACTTCTGCCATTATTGTGGTATCATAGCTCCAGTAATGTTGCAGCTGATGTGAGGAGGAGATTCCAACTTTACAAGTTTTTGGAAAACTCCATTGAATTGATTAGCAAATGATAGGTATGAAAATCGTCCAGTTCATATTTTAGTTTAATTTCAGATTTTTATAAATATAAAATTTGATCATTTGAGGTTTCCATCAAAATGAAGCGTTTGGCACACTAATCTATCCTGTATCAATTTGGATAAATGGAATGTAGTACTGTTGACAATTTGCAAAATTGCAATTATTGAAATAACGCATCATAAGGAGGAGTTTCATAAGCCTTGCTGCAATAATAACAGGAAAGATGAATCAAATGAAGTTTGTTAAAGTTGCACTTGCCACTATTTATTTTTGTTATTGTTTTGTGTGGTGTGTTGATTGGTTTCAACAGTGAACACGAGACTCTGCTACTTTTCAGTGGGTTTTGGCTTGTAGATGTTCCTTGCTCACAACGCAACGCCTGCAATCTTAGAAATTCCGTCTGATGTCCCTCGGTGATGAATACACAAAATTCACTTACGCTGGGAAGTGCCTGGACATAATCAGGAATCGAACACAGGCCGGTTATTTCCCAAGAATCTGTATAACTCTATCCGTGGCTGAAACATTGTGTTTTGTTGTGCCAGTAGCTCCTGCATCGTAACTTTTTGTTGAATCTACAATAGCATTACCAATCAAAGCATAGTGATATATATAATCAGAAACAGGGTATACACTATGTGTAGCTATCTTGTTGCCTTCAGGCTCTACGGTTGAGCTTGTATTCAACCATTGAAATTGCTACAAGTAAGGTTCATGGTTCCCTTGCCCGAGCAAGGAAAGATAGAGGGTAGACACCCAAGGTGGCTAAACAGGACAAGAAGAAACAGTCGAGAGGCCGCACTCACAAGCAAATTGCAATGGTTACTTTTGGAAAGAAGTGAGGGCGCAAACCTGTTTGCAACATATTTTATTTTTGATTTTGAAGTTGTGAATGAAAACAATAAAGGAGGGTTTAATATTAATTAAAAATTTGTATTTTGGCAATAAGATTTTTTTTTTTGTTTTGTTTGTATTTGGGAGAAATAAGGTGTGAGGGGTTATTTGTGAATATTTGGGATAATAAATTTTGTAAATCTGTGGAGTAATAAGGTGATTTTATTTGTAATTTTTTTTATATATGGAGAGATAAGTGTGATATTGTAACTCAAAGTAATTTTACTTTGAGGGGGGGCAGCAATTTTTTTTTTTTTTTGCCAGGTTTTGCAAGAGCATCATTGCAAAATTCAAATTTTGAAAGTTACCTTGTAAATATTTGAGAAATTGACTAGAGCCAAGTGCAAAGCTCAATCATTTTTCTCCTGCTTTAATGACTATACGAGGGTCAAGGCCAAGCCCCGATAGATCATTTTTTGCATAGTGTGTTGCATGTTGTGTTGCCCATCTTGATATTTTTTTCTGGGCCTGATTCTTAGTGCAAAGCTCCAACACTATAATGTCAAAGTTGATTAATTTGTTTTCTGATTCCGACAAACTTGAAGTTACAAAATCTTATGAAACATGGCAACGCCTCATCGAAAGCACTCTCATTTATAATGAATTGTGGCTGGGTATATGTGATGGTGATATTAAGCCAAATAAACCCATATATGCAGTTGCACTAGCAAAATGGGAAGTTAAGAATGCCAAAGCATTATCTCTCATTAAATATTCTGTCAATGATGAAATGTATGTCCATATAGAAAATGCTACAGATGTGTGGTCTGCTTTGAGAACTTTTAAATAATTATTCGATACTCAGCCTGAATCAAAGAAATTTGATCTATAATTAAAATTATTGCAACAAAAATTGACTGAAGGAGGTGATGTTCTTGAATATATCTCAAGACTTGAGAATATTAGGCAAGAAATCATTAATGCTGGTTTTCCAGCTGTAGATGAAAACTTTATGGTCACAATTTTAATTGCTGGACTTCCTTCTTCCTACACACATTTTTTGGAGACTCTACAATTAACTAGTAAGTTAGAGAAACTAAAGTTTGATGAGCTCTGTGAAATGTTGACCCAACATGATAAAACCTTTGGGAAGAAAAATAAAGTTGGTGAAGATGTCTTTTTCAGAGAGGCCAGCACCAGTAAGTCATCAACTGACAGTTCCCGAAGCAAAGCCAGAGGGAATTTCAATCAGAATCAAGCAGCACATAATGTACAAAGTTGACGTTGAAGCCAAAGCAAAGGAAACAACTTTAACAGTGGAAACAATTCAGGCAGGAGTAATTTTCAAGGCAGAGGAAACAATCAAGGGAGAGGCTATTTTCAAGGAAGAGGAAATAATAATGAAGGTAGAGGAAAACATCAAAACAGAAGTCAAAGTAGAGGTAAAGGACAATCTCCAGGAAGAGGAAGAGACTTAAGTCAAATTGTGTGTCAAAGATGTAACAAAGTTGGACATTATGCTGAAGATTGTCGAACTTCTCTTAATAAAATTCCCAAGTTTCATCAGCACTCAACACAATTTGCAAATGATCAAGATGATGATAACTCAGAATATGTTTTTACTTCTTCACCAACATTACAACTTTCATCCCATTTTAGAAGCGATTATGAAGATGCCTGGATCTTGGATTCAGGGGAAACTCAGCACATGACTTGTTGACGTGATTCTTTTTGGAATTTTCAAGATTGGCAACTTAATTCCACTTTTCTTGCAAATAATACAAAACACACTCCTTATGGAAAAGGAACAGTAAAGTTCTTCTCCCTGGCATTGGAGAAAAAATGATTTCAAATGTAAGGTATGTACCAACCTTTAAGAAAAATTTGCTATCTTTAGTCACGATTCAACAAGCAAGACATCAGGTAATTATGGAAGATGTCCTAGTTAAGATTAATTCAGTCAAATAGAGATTGAAAATTGTGATGACAGGTTATGAAGATGGAAAATTGTTAAGGATGAAAGGGACAGTTATTCCAAAGCATTCTGGTTTTGCAGGGGTAGTGACTACAGGAATTTCACCTATAAGATTATGGCATGTAAGATATGGACATTTAAATTTTGATAGTCTTTCTCAATTGTAGAAACAAGGGATGGTTAAAGGACTTCCCACTTTCAAAAAGGAAAATGAAAAATGTGAAGCTTGCATTTATGGAAACAAAGTCGAGAAATATTTCCAAGAAGTTCATGGCGCGCAAACAGGCTGCTGCAACTAGTTCACAGTGATGTGTGTGGACCACTACAAACTTCATTTGGTGGTTGAAAATATTTCTTACTATTCATTGATGATTTCAGTAGAATGACTTGGGTTTATTTCTTAAAGCAAAAGTCAAAAGCATTTGACAAGTTTAAAATTTTTCGCCAACTTGTTGAAAATGAAGTAAAAGAAAAGATAGGTACTCTCAGGACAGATAATGGGGGAGAATTCACTTCAAATGAATTCAAAACTTATTGCAGTGATAATGGCATAAAACGACATCTTATCAATGTTTACACTCCACAACAAAATGGAGTAGTAGAAAGAATGAATCACACCTTGTTGTGAGATCTATGTTAACTTTCAAAAGGTTAAGTCCAACATATTGGGTAGAAGAAATTCGTACAACTGTCTATTTAAGAAACAGATCACCAACTGCTTCTTTAGACGGAATCACACCTTATGAAGCTTGGTTTGGTTTCAAACCTCGAGTTAAACATCTTAGATTTTTTGGATCAGTATGTTATGCCTTAGTTCCAAATGAAAAATGAACTAAGCTTCACTCAAGAAGTTTGAAATGCACAATTATTGGCTATTCTGATGAGAAGAAAGGGTACTGTCTTTTAACCAATGGAAAATTTATTATGAGAAGGGATTTAATTTTTGATGAAACAGAGAGCAAGAGTGCTGAAGAAATCGAAAGTTTTCTTAAAAAATTAGAAACTAAAGGCAGTTGAAGAAAAGGAAATACACAAAGTCAACCAAATTCACCAAATTGGTATGAACTTGATTTTCCATCATCTGAAGATGATTCATCCAGTTCATTTACTTCAACAACACCATCTGGATCTTCTAGCATTTCATCCACATCTCCAAGCAACAACAGTTCTTCAGACAGTGATTCTCCACCTCCAGAATCGCCAACTGATTGACGTACATCAGTTTATATTAATCCTCTTTACAATGATGGTGACTTTTCAGAATCTCAAACAAGTGAGCATCAACTACCAAAATGGGCAGTTCAACTTTTGAAAGATGTAAAGCTTGATGAGCAGAATAAAACAGGAACAAGAAAGTCACATAGAAGTGAAGGAAATTTTGCCTTGATAGCAAATGATTTTACTGAACCTTCCACATACAAAGAAGCGGTAAAACATAAAGAATGACAATAGGCTATGATTGAATAATATCGAGCAGTGTTTGATAACAACACTTGGAAACTTGTTGTTTGTCCTTAAAATGTTAAACCCATAGGATGCAAATGGGTTTACAGAATTAAGTACAACCAAAAGGGTGAACCTGAAAAGTATAAAGCAAGACTTGTCACTAAAGGTTTTGTGCAGCAGGAAGGCATTGATTATGAGGAAACTTTTGCTCCTATAGCTAAATGGAACACCATCTGATTAAGACTTGCATTTTTCGCTCAGAAAGGATGGAAAGTTCATCAAATGGATGTGAAAAGTGCTTTTCTCAATGGGGATTTACAGGAAGAAGTGTATATGACACAACCACCACGTTTTGAAATTCAAGGGCAAGAACATAAAGTCTGCAAATTGATCAAGGCTTTATATGGGTTAAAACAAGCTCCCCGAGCTTGGTATGCAAAAATGGATGAATACCTTAAGAAAGTTGGTTTTCACTGAAGTGAATCTGATGATACTTTGTATGTGCGACAACAGGGAAAATATCTAGTGATTCTTGTTATGTATGTAGATGATTTGATCATTACTGGAAACAATGATGATCATATTGCCCAAGTGAAAAAGTAGTTACATGCAGGTTTTAAGATGACATATTTGGGGCTACTTCACTACTATCTTAGAGTTGAAGTCTTCCAACGTCCACATCATATTTTCATTTCTCAGAGTAAGTATGCCACAAAGGTTCTTCAGTGATTTGGAATGCAGGATTGCAAGCGCGTTCTTACCCCCATGGAGCAAAACTTGAAACTTTCAAAATTTGAATGGGGGGGGGGAGGGGGGGGAAGGTGGACATCACTACTTACAGACAATTGATTGGCAACTTGATTTATTTAACAAACACTTATCCTGATCTATCTTATGCAGTCAATATTCTTTCTCGTTTTATGCAGGAACCATGAGACAACCATTGGAATGCAACCAAAAGAGTTCTTGAATATATCCAAGGAACAAAATATTTTGGTCTTCTTTACACAAAGACTAAAAAATTTGTACTTGGTGGATATTCAGATGTCGACTTTGCTGGAAGTATTGATGATCCAGCATCAATATTAGGTTATTTAATGAATATGGGGTCAGAAGTAGTATCTTCAAGTTGTAAGAAACAAGCTACAGTGGCCACTTCTTCAGCAGAAGCAAAGTACATTTTAGCATGGGAAGTGGCATGTGAAATTGTTTGGTTGTGTAGAATTTTATAGGACTTGGGTATTTCTCAGGCAGAAGCTAGATCGTTATTCATTAACAGCCAGTCAGCCATCAAACTTGCCAAGAACCTAGTTTTTCATTCAAAGACAAAGCATGTGGACACCAAGTATCATCATATCAGATCTCTCATTGCCAAAGAGGTCCTCAAGCCAATTTATTCTCCTTCAGAAGATCAGATCTTCGACATTTTCACGAAACTTCTTGGAAGAATAAGATTTACTAAGTTCAGGGATGAACTTGGTATTTGATGTAATGTATCTTTGGATCATGGGGGGAATGTTAGATGATCCAAAAATAAATATTATCATAGGTTATTAAGTTAGAATAAAATAATTATTATTTTAATATTTTAAATTAATAATTGTTAATCTAGAATATTTAATTATTTAATGGAGACATTTAGAATTAGTATATTGTTGTAAAAGATATGACTCTAAAAATGTGTTGTATCTTAGGTTCTATTTTAGGAGAATAGTTAGTAAGATTGTTTGAATAGCTTTTATTGTAAGTGGACACTTGTTATTGCATAAGTGATCCATAATTAGAGGTAGTTAGGACATTGAGCTTATAAACAACTCATTGCAAGAGTTTTTGGTTGTTCGGGTGTAAACTCTTGCAAAATCAATATGTAATTGTTTTTTTATTATTAATAAAATTACGTGTCTGAGGACACTTCTGCCATTACATGGGGAGGGACTAAGAGTGGAAACTACTTGTGGGGGACATAAACTACTCTATGGGCCACCGATTGCATACAACATTCTTGTTAAACCTAGCTAATGAGCATATTACTTTGAAGACACACACACACACACATGGAAGAAATATGATGCATGTGTGTGCGCATACACACACACATGGGAAAAGGAAAAACACAAAGAATTTGAAAATAACTTTACATATAGATTGATTAAAGGATAAGGTCCAACACATATGTATACTTACCTTATACTCAATTAACCATTATTATAGTAAGAGTTACCATTACTTTGTGACTTTCCTAATTGACATGAACGACATGTTATTCTTAGAATTATGTGCATTGGCAAACCAGTTTACAGGAAGATATTTTACAATCATAGATGTTAATTGAAGATGCCAAACATGGCATATGTGATTGTTTGTTTTTGAATAAAATAATGCATGCAACATATGTGGCCATAGAAAGCAAACATAATCATGTTACAACAAGTATATGACATTTTATACAAAACTAATAAGAGAAGAAATAACATGTTTAAACAAACCCTAGAAGATCCCTCCTTAAGAAAAATACCATAAAATAAAACTACCCAAAATCATACAAAATAACATTTGAATATTACACACCATACATAAATCCCAATATTTGGCGAAATAAACTTTTTCCTTGAAATATATTTATGCATGGGGTCCCCACAATCATATATTTTTACTCATGATGCTTGCAAACATTCTTGTTCATGAAATACGATTATGGGTGAAAGATTGAATGGTAGGGATGTATCCAATATTTCTGTGTTTTTTAATCCACTATCCAATATATTTTTTTTAGATGATATATTTGTAATTGGTAAATGAGAGGCATCTTGATGGTTATCCATACTTATGAGTGTTCACCATTGGTTATTGATGTGGATGTGCTAGTTAATGTTTTATGAAAGAAACAAAAGATTATAAGCTATGCATTTCATATAATAATTGATATTTCTAAAATAAAACATAATACTAGTTATCCCATTATGGCTCATATTTCACTATGTTTACAAAGAAAGAAAATAAATGCAGACTTTGCATAGTCTACAAATGTACTTAATAAAGTATTTGTATGATCTCTCTAATAATAGTGAATGAAAATACCATCTTAATAAATCCAAATACTTCACTTAGATATTTTCTTAGCCTTTAATTATCATGAAATTTATGTATATCGCTAGACTATTTGGAAAAAAGCATTTAGATGAAGTCTCTAGAAGTGGTTTGTCATGGAATTTGGTCTCAATAGTGTATTTGTGATTTTCATATGGATATAAAATATTTTCTAAGCCACGTCTTGGTATCTTCGCATGGTATAAATAAACGAAATTTACCTAACTTAGAATAGGAATCACATGATGAGGTGAGGTATATTTGATTAGTATTATATTTGTTTCAAGAACAAAAACTCTAAAAAAAGCTAAAGATGACATTTTTCTTGATCATGAGATACCTTGGATTCTAATTGTATATGATTTGATATAATCCATCCTATAAATAGACCTACCAATAATAATTTTCTATCTTGCTTCATATTATCAATGATCACTAAACTTTTGGACCCAACTCAAACTTAGAGTTATGCATCACTCTCAATTGTTTGACAAGATTCCTATAATTTGTTATGGCATTCCTTCTTATTTTATAATGAAATAGTGTTTGTAATTATATGTGCTAAAGAGTTAGGTATGTTCAATATTAAATTCATAACATATAAAAAAAATCCATCATATAATCACATGTGGTTCTTTTATTATATAGAAAAAAACACTTTAAAAAAAAAGACCTATAATAACATTAACAACAAAAACAACAATAATTGGTCGAAATTGGCTAACCTTCTAGTCATTACTTTAATATGGGAATAAATTGGTACAATGCATGTGTATGAACCATAGGCTATTCCTTTAGACGTCCTTGTATATTAAGGACCATCTGTCTTATTTAAATAGAGATTAATTGTTTTATCTTCTTCCTATGTTATTCATTATTAGTATGATCAAAGTATCAACTTGGTGTTCTCTTTTATATGTCAAACATATTTTTCAAATGAAATGAATAGTGTGTTGTCAGGTTTCTAAAAATTTTGAAATATAGGGTTGCTTAAAAAATCAATAGTGTTTATGCACTAGTACAATCATTCATCTTGACAAACATTTATGTCAAATTGAACCATGCTAATGTGAAGATAGTTACATAATGTTGTAATGGCTATTTAACATGGATATTATTCTTCACATTAAAACTACTAGTTTGAAGATAATATTTCATGTTGAATTTTTATAGACATAAATTGTTGATTCTCTTCTTCTATCAATCCATTTGGGTATTCAAATTATTGTGGTACTTGGTGGAGGGAATAATCTATATCTTTTACCAATGACCTCGGGTGATAAGAAGAAATGGTTGTAATTGTTATAGGATTTTAATTTTTTTTACGAATCACATGGTTATTATCTTGCTATGTTAAACATTAAAGGCACACAAATGGCATTTGAATTGAACTAAACACTCATTATTTTTAAAAGTCACATCCCCTTGTTCTACCCATGCTTACTAAATTAGGATTATAATGCCAGTGTGCAAGACACATGAATGTATGACCTTTTATTAAACAATAATATTCATTATTAACTAATTAACAGAACTAAAGGTTGGAAAGAATTATGGATCTCGGCTTGACATGAAACTTGCTTGTTCGCTTATATTTACTGAAATATGCTTTAATGGGTGAAGCTTGCTTGTCTTCTTTTCATGCTTGAAAGGCATTGTAACACCCTCATCCAAAATCTACCCAAGTAATAAAAAAACTGAGGTAAATATGCGACGCAAGGCCATTATAATGGGATTCAACCTCCTAGGTGACGTTAAGGAAGTGGAATGAACGAAAACACACCACACATACCTTCCACATTAGCAACAAAAATTCTAAGATCCATCCCAACTAGTCAAGTAACCATCCCCTAAGACCAACTCAAGTTTTAGTGCATCAAAACCCTATACGTTCACTTGATATGGACCAACATGCATCTAGGAGGCTCGAGATGCTTCCATAACAAGGGCAAGCGAGCATCCATGGAATTTTCTCTGCAGTCATATGCTTGCTACTCTAGGATTTGTGCCATGTTTTCAGGCCCAAAGCCTAGGTCACTACCCAAAACTCAATTATAGGTTAAGAAATGAATTTACACAACATAAAAATGGTACATTCCTAAAAATATTGACAAGGTCTAGACTAGACCCCTACTAGCCATGACAAGCATTTCGTCAAACATGTCACAAATATGTAATCTACAGGTTTACACAACATATCTAAGCATAGGGGTATCATACTTATTTAAGAGTCACTAAGAATAATTGTTCCTGTATATCATTATTTGCATTATCATCTATTAGGTCATAGATACATTATTAATTCATTTACGAGTCATAACATGAGGAGACCCATACATCATCACTGTCATAATACACGCTTACAACCAACATAATAACAACAGAAATATCAAGGATACATCATCCATAGAATCCACATATAAACCAGTATATTTACACATAAAAAACCAATGAAAGAACCTCTTATTAATGAATGCAAAATCCAACTCGATATGGGACTACCACGTTCTATGCGACCATAGATTTCCTGAGCCAAGCCTCTCTTCATTCAATGACCCTCGTGCCATATTCCAAGCATGAACGTGGGACTCAAACCAAAAGAACCAACGAGGGCATCCTGAGGCTAAACCACCTCACCCTCATCAATAGAAATTAGGCTTTACCACAATCCACACTAGATCACTAGGCTAAAACAATGAACATTTAATAACAAGCTAAATCATGATCTCCACCATATCACTAGGCAAAAACTAGAATGGATGCCACTTGATTTCTCCACCTATCCAGTGAGGAATTTTCTAGTCTCTAGTCTCATAAGGTTTACCGCAATCCACACCGAATTGCTAGGACCTAAATCGAGACACCACTCTCCAGGATTTACCACATATCCCATCCCAGGATTATTAGGCATGATGGATAGAACCCACCTCTAGGATTTATCGTATATCTTGCCATTCGTCGGTCGAGGATTTCTAGGCCCACCGAGGCAACAAAAAATTCAGCTTTACCGCAACCCATAGTCTATTTTAGGGGTTACTAGACCATGTGTTCTTCTATTCAGATATCCACATCACTTAGCTTCGAATCCATTCGAAAATCCATCTTAACCAAAACATGAGAACCCCATCACACCATGGCTACTCGAAAATGGAATGGTTAGGATCAAAACACTATCACACCTAGCAAATCCCATGCCATGACAACAAAGAACCACATGTAATATCGTACATGTCGAATCTAGCAAGGAAATCACACATGCAAATTGATACTTGTAAAGAATCACTCTATAGCTACTTGATCTTGCTATTCCATGCTTTCTCCTTCCTTCCTCTTTCCTTCTTTGCCTTTCTTGATCCAATTCCAAATTTCTTGAAGAAAACTCTATTTAAGAGTGAGAGAGAATAATGAGAGAGCTCTAAAACTGAAGTGACAAAAGGTACCAACTAATCCTCAGAAGCATTTTTACTAGTCAGCGCTATAGTTTCTTCATTTTTACATTATTTTCCTTCATTTTCCTCCTCACATGCAACCTATGACCTTCACCTTCCTTTTCTCCTAATTTCCATTATTTTCATAATTAAATGTGTCAAAAATGTCATTTTCCTTTCCAAATTCTTTTTCCCTTGCCTTTGCCAATTTCTTTAGCCATAATAAACCAATTACCACCCACACTAGGATGTCTTGCCCAACATTCAACTTGGAATAAGTGTCCTATAATTCGTGGTTATTATTTTTCCTTTATTAACTTTCATTACATGGAATTTTCACCAGGGTTGTTACAGAAACTTTCCAATTGAGGGACATCATCCTCAGTGTTTAACAACAGTTATACCTTAACAAAACCTCTGAAAAGGAAACATACTTCCTGTACAACTTTATAACTTACCTCAATGAAGTATTTACAATGATCACCCTGTTGAAAAGAAAACCAACATGACAACATAACAACATGACAACTATAATGACATGACACCCGTACTATTGATTGTATCTTTATAACTTATCTCATGGTGGTATTTACATCCATATACATATGTACATATATCAAAACATCACCAAAACATATGTCAAAACATATACCAAACATCATACCAAAATTTCTTTGCCTCAATCAGAAACAATGAAGGATACATAGCTTGCATCTGATCCGCCATCTCCCATGTAGCTTCATTGGACCCAAATTTCTTCTGCTGCACTTTAACTTGTTGGATTGATCGATTCCAGAGCATGAGCACCTTTCTATGCAATATACACTAAGCTTTCATCTAGAATTCTCCATCTTGAGCCACCTGCAATACAGACTGGTCAATCACATGATCAACATATTTAACACACTTCTTAAGTAATGAAGCATGGAGAAAATAATGTACTTTCACTTTCAAAGGGAGTGCAATTCGATAGGATATTGGCTCGATCCTCTCAAGAATATTAAAAGGTCCACAAAACCATTGTGCCATCTTGTCACATGATCCAATTCACAAGGAGCTCTTCTTTGGTTTGATGCAGAAGTACACCTGTTCCCCAAGCTGGAACTCCTTGAAAAACTTGTTCTGATATACATATCTCTTCTTCGTATCTAGTGCTGCTTTCAAATTCTTCTTGATTACCTTCATTTCCTATTCCATTTCTGCCAACATGTCCAGTCTAATCAACACCATGTTAATTAGATCACTCCAACTAACGGGAGTATTGCAACTTCGCTCATACAATTCCTCAAACAGACTCGTCTTCAAAGATTTATGATACCCATTGTTGTAAGCGAACTCTACCAGTGGAATATACTCTTCACACTTTCACTATTAATGCGTAACGTACATCCTCAACATTCCCTCCAATATTCTGTTGACCCTCTCAGTATGTCCAGCTGTCTACGGATGATAAGTTGTATTGAAGGCCAACTTTGTCCCTAATTCTACAAACAACTCCTTCAAGAATTTGGAAGTGAACCTATCATCCTTGTCTGATACAATCTTCTTTAGAACACTGTGAAACCTAACCACATCTCTAATGAATACATGTGCTACATCGCTAGCTGAGAATGTAGACTTCATTGGAATGAAGTGTGCAACCTTCATCAAACTATCCACCACAACCATGATGGAATCATGTTGTCTCACTGTCCTCAGAAAACCTGTGATAAATTCCATGTAAATGACCTCCCATTTCCATTTTGGAATTGCAATTGGTTGTAGCATTCCACCTGGATACTTAGACTCTACCTTTACCTTCTGATAATTTAAACATCTAGCGACAAAATCTCCCACATCCTTCTTCTTATTTGGCCAATAATAAAACTCTTAACTACAATTAATGTCTTTTGATAGCCTGGATGACCAGAATATGGTTTTGCATGAAACGACCTCAAGATTACCTTCTTCATCTCACTGCTATCTGGCACATAGATCTTGTCCCTAAATATGATCATTTCATCTGTCATGAGATGATATTCCACCTCCTATGAACCTACATCTATACATGTACCTATACTTTGTTGCAACCTATACGCATTTTCCATATATTTGTAATATTGATAACCTATCTGCAAGATCCTATCCCGTAAGTTTGTCATATAGAAGCTCATAGCCACTATATGATTCACTTGTATCCGCCTGCTACGAGAATTTTCAAGACTGTTCTCTTTTCCCTTGATAAACTTGATCTCAAAGTCAAAACTCATTGATTGTGGCCAAACATCTAGATTTCCTGGCGTTTAGATTCAATTGGTCAAACAAGTGTCTCAACTCACTGTGATCACTCATCAATACAAACCTCCTACCAAGAAGATAGTGCCTCCACATCTTCAATGCATGTATGATCACTTGTAGCTCAAGATCATGCATTAGATATTTATTCTCGTGCTCATTTAGTTTCTATGACTCATAACACACTACCTGTCCTTCCTACATAAGGACTCGACCAAGTCCTCTCTTGAAAGCATCTGTACATACTATGAATTCTTTGTCTAGATCTGTGATCTTTAACATTAGATAATGTTTCAAAAATTGCTTAAGCTGCTCAAAACTAGGCGCATATTCCTCTATCCATTGAAACTTCTTACCTTTCCTTTGCAAACATGTAATAGGATAAACAATTTGTGAGAGGTCCATGATGAACCTCCTGTAATAACCTTCCAATCCCATGAAGGATCTCACCTCATCTGCATTTTTTGGAGATGCTCACTCCATGATAGCTCTTACCTTTTCTAGATCCACTATTATTTCCTCCTTCAAGATGACATGTCCCAAGTAATGTACCTGAGTTTGAAATAAATTGCACTTGTTTAGCTGAGCATACAACTGGTGCTCTCTAAAAAATGTTAACATTAATGCTAAATGCTCGACATGATCTTCCTAATTTTTAAAATATACCAACATGTCATCAATGAACACAATAACAAACTTGTCCAAATAGGGACGAAACAAAATATTAATCAAACACATAAGGGTAAATGGAGCACTAGTCGTACCGAATGGAACTACATCAAACTCATAGTGCCCATACCTAGTCCGAAAAGATGTCTTGTAAATGTCCTCCTCTTTAATGCCTGCCTGATGATATTTGGATCTCAGATCAATCTTCAAGAACATTGTTGCACCCTTCAGTTGATAAAACAAGTCATCAATCATCGGCAACATATACCTATTCTTGATAGTCACTTTGTTCAACTGCATGTAGCCAATGCATAATTTGATATTACCATCCTTCTTATTCATAAACAATACCACCCCAAGGTGATACACTTGGCCTAATGTATCCCTTGTCAAGAATTTAGCTCTACCAAATTTGGAGTGCTCATCCTGCATGGTTCTTTTGATGTCGGTGTTTCCCTTGGTACCAACTCAATAGAAAAGTATACCTCCCTATAAGGTGGAAACTCTAAAATATATGCAAGAAACACATCCTCGAACTATTTTAGAATTGGGTACTTGCTCAAAACATCTGCATTCTCAACTTCCTTACCTTTTTCGATAGAAATGTGTACTGCAAATAACACAAACCCTTTCTTGTGGCTACGCTTGTCCTGTATAGTTGTCACCATTCTAGCTTATGTGGATTTCTTCTTTCCCTATAAGAATCTTGGTTCCCCATTGCCATCCAAGCAATCAATGGTTGTGTAATATAAATCCACCTTGGTCCTATGAAGGTATAGCTAGTCCATACCCAATAGCATACTATATGATCCCAACGACAATACATTCAATAGCACTGATGTAGACATGCCATTCAACTCAAATTCATAAGCTCTTATCCAATGATGACTCTTTTCTTTATACTTGTAGCCAACTGCACGAACCAAAATTCTGCATGCACTTATTTATTCAAACCACACTTATCTGCCAAGTCAGGACTAACATAATTATAATTAGATCCACGGTCAATCAAAATATAAACAACTTGATCATAGAGATTACTTTCCATCTCAATGATAAATTCCTGATGGTCTACCTGCCTATTATCCAGTGTTGCATAGATATGAGGAATGCTCTGACCAACATCCCCAATAGTATGTGCCTCCTATGCACTATATATATGAGGCCTACCACCTAGTTTCTTTGGAAAATCTCCCTTGAGATTCTTCTTACCACATTTCAAACACTCCAACCATCCAGTACCATCACTTCTATGATGTTGATGTGACCCATGTCCCCGTCTAACTGCATTGAAATTATTTTGTGGTGTCACATTTCCTCTCTTATGCATTCTGAGGCCTTTCTCTTTTTAGTTGCCATTTGCATTTACCTTTATCTTTCCCTTTCCATCCTTGCTGAGATTCTTTCTTATGCTTCAATTGCTCATAGAAATGATTCAATTTCCTAATAACTTCCTCAAGTGACTGAGGCACATCATACTTAATCTGATCTTTGGCCTTCTCATATTTAAGATATGGTACATACCTCAATAGCTCGAGGAACTTGGTTATATACTTTGCATCTGCCATTGATCCCATTTTTAGCTCATAAAATTCTTTGGCCTCACCTCGTAGTACCTTTCTGACAAGTACTTCTTCCTGAAAATCCTCTTGAATGCATGCCAAATCAAGTTCTATGTCCTGACGTCTTTTACCCTCTTCACATATTTACATGAGATATCTGCTTTACCTCTTAGGATAAGGATAGATACTTTGGCCTTCATGTTATCTCTGTGTAATTATGTAGCTCAAATAAATTCTTCATCCCAAGTATCAAAGCCTCTACTTCTTCCCACTTCTTCAAATCTCCATCAAAATTAGGTGGCTTTTCTTTCTTAAATTCATCTAGCAAGTATCCCCTATCACTACTCTTGTAAGGATGATAACAATGACGATCATAATGCCTATCATAACCATAACTAGAGTAGTACCTGTGTCCATCACCTCTCCTATCTAGAGTATCCAACAACCTTCCATCTCTCACTGTGTCATATCTATCCGACATGTGGCCACCATGAGACCTAGTGCCATATGCCCCATTAGTTTTGTCCTCCTTCTCATGGCTGATCTGAAGTGGCCCCTATTGCTACAATTTTGACAAACTCTGAAGGAGTATTGCATTAACCTTTGCTTGTTTTTCTTATGCCTGCATGATTTTGTCATTGTCTACCTTACAACTCCTTATTTCTTCCTTTAAGCTTCTCAATGTGTCTGCCAAATTAGAAGAATGCCCAACACCAGAATTCTCATATGATTCATAGGGAGAATATTTGTAGTCTACTATCTTGCTAGTCATTTTTTATCTCTTTCCTGCAAGGCATGCTGTAAATAATACTGAGAGGGGGGGTGAATCAGTATTTAAAATTCAACTACTTTTCATTTCCCAATCAAATTTATATACGCTACTTCAGTGAAGTGAACTTGCATGTGCACGCAACTGTGATTAAAGAAACCAGCGTATACCCAGAGAACTTATGATTTAGTTAATTCATCATGTGTTGATATTTAATCAGTGCATCCGTACCTTATTATATAGTAAATAAGTGTAGTAATAACATAATAAACCATCACACATAAGCAACGCACATGAACACTAAGATTTAAGGTGGAGACCCAATACGGGAGAAAAACCACCTGTTGCTATCGACTTTGTCTTCTTTTTAATATAAAGAAAATATGTTTACATCTTTTTTACTAGTGTAGACTCATACCAATATTCAGGCACCCACCTGTAGAAGGCTACAACCTTCTCTCATTCTTCGACTTCTACTGGAACGGATCTATAACCCCCTAGCTCTTGTACTAGCCATATGTTTACTAGTACGTAGGCGTCGGCCTATAGAAGGCTACGACCTTCTCTCTTCCTCCAGGGACCACGTTTCATAAATTTTCAGACTGGATGCTCCTGGTACACAACAACACAATATGAAGGCCTCATTTCCTCAAATTTTCACATTGGTCCCATCAGAAACTTTGAAACTCAAACTTCATCAACCAACAATCAGTTAATCTGAACAGTCAGATCATTGTCACCATAACACTGTGTTGAACCCAGAAACCTACATCATCATTCAGAACCAACTGTAACCTCAAAAATCATACATCAAAATGAATATGCTACTTTACTGAACCCAACCTGTGTGTATATGCTACTTCCTTTAACAAAACCCGCGTATACCTTCAAAACTACTAAAACATAAAACTTTTGAATCAAATATGTACCAATGGGTGATATTTTGAACATCTACTGTCAAATTATAGAGATCTAGATAGTCAGTAGTAGAGATCACCCTTCTCACTTAATCAATTAATCAATTAGACTCAATCTCCTTATGCATTTAGTTCTACTTTCAGATCTAAGAATACTTCGTCGACAAACAACAATAAACCAACATCAATGATTATATAGATTAGTGATTTCTAAATAATAGGCTTTTCTTTTGTATACGCTATTTGGAAACTTCGAACCAGTTTGTAAACGCGCCTTCACCAAGGTGAACCACCGTATATATCTACAAATATTAACTTACAACTTCACTTTTATTCCATATTTCAGACATACCCAAATTATGACATTTAAAGAATAAAACATGTGTAAGAAATCAAATCTAGCCCAACCAATATAAGGTCATTTAATGATAAGTCATTTTAGGTCTCATGATCCTGATCCAAAATTGAATTCAATGTGCATACGATATTTCAGATTATACCATAATCATAGTCCCTGCAACATAAAATGTACTTCAGATAGAAGTATTCCTGAGAAACCCTTTTACTTGCACACTTGGCCCTTTGATCTTCTCCTCCCTATATAGTTTTTGGCCTTTCTCAATACCTCATACTAAAACAACACTTAGAACGTGTGGTATTCTTGGACGGGATCAATTAGTTGTTACTCACTCAATATTGTGGGCTAATACCATGGTATTGACCCTTGGTATTCTTTAATCTTAAAATTACTTGATTTTCCAACCCATGCGCACTTTTCCTCTTGTGAAAGTGTGTGCATACATATACACTCTTTTTGTTCCGTTAACCCGTATGCATGCGCTGCTTTGACAAACTGAACTTCCGTATACAACTTAAACTACCTTACAACATCCTTTTCCTTCATCTTCTTGATTCTGATCAACAAACCTTTGTTCCAACTTCCTGTTCTTCTTTACTAATGCCCTGTTACCTCTGAATTGACCTGTTTGTTAGGTCCCTATAATACTAGTGATTACCCCATTACTATTGTAGTTGTATCCCTTATTAATATCATTGTGCCCCTATTGTCTCCATATTGTTATTACTGTGCCCCATAGAATTCATCTATTGTTATTTTTGTGCGTTTATATTATTATTGTTAGGTCGGCTGGGTTATATTGTGACTCCTTAGACTCCTATATATAGAAAGGAGGTTTTTTCATTTGAATCATCAAGGAATCATTCATTTGTGTAATGTAAAGGAGGTTGCCCCCTAGAAGAGGCTGAATTCTAAGGTGTTGATATATCTTTTCTATCTTTTTGTGAGCTAGTTTCATAACATTTGGTATTAGAGCTTTTGGATTCTAGGGTTTCGCTGCTCCAAATAGGTCATCGTGGCATTTTCGCTATAACTTTTTTTCTATGACATTTCAGAAGAGAAAAAAAACCCATTTCAGATGAAATCGCACTAAACACCGGATCCAAATTTCAGAGCTTTTCTTGCTATATTTATGGAGATATGATTTGAGGAGGTTGGTCTTTTTGCAGACTCCTGAATTGCATTCCAAATAGGTTACCTGGGGAAAATCGTCATAACTTTCTCTCTGAGCATCAGACTGAAATTTCGTAAGAAGGTATAGAAAGAGGACAGACTATAGTTTCTTGTCTATATTTTTTAGAGCCAAAGGTCAAAACAGGGACACTTGGCACATTGTACAAGTTCGCTCTACTGAACTAGTCTATATCAGGTTACTGTGGGAGATTTGGCATAACTCTTGGAGAATCGAATTTGGATTAGACCAGTGGCATTGGAAAGAGGACATAGGGGGCTACTACAAGTCACAATTTCAAAATTGGATGATCTGAAATTACAGAGATACATCAGAGGAAATATCGAGCTCCTACAAAGTGAAAAAAGGAGTGTAGATTTTTTTAAATTCTTTCTTAAGCTTGGTTTGAAAAATTATTTTGAAGGAATTCAAAGGGCATAGTAGAGCATTATTATCGGTAACTAATTCCCTGAGGAAAGAAAATGCAAACACCTAGTAAGCAACCTAAAAGCTCTAGCATGACTCATGAAGAAGAGGAAGAAATGCATGATATATCAAAATTACAAGACCAAGTGCAACAAATGTCACTCTCACAAAAGCTAACAGAAGCTAAGATAAATGGCGTGGAAGCTAAGATGAAGGGTGTGGAAGCTAGGATGGACAATTTGAAGATAGATTTGAACACAAATGTGAAGACAGGAATGGCAGATTTGACAAATTTTCTACAAGAAATACTTACTAATGGTGAAAGGGTAGTAAAGGAAACTCATGATGCGAACAAAAGAATGTTAATCATGATTTCATAGACTCTAATGTTGGATTGAAGACCCACCATATTCCAAAAATCGATATGAGGAAGTTTGATGGAAAGGATCCCGCAACATGGATATTACAGATGGAGCAATTTTTCGATCTCAATAATGTGCAAAACACACAAAAGGTACGTATTGCAACATTATATTTGGAACCAAATCAGTTTGTATGGTATCAATGGCTTTGCTCTCATAAACAAATTATCACTTGGGAAATGTTTATGGAAGAATTGACAGCACATTATGAGGATACTAAAATCCACACTTTTTTTTATCCAATTGATAAGTCTCAAACAAAAGGGTTCAATAATGGAGCACAATGAGGAGTTCCAAAAACTGAACATAAGGGTAAAAATATTCCAGAGGAGCATAGTATTGATGCGTTCATAGGGACTTTAAAGGGTAATATCCAACATGATGTTCGCCTTTGGGAACCTGATTCATTAGAGAAGGCATTCAGGTTAGCAAGAAAAATGGAAAGCAAAATTATGGCAACCAGGAAGCATAACACTCACAACTATGAAGATGGAAGTGTTGTTGCCCCTGGTCTTCCGCAACCTATAAGGTTTACACCACAACAATTGGAAGAAAAAAGAGCAAAAGGGCTTTGTTACATTTGTGATAGCAAATACACTAAAGGTCATAAGTGTGCTGAGAAGAAATTATTCTACATAGATCGTGAAGAGCAAGAAGAAATGGAGCAAGAAAGGTCAAAAGAAGAGGATATACTCCAGGATCAAAGCCTAGATAAAGAAGAAATGAATATGACCATATCTTGTAATGCAATGGCTAGAATTACCACTCCTCAAACCATCAAGATAGAAGGACAAATAAAGAAGAAAAAGGTAATAATGTTGATTGGTTCATGAAGTACCCACAATTTTATTCATCGTAAGGTAGCAAAAGAATTGAATTGCTTCCTATATCTAGCACCAGAGTGTCAAGTGATGGTTGCAAATGGAGGAACAATAAATTTCTCTGGAAAGTGCCATAATATCAAGCTATCCATAGGAGAATATGTATTGACTAGCCCAATGCTTTCCATTCCAATGGGAGGTGCTGATGTTGTACTAAGAGTCCAATGGCTACAATCCTTGGGTACAGTAGCTTTTAATTTTCAAAAACTTTTCATGAAATTTTGTATGGAAGGAAAGGAAGTTGAATTAAGGGGTATTGCAGGGAAACCGGGAAAGATAATCAGCTCTAACAGTATGATAAAGCTTCTAAAAAAGGAAAAAAGAGGTGTAATTGCACAATTATGTTTGCTAGATGTTTCCACATTGAAATAATCTATTTCTCCAAATCTCCAAAAAGTCTTGGACAATCATTCCAAGTTATTTGAGACTCCTAAAGGTTTCCCACCTATTTGTGATCATGATCATGCTATTCATATGATTCCAGGAAGTTTTCCTCCAAACATCAGGTCGTACAGATATCCATATGCCCAAAAGAGTGAAATTGAATGTATGGTTGCAAAAATGCTAGAGGATGGTATAATTAAACCTAGTTAAAGTTATTTCTCTGCTCCAATAGTATTGGTGCACAAGAAGGATGGATCATGGTGCATGTGTCTGGATTATAGGGAGCTCGACAAGCTTACTATTAAAGATAGTCATTGATGAATTGCATGGATCAATTTACTTCACCAAGTTGGATCTTTGTTCAGGATATCGTCAAATCAGAATTAAGACTGAAGACATTCCAAAAACAACATTTAGAACTCATGAGGGTCATTATGAATTTTTGGTCATGCCTTTTGGCCTTACCAATGCACCTTCTACATTTCAAGGTTTGAAGAATTCCATTTTCAAACCCTTCCTTAGAAAATTTGTGTTAGTATTTTTTGATGATATACTAATCTACAACAAGTCTTGGAAGGATCATGTTGAACATGTTGACAGGGTGCTACAACTATTGGAGGAGAAACAATTATATGCAAAAGGATCCAAATGTTTCTTTGAAGTAAAAGAGGTGGAATATCTGGGTCATATTGTATCTCATGAAGGAGTTAAGGTAGACCCTAGCAAAATTAAAGCCATTAAGGAATGGAAAATCCCCACATCCATAAAGCATCTGCAAGGATTTCTTGGGTTGGCAGGGTATTATCGCAAGTTTGTTAAGAATTATGGGAGAATAGCAGCACCTCTAACAACATTATTGAAGAAAGATGCATTTTCATGGACTCCAGAAGCAATAAAGGCCTTCGAACATCTAAAAGAGGCAATGTGCCAAGTACCAGTCTTAGCTACACTAGACTTCACAAAAACCTTTATTGTGGAATGTGATGCTTTAGGAAATGGAATTGGTGCTATTTTGATGCAAGATGAAAGACCCATTGATTTTGAAAGTTGTCCAATCAAGGGAAAGTTTTTACACAAAGCTATTTATGAGAAGGAAATGTTGGAAATACTACATGCACTTAAGAAATGGAGACCCTACCTAATGGGAAGACACTTCAAGGTAAAGACGGATCATGATAGCCTTAAATACTTTTTAGAACAAATATTATCCTCTGAAGAGCAACAAAAGTGGGTCACAAAGATGTTGGGTTATGACTTTGAAATCATCTACAAACAAGGGAAGCAAAATGTGGTGGCAGATGCACTCTCAAGAAAGGATGAGGATGTGAAAGCATTGTTGTGCGCCATTTCTATTATCCAACCAGATTCGATAAACGAAGCAAGGGAGGAATGGAAGAATGATGAAGAAGGGTGGGCACTTATTCGAAAGTTACAACAAGATTCCAGTATATCTGATACATTTAGCTAGCAAAATGATTTGTTATGGTACAAAGATCGCTTATACCGATGTAAGAATTCCCAACTCAAGAAAAATATTCTTATGGAATTGCACACTTCTCCCTTAGGAGGGCATTCAAGATTTTTAAAAACTTACAACAGGGTTAAGAAGGACTTTTCTTTGGATGGCCTTAAATCGGATATTCAAAAGTTTGTGGTGGAATGTTTGGTTTTCCAACAAAATAATGTTGAAACAATTAAGACCCCGGGTCTATTACAACCTTTATCCATTCCAAGCCAACATTGGGAGGAGGTTTCAATGGATTTTATCATAGGTTTACCCAAGTCTGAGTGAAAGAGTGTCATCATGGTGGTTAGTTGACAGACTTACCAAGTATGCACACTTTTGTGCATTATCACATCCATTTAAAGCCAATACAGTTTCTACTGCATTTATGGAAACAATTCAAAAGCTACATGGAAACCCAAAGATTATTGTAAGTGACAGAGATTCCATTTTCACTAGTGTTATAGACATTTTTGTGCCTTACAGCATTGAGCATGAAATGTCCATAATATAAGGGATCCAAAGTCCCTAAACATGTTGTTCCTACCCCTAGAGGAACAAGGCTAACAAACCACAACAATTCACAGAAGTTCTCCACCTGAAACTGCTCAAAAACAAGTCAATTCAGGATCATTTTAGTGGCTACACTAGTTGTTTGCGCTGAATGTCAAAGCCAACACTGGCTAGCTGCGTTGAATGTCAAAGGAACACTGGCTACCTGCGCTGAATGAGAGTGGACATGTGGCAAGCTCATTTCTCAAGGTGTCAAAACCCAGGAAGCTTCCAAAATGACACTTGCCTCAGGGAATTCGACTGGTGATGAGTAAGAGGTTCCAAATCTCCAAGTGGAAGCAAGAACCTCCAAGTGGAATCAAGAACTAACAGAGGGAGAAGAAACTAGTCAGATCTCAAGCTGACTCATCCTCTCTCCAAACATCTATATATGGATCTCTCCTCCATGAGATCTAGAGAGGCTAGAATTTTGTTATTGCAAAGAATTGCTGTTGGTTTGAGATTGGAATCATTGGGTGCTTAATGCTTTGAAGGGGGTGAAGATAGGAATTCCATTTGCTGGGAAGGAGATGCTGGATTGGAGCCCTCTGGGTTGTATCTCTTCCTGAACCTTGTTATTCATCAATAAAGCTATCTTGGTTTCTCCTATATACTGATGTATTCTTGATGTATGATTGCATTAGTGTATTTGGTTTATTTCTAATCCTAAACTAGTTATGAATGTGAATATCTGTCTTTGTGTAGTGTTCTTCTCTTGTCGCAAGTAGCTGTTCTCTTGTGATCTTGCAGGAACCTGGTGGAGCTGGACAAGCAAGAAGGCAAGTAGATGTTCTCTTGTGATCTTGCATGAATCTGTTGAAGCTGGGCAAGTGAGAAGGCAAGTAGCTGTGAACTCCCAAAGAGAAGAGAGACTGGATCGAGGGACAAACGGAAGACACCGGTAAGTCTATTTATCTCTCTTCTTTCACATTTCATAAAGGAAGAAACCAGAATAGCTATATCTGTTTGTTGCTAAGGCACTGTCACACCTTAGGTGGATAGGATCGTCCTGCATAGGCATTTTTCCCCACAACAAATTTGCGACTCCACTGGGGAAATCTGTTTAGTCATTTTATTTGTGTTTCTATCATTGTTTGTTTCATAGACTTGACAGCAACAATCGAACTGCATCTGCTATTCCCAGATGCAAAGTAGACAGTTGCTGCTTTGATCCAATCACTGGACTTGTCTATGATCTGAACAATGGACTCACAAATGATTTGATGATCCTTTGTGATAGATCTTAGTACTCCCTCAAAGCATCCCTTTGATTACACCTTGCTTGTTGCTTTTATTTGGCCTAAAACAGTGAATTAAATAGCAATCTGTGACCCAGAACCTGTGGGAAACGAGAGTTTCTCCTTCAGCGCAGACCCAGTGAAGGGATTCTGCATTTCAACGCAGGTCCCGTGAAGGCTACCTGCGCTGAATGTCAAAACCCCTGTGTTGAGGTTGCGCTGAACCAGTTTGCCCTTGTACAGCTGGGGTTCTCTGCTCTGTTTTGCCTTGTTTTGATCTCTGATTTTTGCAGCCTGTAACCAGCATAGGTACCAGTCTGATAACTCCTTTTCTCTGCTTAAATTTCGCCTCCTTTTGTACAAAAAGACTGTGAGTGTTTTTATGTGTTTGTGGCGTCATTCGCAGTTTTCCTTTGCATGAGTGAAATAGTCATCCTGTAGCCCTTGATTCAGATCTGTTGATTGTGATATTAGAAGAGAGTTCATTGGCTGTTTGCAGTTGATTATACATTTACTTTTGCCTACTGGTTTGAGTTTGTCTCTTTTAAGTGTCAAAACAAGTATTCATTTCGAAAATCGTTAAGTGTTGTAATCTTTTCTACCCTCTCTGATTTCGAGGAAGTAAACTTGTTTGTATTTGTCATTTAAAAGCAAATTCAAAGTTGTACAAAAAGCTTTCTTTGTAGGCATCAATACTAAGAAAGCGGAAAACAAACACCTGCATTGTGCATTTGCATCTTGATAGTTTGCATGTTTGATTTAGGAAAAGTGCATTAGAGTGTGCTGATTGCTCTTTGAGAAAAGATGGTGTCTTTCTTTTCCCTTAGTAGCTAGGATTTTCAAAGTTGAAAAGATATAAAGCTTGCTTATCATCTTTAGACTGCATTTAGGAATTGTATCATACATCTCGTGGTGAACCTTGAAAGGAAAACTTCTAAAAAGATCAACCTAAAATAAATTGAATGAACTTAACAACGCTTTGTAACATAACGCACAACATAGAGGTCTAGGCTAGAGACGTGTTCCGACGTCGTAAAGCCTGGTGACTGTCGATCTCGTGGATGGTGGGTGATTCCTCCTGAGGGACGATAGCGCCAATACGGATTGTGCTCCCACGTACCGTCGCGTATATATTGGGAGACCCCTATAGGCATAAAACCTTTATCCTTAGGAATCCGTGTCGGCCGCCCTACTGATCGCAATGCACTGAACACAGCATTCAGGAAGATCGACCGCCCATACCCTAAAAAGTATTCTGCGGTTTTGCGAAAAGTTTGGCACACCCTCTGCCTAGAACTACAGAGCAGTTCCTTTTGGCCTTTTTCAGACTCTATAACAGAAAAAGTCCATCCGAGCATTTGTCACTTCGGGCTCGTTAAAACATCGAAGGAGACTAGAGTCATCTTTAGCTTTTTCTCGACTCTTTAAAAGTGAAAAAGCAAGTTGTGTCTAAAGCGTCGTTAAAATTTATTTTAAACGGAACAATCACCCCTTATTCCTGCGTTGATCTTTAGGTTGAAAAAATGGAGCACCCCAACCAAGGAATTCCCCTTGGTGGAAATCCTAGTCCCTTCTCCTCTTGGGGAGATGTTGGTGCGCCCCATATGGCCACATTGTCGCTTCTAGGACTGACAATTTGCCTGCCGATCTGGCTCTTTTAAACCAATGTTGTTCAAACCACCACTATTCCTGAACAGTCAAGTCAATAGTTAGACCAGACCAGAGTTGCCAACCAGCCTTCTACTTCATCCAACTCTTCCTCTCCTCCTTCCTCTTCGCTTGATGGAACTGGTAAAACAAAAAACCAAGTTCCTAAGGAGAAGAAGGAAAAGAAGAAGAAAGAGAAGAAGAAGAAGGAGCCAAAAGCGACTGGGGGCAAACAAGTGTCGTCTGACAAAAATCCACACACGGCACTGACAAGGCCTAAAACGCAATGTGTCATATGCAAGGGAGACCACTTCCACAGAGATTGTCCCTGTATCCCTCGGATACTAAGGGACTGGTCTCCCCGTTTGCACAATTCGGTAGCATCAACCTCTGATAGCCATGTTGACTGCTCACCATCAACTAGTGAAAGTGAAGCCACAAGACAGAGAGGGAAAGCTAGATTTCCCTGCAAACTGTGTGAAGGCGATCACGCCATCCACCGTTGTCCCTTCTTAAACGAGGCTAAACGAGTTTTGGAAGATCGCCCAATCTTACGAGCGCAACTTCCTCCTGGATATCAAAAACTCCTGTCAAGTCCTTCACTAGTTGAGAACCAGGCTGGCCCGCCCAGGTGGTCAGCCGAAGCACCTATCATTGAAGATGAACTGTATGAATCCATACCTAACGAAAGTCAAAAGGTTGAGGCGGCAGTTGACCCGGTTTTGCCTTCAGAGGCTCTATCTTCGAATGATACCGTCACAGAGGAGAATAAAGATGACACCGTCCAAATTCTCTTCATCAACACAGACTCCGACGAACAAGGGGGCAATTTGCCCATTCCTTTGTCACAGGAAGGAACTTTGTCAGAGTCACGCCTGGCCGTATATTCGGTCCCACCACCAAGCAACCTAGTTGTCTCGTTCGACTGGAACCAACTAGGCAGACCCCGTTTGCCAGCAAGCATACCATTCAGAATTATCGTTCAAATATACAGAATGGTAATGGCTGGCACCATCATTGATGAGGGGGCATCTGTGAGTATCCTTTCCTCTATTGCTTGGAAAGCGCTTGGTTCGCCAGTGCTTTTGCCTGAAATGAGAAATCTGACAGGCTTTGATAAAGGAACCAGTCGACCTTTAGGGATCCTCCCCAATGTGCCTATCACATTGAAAGGGAAGACCGTTCAAATGAACATGATGGTCATTCAAGGACCCTTGGATTATAACCTACTCCTTGGACGAGACTATATATATTGCATGGGAGCCATCGTCTCCTCACTCTTTAGAGTAATGTGTTTTCCGCACGAAGGAAGAGTGGTCAAGCTCGTGGACCAGCTTTCATTTCCCGGATCACGCATCGCAAATAGTCATATACCATCCCTAAATGGTATCTTCACGCAAGAAATGTCTCAACCCACGGTCCGTCCTCCTGATGAGCGCGAGTAATCCGGGAGGATATGACTGGAACCCAGGGGGCATGTGTCCTGGTCTGCTTCGGCAGGAAAACCTTAGGTATAGGGTAGGTTTCCGCAGGAGAATATGACTAGTCTGTACCCCGTCCGTCTTGGAAGAGGGGTTATTCTAGAATAAGATTCTTTTGTCAAAGTTACGTGTTTGGCACTAAGGTCATTCACCTTTTTCTATCTCGGTAGATATCGCTGAAGGAGTGTTTTGTTTGAAAGATTAATGAAACAATCTTTGGGTAGCCTGAAAGAGGTAGGCCTTTCCTGCTTAAACAAATGTTTTGGCGGACAAAGTAAGGGTAATCTTGAAATCGTATTTTATACCTGGGGGCATGCAAACCTTTTGGAGTGCAAGCAAGGGGCGACTATTTATTTTTTAAATTTTTAGGTCCTCCCTTTAAACCTGTAGGTCTAACCCTTTAAACTCGTAGGATTAGTCGTTTCCAAACTTGCATAATGAAAGGATCCGGAGCAAATCTTTGTAAGATGAAGCTCCATAAAAAATAGAATCTTAATGAGACATTCTTATCATATGACTGGGTAATCGAGCAGTTTTAGCACACAGTTCATGCTCGTTAAAAAATAAACGCAAGATCCGAGCAGTTTTAGCACATAGTTCATGCTCGTTAAAAAATAAACATAAGACCGAGCAAATGTTTCCACCCGCGTTTAAGCTCGTTAAAAAATGAACTACCCGGTAAATAACCACAGTGAATGTAATATCATCAGCCATCAAAGCCTTGGTCGTGTTTGCACCATCACCTCCACTTTTCATTTGGCCGATCGTTCACCTCCATATGATTGTTTACCCATTTTGAGGAACAGCTGCGAAGAGTGATTTCACCTAGCCATCCTTGTGACACTGCCGTGATTGGAAAATTCCAACCTGTACCTGGAATCAGCTGCTAACCCTGTTTATCACTCGTTCCTCAAAAGACGAGTCTTCTTTAAGCTCTTTTCATCTGACTCGTAAAATATGAAAATATTGCAGAGTTTTGGCCTCCCAGCTCGTTAAAGCGACCGGGAGAGCTATCCCTCCTCTAGATTTTAATCTTTTTGGACCTGAGGGATTATTGCACAAAACGATCGAGCGCTTGTTTTGTTCGGCTCGTTAAAACTATAGAAAACCCATCCCTTCTGTATTGTTTTATACTTTTTCGGACTTAAGGGATTAGATGACGAAAAAGGACTTTTGGAGTTAACTTTATGTACCTTTTCAGACTCTCTAAAAATGAAAAGAACCGAGTTATCCTTATCGTTAGACTCGTTAAAATCATTAAATAGCGACAAACTTGTCTTTAGACGAGAACGAGTTTCACTATTGCTAGGCTCGTTAAAACATAGCGATGGGCTTGACCGAAGGGCAGGTTATAGAACAAGCATATGTTATCCTCCTAAAGATTGACAAAAATAAAGAGGTACTGGTCAGCAATGACTGGGGAAAAATTGGGAGAAACTAAAGAAAACTTTGATGGTAGCAAGTCGCTCTTGAACATGACACTTTTCCTCCGTACCACAATTGGGTTGGGTTGTTTTCATTCACCGGTCACATCCATGGTCTCGCCATACCATCCATATTTGGGGTAATGCTACCGATCCATCGCATCAGTGTCGCCATATGTTGAAGAGAAGTCGTTCAAAAAAGTCAACCGTGTCCCATCCACTGCCATACATTATCCTTCATCCTTTCATGACCGCCACCCTGAATCATATGTCACAGATCGTTTTCACCTCCATTAAAATCATTAGCTCCGTTCCATGTCACTGATGTGGGATTCATTAAGGACCTCCTTTGACGGATCGCTTCTTGTCGACATCAGCTCATTATCCAAGAAGTTGATCTAGGAACAACCCCTTCAGTACTTTGAAGCTTGCATGCCTCAATGGCAAGTTTCTCACTTCCGGCGACAGGTATACATCAATGACCTTCGACCGAAAGATTTTGCGTGGTGTTCGACACCAAGTCCTTTATTCACACCACGTGAATTGTACTGCAGTACCTTGAGGGTCATTATCATTATCGATGATTCCTCTCGTGCTTGTTAACGGTTTACATCATTGACCGGTAATCAAGCGATGTCTTTCCATGTTCGACTTCAGAACATTTCTCACATGGATTGACTTGTACTTAGAGTGAAGATCGAACGAGTTTGAAGACCCCGGATATAGTTTCATCCATCCGGGTTGCGATATATATTCAGGAAAGATAAAGACATTGACATGTACATCATTGCAGTAGATAATCATCCTTCTCAAAGGATGATAATTTCATCAAAATTATCAGTCTACCATCAGATGATTGTTTATTCTATGTACAGAAAAATGAATTTATAAAGCTAAGCATGGGAATGCCCGCCTCAGCTAGATCATGAAAGCAGTATGAAAAATAATGTATTGTATTGTATCTTATTACAGGTCTCCTCCCAGCATTGGATGAACTTCGGATCCCCCTGATAAAGCATTTCACCCTATAAACAGCCTCATACCTTAGGGGGCAACTGTTATAGACATTTTTGTGCCTTACAGCATTGAGCATGAAATGTCCATAATCTAAGGGATCCAAAGTCCCTAAACATGTTGTTCCTACCCCTAGAGGAACAAGGCTAACAAACCACAGCAATTCACAGAAGTTCTCCACCTGAAACTGCTCAAAAACAAGTCAATTCAGGATCATTTCAGTGGCTACACTAGCTGTTTGCGCTGAATGTCAAAGCCAACACTGGCTACCTGCGTTGAATGTCAAAGGGAACACTGGCTACCTGCGCTGAACGAGAGTGGACATGTGGCAAGCTCATTTCTCAAGGTGTCAAAACCCAGGAAGCTTCCAAAATGACACTTGCCTCAGGGAATTCGACTGGTGATGAGTAAGAGGTTCCAAATCTCCAAGTGGAAGCAAGAACCTCCAAGTGGAATCAAGAACTGACAGAGGGAGAGGACACTAGTCAGATCTCAAGCTGACTCATCCTCTCTCCAAACATCTATATATGGATCTCTCCTCCATGAGATCTAGAGAGGTTGGAATTTTGTTATTGCAAAGAATTGTTGTTGGTTTGAGATTGGAATCATTGGGTGCTTAATGCTTTGAAGGGGGTGAAGATAGGAATTCCATTTGCTGGGAAGGAGATGCTGGATTGGAGCCCTCTGGGTTGTATCTCTTCCTGAACCTTGTTATTCATCAATAAAGCTATCTTGGTTTCTCCTATATACTGATGTATTCTTGATGTATGATTGCATTAGTGTATTTGGTTTATTTCTAATCCTAAACTAGTTATGAATGTGAATATCTGTCTTTGTGTAGTGTTCTTCTCTTGTCGCAAGTAGCTGTTCTCTTGTGATCTTGCAGGAACCCGGTGGAGCTGGACAAGCAAGAAGGCAAGTAGCTGTTCTCTTGTGATCTTGCATGAACTTGTTGAAGCTGGGCAAGTGAGAAGGCAAGTAGCTGTGAACTCCCAAAGAGAAGAGAGACCGGATCGAGGGACAAACGGAAGACACCGGTAAGTCTATTTATCTCTCTTCTTTCACATTTCATAAAGGAAGAAACCAGAATAGCTATATCTGTTTGTTGCTAAGGCACTGTCACACCTTAGGTGGATAGGATCGTCGTGCATAGGCATTTTTCCCCACAACAACTGGAAATTTTTGGACAGAATTATTTTCTTGTCGCGATACTCAGTTAACTCATAGCTCATCTTATCATCCTCAATCTGATGGGCAAACTGAGATAGTAAACAAATTTTTGGAAGGATATCTTCGTTGCTTTGTATATGATAAACAGACACAATTGGTCAAATGGTTTCCTCTGGCTGAATGGTGGTATAACATGTCCTTCCATACAACAACAAAATTGACCCCATTTATGGCACTTTATGGATATCAACCACCATCCATCACATCATATTTAAAAGAAAATTCTAAGGTTCAAGCAGTGGAACATCACATTGAGCATCAACAGCGAGTCCTCCAACTCTTAAAGGATAACCTCGTGTTGGCACAGAATAGAATGAAACAACATGCATATCAACATTGCAGTGAAAGAAGTTTTGATGTAGGTGATTGGGTAATCCTACAGCTACAACCATATAAACAAATGTCCCTCAAGAAAGCTAAGACGGATAATAAATTATCACCAAAGTATTATGGTACGTACAAGGTGTTGCAAAAGATTGGTACTATGGCATACAAATTGGAGCTTCCTGCAGCTTCTTGAGTGCACCCAGTTTTCCATGTTTCATGTTTAAAGAAGGCTATAGGCGACAAGCTCCCAGTTCAAACAATATTGCCATAACTTGAAGAGGAAGGAAAAATTATATTGGAACCAGAATCAGTCATAGAAACAAGAACTTGACAGCTATGAAATCGATCAATTTTGGAGTATCTCATCAAGTGGAAGAACTTATCCGCTGAAGATTCCACATGGGAGGATGAGAATTTTATACAGAAGCATCCAGAACTACTCAAGCATTGAGGACAACACTTTTTTGAAGGAGAGGGGTATGTTAGGTCCCTATAATGCTAGTGGCTACCCCATTACTATTGTAGTTGTATCCCTTATTAATATTGTTGTGCCCCTATTGTCCCCATATTGTTATTATTATGCCCCATAGAATTCCTCTATTGTTATTTTTGTGCCTTTATATTATTATTGTTAGGTTGGCTGGGTTATATTGTGACTCCTTAGACTCCTATATATAGAAAGGAGGTTTTTTCATTTGAATCATCAAGGAATCATTCATTTGTGTAATGTAAAGGAGATTGCCCCCTCGAAGAGGATGAATTCTAAGGCATTGATTTATCTTTTCTATCTTTTTGTGAGCTAGTTTCATAACACTGTTACAATGTGACTTTCCTTTATCAAATCTAAATTGACTTGAATTGACCTGTGAGTGATTTTCCATCAAGGAAAACACTTGTATCATAATGCCAATAATATCCCCCTTTGGACTTGATGGCAACCATATTGGTGTTGATTACTACAAGCTGTAGAAACTGTTAGAGATATCAAGCAACACAAAAATACTCTCCCCCTTTGACATCAAGGGAAAAGGGTGGATCAAGATATTCTCCCCCTTTGAGATACACTATGTTGTCCATGCTCCCCCTGAGTATATACAGAGTCTGCAGAGATATTTTTCAAAAGAAGAACATGACTCTATAACTCAACTATGTGAGTATGACCTTCGTATCATGAATGACTCATACATACATCAATCACCCAACCAAGTGGGGATACACCAAATTTCACTCATCCACCCAACCAAGTGGGGATATACCAATTGTTTATACATGACTGAAATATAGCAATTATTACATCATACTTCCCATGCATAGTGGGGATACAAATTTCATCATATGTCCAATAGGACTCAAAAATAGGCTATGAAAGAAGGAGACATATTACACCCTAGATCTTTACATGGCCTAAGCAACAATGAATATCTGAAACCATAGCTGAAATCAACCATAATGCCAACAATGCAGAATGTTTATGAAGGCTAATGCTTTGCCTGAACCTGTGCTACCTGTGCATTGTCAACAAATCCTTCATCAAGGCATCTTCATCAGTAGATAAAAATCAATGAACAAAGCATATCAAAATACTGTAATCATCAATATCAGACTGAGCACCCATGACAGAGTTTGACCCACTATTTTTCTATCAAGAAAACATATGCACTCCTGCAGCCACAGAAACTCACATATATACGTGACTATGCTTCATGAAACCTGTGTACAGGAACCTTCCTATGAAAAGTGATTTAATAGTAGGATGATGCAGAAACTACTCCTAGCTTTTTCCTGAGATATTCAAATCTTTCTCTGGGAAGCATTTTAGTAAATATACCAACCTGTTCTTTGGAGGGAACATGCTCCAATTTAACCTTTTGTTCAAGCACTTGTTCTCATAGAAAATGGTACTTAATGGGTATGTGCTTGGTATTTGAGTGCATGAATGGATTTTTTGAAATGATAATGGCACTTGTATTATCACATAGAATGGAGATGGGTGGAGTACATGTGATTTAAATATCTTGCAATGTTTGCATCATCTAAAGTATTTGTGTGCAGCAAGTTGCAACAGACACATATTCTGCTTCAACTGTATATAAGGCAATCAAAATTTGTTTCTTGCTAAACCAAGACACCAACTATGATCTGATATAGAATGCACCTCCACTAGTGCTTTTTTGATCATCAACATTTCTTGCCCAATCTGCATTTGTACATGTATGAAGAGTAAGATCTATATCTTTAGGATACCATAGACTGAAGTCTTGAGTTCCTTGAAGACATTTGAATATTCTTTTTATAGCGTGAAGATGTGATTCCTTTGGATTTTCTTGGAACCTTCCAACAATTCCTCTTGCATGCCTGATATCAGGTTTGGTACATGTTAGATAAAGAAAAATTCCAATCATATATTTGTATGCCGGTTGATTCACTGTAGGTGATTCATTGTTAGATCTAAGATTGCATCATGTTACCATTGGAGTACATACTGGTTTAGAATCTTCCATTCTGTACTTCTCCAAAATATGCTTGAGATATTTATTTTGTGAAAGAAAAATACCATATTTTGTTTGTTATACTTGTAGACCAAAAAAATAAGCTCACCAAGTAAGGACATTTCAAATTCTTGCTGCATAACCGAAGAAAAGTTCTGACTCATAGATTCTTTATTGCTTCCAAAGATGATATTATCAACATAAACAACAATAATTAGTAGTTTATCATTCTCAATCTTGGCGTATAAGTTGTTGTCTGTAGATCCCTTTGTGAACCCTTGTTGTTTTCGATATTTGTCAAGGCGATAATACCAAGCCCTTGGAGCTTGTTTAGTCCATAAAGAGCCTTTTTGAGCTTGCATACAAGCTTTGCATAATTTCCTAGGATGAATCCTTCTGTTTGTTCAATATAAACTTCTCCTTCTAATTCTCCATTAAGAAATGTAGATTTTACATCTATTTGATATAATTTGAATTTTTGAAAACTTGAAAGAGCAAGAAACATTCTTATGGCTTCAAGTCTGGCAAAAGGTGCAATTTTTTCTTCAAAGTCTATACCTTCTTGTTGAGCATACCCTTTATAGACAAGTCTTGCTTTGTTTCTAATAACCTCTCCATTTTCATTCAATTTATTCTTGAATATCCATTTTGTTCCAATAACATTTTTATCAAGAGGTCTAGGAACTAGTTCCCAAGTATCATTCTTTTCAATTTGGTCAAGTTCTTCATTCATTGCCTTAACCCAACATTCATATTTACTATCTTCATTAACATTTTGTGGTTCTATGGATGATAGTAATGCTAGATAACTAGAAGTTCCTGCCAGAGTTCTTATTGTTTGTACTCTAGGTACCTTTTTTCCTAGAATTTGAGATTCTGGATGATTCTTTTGAACATATTTGGATGGATTCTTTTCCCTGTCATTTGTATCTTCTTCTGATGCTTCATTGGTTTCTTCCTCTATATCATTTTGATTTGATACAGGAAATCATTCACCGTCTTCCTCATTGTCATCATCCCTTGTTTGTTCCCAATGTTTGTATGCTTCATCAATTACTATGTTATCACTTAGATTTTCCTTAGAAGTTATTTAAAAGAAGGTAAGTGTCCAAGGTAACTACAAACCAATCTTTTAAGTACAAATCCTAGCCGATCTACACTCAAAGATGGCTCTCTCTTTATAATTTAGCATTGTTTTGATATGATATTAGGTTAATTATTAATGCTTAAGGAATTTGTTTTGATTTGTTTGGTGGAATTAAGGAAACAAATGGGCAGAGAAGGTATTTAGGCCATTGGGATATGGAGTCAAGTAGGAAAGGTTTATTAGGATTTGATTAATCATTGAGGTAATAGTTCACAAGGCAATCTAGCACAACAAGGACAAATATGAAGGTCTCAATGGATGAAAATCTTAACCAGGGCCAAGGGCAATGAAGAATCCTTAACAGGGATTAAGATGAAGAAGGGAGGTTTGGAAAATAGCAAGGGAAATTAAGAATCCAGTACTAGGGGACAATAAAGGGAATGCATTATAGAAGTAGGGGAGAAACTAAGAATTCCCAAACTTAAGAAATTTAGTAGAAAACATTAAATAAGCAAACAATTAAAATAGAGAGCACTTAAGCTAATTTTGATGATATTACTCCTTGTTTGCTTTTAAGAATTATAAGAAACACATATGATATTTCATAACATAAAGGAAAACACTAATCAAACTCGGAGAAGTGATACTTATTTGTTTCCCACAGTGCACATGAATCGAGTGAAATGTCCTCAACATCCAGTAAACTAGTCCAGGCTTGATTACAATAGCTCCTTTAGCTCAAAAAAAAATGTCTATAGAAATGCTTTTTAATCCACCCTAAGTACTTCAATTTGTGAAGTATTTATACAAAAATTAATACAAAATATCTCATAAGTATATGATATTTATTCTAGGAAACAAAAGTTATCTTCCACACAAAGATAGAGACAGATGGAAAAAAAATATTTTGCTCTCCCTTTATTTGTGAATGTATTGGATACTGGAACATGGATTTGGCTCTTGCAGTTGCCACGATATTTATGTGCTGGACTTCACTCTTATCTTCACTCGCTGATACTATTTACCTATTGATACTCTTTACCTATGTTGTTTCATCCTTTCATCATGTATTACCAAAATTTACCATGGTAAACATCTTTTACTCCACAGATATATTATAGTAACCTTATAGTAAATCAGTCAAACAGGTCCACCATTCTTTATCCGGTAATCTCATCCTAATCATCTTCCTGTAAACTTCATCAGCTTCTATGTACTTAGAAAAATTGGGTTTGTTGGTGAATAGATGTTTTACTTCATGTTCTATGTAAGATAGATTCTCCAAGCCATCATAAAGTACCTTTCCTGTAGGTAATGCTTTTACTCTTCAAGGACTTGCTTGGCTCCTGGCCTGTTTATTTAATATCTCGATATAGTATTCCTATGTCATTAACTTGTCATGTATAACCAGTGGGCTAGGAAGGCCTTTTTCTCTCAAAATGCCATATTTCAACATGAAGCTATCTATGTCTACCTGAATACTTTGACACATTTTCTCTAAATTAAGCCTTAAGTTCCTTTTAGTAAGAACTTTATTTATTTCAATAATAGTAGCTGTTTTATCCTCAACCTATAACTCCTCTAGCTGGTGCCTATTCCTACTGTTCAAAAAATCAATCAACTGATTTGCCTCTTCAGGTTTATCTCCAAGTTCTTCTTTAGTCTTCTGTATAGCTTCCATAGCTACTTTAATTAATTCAATCTGTTCAAAAATTACCTGGATAGAAGGCCAAATATCATTGATGGAATCAATGATATTGGCCCACAATATATCTTTTATGTCTCCCAATGGTTTTTCTAATGTCAAATCCTTCTCCAGGACTCTGAGTCTTTCCTCCATCATTCGGTTTTTTTGTTCTTCTTCTTTATTCTGAATTTTTTCAAGCTCATAGTTTGTTTCCAAACTTGTCATTTGTTCTCTGAGCTTTTTCAATTCTATGGCCTAGATACTCATTTGTTCCATGGCTTTAATCAATTCATCTATTTTTTCTGCTGATGTCCCTGCACTGGTTGATGTACCTATGGTTGAAATAGTCCCTGCTACTGGCAATGTTGTCATTGGTGGAAGTGTTGGCGCCAAGGAAGTTGCCAGAGTGGAGGGTACTGCTGTAGAAACTATACGTATGATAGTCTGAGGAGCAGTGGCTAGCTCACTCTGCTTAGACTGTATTGCTTTCTCCAATTCTTTCTCAATTTCTTTTAACTGATCATTTAACTTAAGGATTAAGTCCATAAGTTCTTCCTCCTTTTTCCTCTCTATAACTTCTGCAGTTTGAGGATGGTGGAGAGGAGGGATCTTGAGCTGCTTATTTAGTGCAACGATATAATCATTTTTCTTTTTAATCAACTGCTCTGCTGCTTTGACATCCTCGGGATCATGTCCCAACTCTATCACCAAGTCTTCTAAAGTTTTTATCTTGGTGTCTTTAGCCTGAGAGGAGCCATTTTCCAGTTGAAGCTGTGTAGAGGTATTGTTCAATGAGTTCTATAATTGATGTGTTGTGATGGCCTTATTAGTCAATGTAGAATATACCATCTCACTAGTTTGTTTTTGCAGTTCTATTTGGTCAACAGGATGAATATCCTTTGCCAAAACTTCAAAATCAGTCTTTAAATAATCAGCCATGGATCTTGGTTGTTACACAATTGGCTTGAGGAAGCTCATCTCCATCTTTCCTTCCTTTATATAAAAGGATGACATTAGCCTTGTCTGGTTGGTAGGAGCCATTCTGAGATAGTGAGCATAGGTCTGAGCTTTCAGTTTCTCATTCCTTGCTTTAATTTCTTTATATTTTCCTTTTATTTCCTGGCTTTGTCCTGAAGGAGCTTTGAATGAAGACACCTCTGTGCTCTGTTGTCTTTCCAATGCTTGTATCTGTGAAGTAAATGGTGTCCCTCTTGTTGGAATGGTTTGCATGCTATCACTCCTTTCGGCTACTGTGTCACTTTTTGTTTCTTCAAGAAATTCCTGTTCAGATAAGGGATTCAACCTTTGCCTTTTTGCATAGGTTTGGTCAATGGGCACAGTAGAAGGAGTGGCCTCCTCTCAGACTTCTCTTTGGATTTTTCTCCTCATTTAGAGGAGTCTGCAAAATGGGAGGATTTCTCATGTTTGGTTCTATTTGATCTAGCTCCTCCGAAATTTCTGGTTGCTTTGAATCTTCTGCCTGTTCTGATGACTTTTGTTACTTTGATGGCTGTGTGTTGTGTTCCTATGACTACTTTTGTGATGAAGTTTCTCCAGACACCTATACAAACGAATCTTCATTGAGCCTTCTTTCTAAATCCACCAATACATTGCCAGCTGCAACTTGTATGCTATCTTGATCTACCAGAGTACCTTCCACCCATTCAGATTGAATGGCATATTGTTCAACTTTTGGGATCCTATGGTGGATATAAGGAGATAACTTATTTTTTTGCCTTCTGTTACAAATGAAGCTGTGGGGGTCATAGGTCTAGATGAAACTCTATTTTAATCTCAATATTTGGAGGGTTTCATCTGCCTCCTTTCCTGCTTCTCTATTATTGCAAATAAATGGGCCTAGATGATATTTTATTCTTAGCTGGGCCTTCTTCTTGGTTTTGACAAAGTGAATCTCATCAGAATTTATTTGCCTATAGTACTCCAGAGAAAATAATTGCATGGGGAGATATCTAGGTAATTTGTAAGGAGGCAGCTCACACCCATAAATTCTGCTTTTAATAGTATTGTTTGGATAGCTAGAGAACCCTCTTAATGTCTCCACTGATTCTGGGAGGGGGACTTCCTAATAACATTGTAGTCATTGGATGTACAAATAGGTCAATAAAATATGTGTATGGGTAGTGAGAAGAAATAGACCTGTGGAATAGAGAGGTCCAGAAGATGACAGATCTAGGATTCCCTTTAGTATCAAGTTTTTGAACAGAGAAGGGAAACTTATTAGTTTGGTAGTGGAGAAACAAATGATACAGGGCTGATGAATATTTGAACACCCTTTCATTTTCTAATCTCATAAACTGATCATGCATTTTATCTGGGATGAATTTTGCATAATCAAACTTGACTATAGGAGGACGACCAGGGGTAAAAATAGACATGTAGGAAAAAATAGTCTCATCTACATATTCATTAGTGGTAAAACCTAAAATGCATGATATCATTGTTGTGATATATTTTCCCATATTAGAAAATATGACTGACATGTAAGGAGCGGGGTCTTTTGACATGAGTATTTCTTCAGCAATGAAAGTCTGGAGGATTTGGGTGCTTCTGGAACTAGATAGTTTAGAGAATCTTTCAAGAAAATCAACAATGGTAAGGGGGGTGAGGTCTTGACTAGGTTGTCACTGTAACATTTCATCTATGGATTTAGTAGTGATAATAAACATGACTTTCTGGTCTGGGGACATTAAAACTCTCATCATAGGGTCATAGTTTGTATGACATCAGTGAATAATCTCCGGGAAGACATGAACATTAGGGAATTGATAGTTGGGCAGGTTTGATTCTCAGAGGCCTATCTTATCTGCATGGTTAATGTAGCTATCTCAGTGTCTTTAATGCAATTTCAAAGGGGCTTCGTTGAAGGTGAGGTCTTTTATATGAAAATATTTGTTAGCCAGGGGAAGGTGGTCTAAATCTCTGTGGTAAGTGGTAATTAGCATGACATTTAAGGCAACTGGGGCGTCCATCCTTGGTTCTTGTGGATTCGAGGACGATAGTAGGGGGTTTCAGGGAACTATGGAAAACTGGGTCATCTCAGAGAGTCTCAAGACTGTCAAACAACTTAATTGCACTAAATTACTTGATTTTTAAAGCAACTTAGCTCAGGTTTAGTACGAAAACATAGTTTCTCAGTTGAAAACGAGGTAAATACCTAGTGTTGGTTGTAAGAATGGATTAATGGCATTGGTGCAATGTTCGCAGGGAGAGCACAGTTTCACAATGGTAATATGGAGTTCAACGGCTTCTGGAGGTTGACGGTTGGAAGCAGGTTGACGAAAGTACTTTGCATGTGCATGGAGAACAGAAGGTTCTTTTTTGGTAAAACAAAGATAATGAGTATTTTTGGTTTTATTTGCAAAGTCAATGATTTTGGCCGGTATAATGGAAAAGTGATGGTGGGTGCCAACTAACGGAGATGACATTTTGTTGTTTAGTGAGGGTGGTAAGCGGAGGCGATAAGTAGAATATATCACACTACATTTGAGGGCTTGGTGGTATTGGGAGAGGTTCACCCGATTCCATTCATCGAGCGACACATAGCAGTGGGGTGAATAGTAAAACTGCTCACAACGGGCGGGTAAAGGTCAGCATCGGAGGCCGCCCGATATGAGCATCAGTCGTTAGATCTGAAGGGGTCATATCGTACGGTGATTGGGGAAATGATTTAATCAGGAGTTAATGGAGGGGCTTGACAGGATAATAATTATGGATTAGGGAGATTTAATGACATTGGGGATGATTTGATTGGAGGATTGTTATTAATTAATCCCTTTTAACATGGCAAAGGGTTATGGTTCTTAATTAATTGCAGATCAATTAATTAATCCATCTAATTATTTTATTATGGTTTATATTTCAAACCATCGGGGCGGGATATTAACATATGGAATTTTAATAATATATATGGGAAAGGGGTGTATTTTCGGGATTTAAATACATAAATAAAATTAGACGTTAATATGAAAATGGAAATGGAAATGGAAATGCACTAAGTAAAATGCTTTAAAAATATATTGACATTCCACATTTGAACATCATAACTTAGGGTTAAGTGCATTTGTGGGTTTTTATATGGGGGTAATTACTTTTCCTAGGCAAATAGTGATTTTACCTTAGGAAAAGGGGGTTTTTAGGGAAAATGAATGAATGATGGAGGGGGTGAATGTTGATAAGGGGGTTTTAGTACTTAGACCTTATAAGTTATTGGGCCAAGTCCGGTACCTCCATAAGTCAGAGAAATGATCTGGGCCCCTTTAACTTAAGGCTTTAGGTACTTTATTTGTTATTTGTGGGAAATTAGTGAAATAAGGGGTAAAATGAATGAGGAATTTAAACACTTGACTTTGTAATTGCTCCATCATCATTCATATTTAACAACTTGATGATGAAAGTGAATGATATTATCTTAGCTAATCATTCATCAGAATTCTGCAACCATGCAACTACTTACCCATCTACTCATCCTACCTTTTTTTCTACTCTTTATTAGGGTGCACTTAAACTGGAAAACCCTTATCAAACTTTTCTTTTCTTTTACAATAAAAAATCTATCTAAGTCTATACTTATTACATCCAAGGGCTCATATGAAACTCTTGAGCTCCTTTTATTCACTCTACCTATCTACTTATCTCCCAAGATTAAACCGTTTGGTCATATTTTATTCTCTATCTATGAACATAGAAATTGAAAAAATGAAATAGTCAAGTTTACACTATTTGACCATTCATGGGTTGTGGCATAAGTGACAAGCTGAACACAACCTTATATGTTTCATCAAAGTAAATGGTAGTGGCATTTAGACTTGCACACTTTCATGGTATTTTTCTTTTTTCTTGGGGTTCATTTTCTTTCATTTATTTTTTGACCTTTTCTTTATTCTTTTTGTCCTTTGATTTTTCTTTTAGGACATACCCTCTTTACATTTTTTAATTTTTTTGAATTTTTGAATATGGAAAACATTTGCAGAAAGCAAAGGTATGTACATATTACAGAGATAAACTAAGTCAATCATAAATTATGACACCTATTGGTATAGGAACATAATAGTGGCTCCACTTGGGGATGGATTTCCCTAGTGGAAAGTAAAGAACTATAGGTCACTGGCCTTCTAAAAGAATGTGATTTTATTATGCAATTTTCCTTATTCTGCTACTTTAGTGATATTTATGACAGTGACAATTTTGAAGCTTAAGGCCTTCTCTTCGGGCTTCAACTCCAAAACATTACCATCCAATCAAAACTGAACTTTAAGAAGGATATAGTATGTACAACTGAAACTGGTAAATTAGTAACTTGGATCAATATAGTGTTTAAACATTCGACCATTCACTGGTCCTCCTTCTACCTCTGCACCATCCAATTCTTTGAGAAAGTAAGCATTATTACCTCTGAAGGCATATATAATGTATGGACCTTTCCACAAGAAATCAAACTTCCCATGTTTCCCTTTGTCTTCCCTCCTAGAGTCCCACTTCAAAACTTTATCACCAAGATAGAAGTCTTCTGCCTTGGTTCTTTTATCAAAAAATTTCTTGAGTTTTTCCTGCAGTACTTGGGCTCTGATGTATACTTCCTCCCTAGTTTGCTGCAAATGAATGGTCTGATTGATTCTCCTCTGAATATCATTTGGCTCAACTTGGGATTCCTAGAGTAGTTTCATTACTGGAATTCCCAATGATGAAGGGAAAACTACTTCCATCCCATAGACTAGCTGATAGGGACTGGTTCCAATAGATTTCTTAGTGGTCAACCTATCTTCCCACAAATCATTTATTAATTTCTTGTTCCATGTTTTCTTATTATCTTCCAACAATTTTTTAATAATGTTCATTAGGATTTTGTTGGAGGATTCTACAAGTCCATTTCCTTAGGGATAATAGGTTGTAGAGTGACCAAGGGTTATATGGTATTTATGGAAGAAATCAATCATCATCTTTGATTTAAAGGCTACAACATTGTCTATGATAATTTTGTTTGGACAACCAAATCTAGACATAATATTGGCCTCCAGAAAACCTATTATGACAGTATCAGTGGTTTGTCTAGAGGGAATGGCTTCTATCCACTTCGTAAAGTAATCTGTGGCAGTCAAGATCCACCTATGTTGAGCAGAAGAAGGGGGGTGAATTTCACCAATGAAGTCTAGAATCCATTGTTGAAAATGTTTTTCAGTATAAATGGGTTTCAAAGGTAAAGGCATAAGTTTTCTTTTTCCTTTAAAGATCTGACACTTGTGGCAGGAGGTTACAATTTTTTTTACATCAGAAAACAAAGTTGTCCAGTAAAATCCAGCTCTTAAGATTTTATTAGCCATTGTCTTCTAGTAGAGATGTCCTCCACAATCATCTGCATGAAATTATTAGAGTACATTGTCATATTATTCCTTTAATAAATAATTTAACAGAATACCTTCATGATTTTTCCAAAATAAAGTATTATCAATTATGCAGAATTTCAAAGATTTCATTTTCAAAAACCTATTTTTAGTTCTGGACAACCGTGGAGGATTTTGTAAATTTTGTAGAACGTATATTATGTCAGTATACCAGGTGAATCTAAGAAGGCTTGGCTGATCTGTGGAATCGCCATCTCCTCTTTTTTATCCAGTTCTACAATAAAATTTATACCCAGGGCTTGGAAATTTGTTTCAGCCATAAGTTTGGCCAACCCCTGACCGTTGATTACTTTTGTAGGTTTAATCTCTATGTCATACTCTAATATGGTAGTTATCCACTTTCCTCTTTTTCCATCAACTCCATTTTGTGTTAGAATGTGTTTGACTACAACATTGGGAACATAAGCTACTATGTGAGAGCACAAGATATAGACACTGAAATCTTTGATAGCTTTTACCAAAGAAAAAGCATGTTTTCCATTATGTTATACTTTAAAGGTTCATCCCTTAGAGCTTTACTAAAGAAGGCTATTGGTTGTTCAAATCACTGATCATCCTTCTGCAGTAAAAATACAACAATGGTATGTTCTGATGTGAAGGAAAAGATGATAAATTCTCTGTCAAGCATTGGACTTATGAGGACTGGTGTTTGAGTCAAGGCTAGTTTTATATCTTCGAATGATTTTTTAGCCTCTACGGTCCATTTAATAGCCGAATATTTTTTCAACATGTTATTTAGCAGTCTAATTAGTTCAGCTAGGTTAGAGATAAATCTTCTTAAAAAGTTTATTTTTCCTAAAAATGCCTGAAGTTCTTTGATGTTTCTGGGGTGAGGTATTTGCAAAATAGCTTCAATCCTGGTTGGGTCAATCTGGATCCCATATTTAGAGATAATGTGGCCTAATAATTTTCCTTCTTCCAAACCAAATAAAGACTTTTTTGGATTCAAAGAGATGCCATATTTCCTGCATTTAATAAAGACTTGCCTAAGATGATCCAAGTGTTGTTGATCTGATTTGGAAAACACTGTGATATCATCAAGGTATATAACCAGGAAATCATGGATTTCCTTAGCAAAGGCAATATCCATTTCTCTTTGAAAGGTGGCCCCTACATTTTTCAATCCAAAAGGAATTTTAACATACATGAAGGTACCCCATGGGGTAGTGAATGTAGTTTTTGCTTGATCATCTGGATGGACTAGGATTTGGTTGTAACCAGAGAACCCATCTAATAGTGAGATCCTTGTGGAACCTACTACCCTTTGCAATATGTGATCCATTTTAGGTAGGGGATAGTTATCTTTGAGTGAAACTTTGTTTAAATTCCCAAGGTCAACACACAATCTTATTTCTCTAGTTTTCTCTCTTGTAGGGACAAGATTAGATACCCAATTAGAAAACCTAATGGGTGTAATGATCTTAGCTTCATACATTCATTTGATTTCCTTTTCGATAAAAGGTAGTAGAACAAGGTTAATTCTTCTAAGCTTCTGTCTAAAGGGCTTCTGATTTTCTTTTAAAGGGATCATGTGTTGTATAATGCTAGTATCATAGGATTTTAGGTCCTCATAACTCCAGGCAAAAACATCCTAGAATTCCTTCATAAGTTCCATATATTTCAGTTTTTCATTGGGAGGTAATGATTTAGACAATTTTATTAGTTTGGGATTCTCTTCAGATCCTATATTACATTCCTTAATGTCTGATTTCAAAGGTTCCATTTTAGGCTTTTTAGGAATATCATTTGAGTCGAATAAGTCCTCCAAAGGAGTTAATCCCTTGGGTAAGAAATTATCTTTGAGATTTATGACTTCAGTTTCATCATCAATTACTTCATCAATTTCCATTTGTTTTAAATCTTGAATATCTATTTTGTGAATTCTGTGGGATGAAGTGTGTCTATTTGATCTTCTTTTAGTTTGTTAATTTCTATTTCATTAACATGATCAAAATATGAAGCTTTGTCTGTATCTATGTTAATATTAGCAAATTCTTCATCTAATGTTAAAAAATTGTTAATCTGCTTATCATTTTCAAATACTTGCCAGTTCTTTAAGTTGTCAGGAATAGCTGGTCTGTGCCTAACCTTAACAGTGTACTGGGGGTTGGGTTGGAAGGGCAACTTATAGGTACTAGCAAACATGGCCAAACTGTGAGCTTGCATGTTATGTTTTTTGGGGATAGCAGCAAGCTTGGTTTCTAAAAAAGTGTTAAGGATTTCTACAACTGTACCTCTATAAAATCCTAGTCTAGGGTCTCTAGTTAGGTAAACATCATTAATTTGTTTAATTATCAATTTAGAATCTCCCATAATTTATACCATTATATATCCTAACCCTTTACCCAGTTTAAGACCTAACATGAGTGCTTCGTATTCTACCATATTGTTTGTACATTTGAAGTTTAACCTATAGGAATGACCTTCTGCATGATCATTCTCTAAGTTATAAATTGATACACCTGCTTCTGTACCTAGCTTATTTACTGAACCATTAAATTCCAGATGCCATAATATTTCATGTTCATAATTTGTATTTGGAGTGGTGGTTTCTTTCTTAACTAGGGCATCTAGGTTTTCTTTGTCATCTGATATCTCATGAATTTAAACATTTGACTTTTCTTTTAGTACCGCAATTTCTTTTGGTTCTATTATAATGTTATTTGAATCAGCTTCATGTCTTGTTTTAGCATTATAAAGAAAAATAATCCATGTCAAAATGTAGTGAATATATAGGAAAGTTTTGAGGCCTCTCTTGACTGCTCACTACATACTTCATTAAAGTTTCTCTATACATTTTCTTGGGATGTCCAAAGACTGAAATGGTAGCATAGGACATATCGAGTTGTAGGGATCCCTGGATTTTGGCACCCCAAAATCTTGACAATAGCATTCCATACTTGGGAGGTATATCAGCAACAACAATGTCCATGAGTATAGTTTTGGCAGGGTATTGAACTAGAGAAACACAAAAATATTTTATAAGCCTTAAGCACCTAACCTGACTTGAATCAAAGGAAAATAAATCCCTATAAGCCCTAGTGATGTCTAAGTTAAGTTTCTCCATAACAGACTTAGGCATGAGATTATGTGAAGCACCACAGTCAAGCATGGCATTATGTAAGATTTTGTCATGAATGTTGAGGCTGATATAGAAGGGTGGTACCCCTCCCACCATTGGTTTCCCATTTACATTAGGGCCAAAAATTAACTCAGGTTGATCATCAAAGAGGTTTACAGAATCTTCATTTTCAATGAAATTTAATGATTTTCTTATCTGAGACTTGTAAGTATCATGTTTAACCAGGTCTGTTAAAGGAACTGAAGTTTTGAGTTTGGCTCATAATAGATGCTTACAGCCAGCATAATAAAAAATAGAAATATAGAGGATACATCAGCCATAGAATCCACATATAAACTAATACATTTACACATAAAATACCAAGGAAAGAACCTCTTATTAGTGAATGCAAAATCCAACCTGATATGGGACTACCACATTCGAACCTACCATATATTGGTTGAGCCAAACCTATCTTCAACCAATCACCATCGTGCCATATTCCAAGAATGAATGTTGGACTCAAACCAAAAGAACCAACCAGGTCATCCCGAGGTTAAACCACCTTCCCCTCATCAATAGCAACAAGTCCTTGCCACAATCCACACCAGATCACTAGGCCAAAATAATGAACATGTAATAATAAGCTTTACCATGATCTCCACTAGATCACTAGGCCGAAACAAACATGGATGCCACCGAATTTCTCCACCTACACAGTGAGGAATTTTTTAGTCTCCTAGTCTCTCATGCTTTGTTGTAATCCACACCTGATCACTAGGCCCTAAACTACGACTCCACTCTCTAGGATTTATCGAATATCCCATCATGGGATTACAAGGCCTAATGGGGAGCATCCACCTCTATGCTTTATTGTATATCCCACCATTCACCGGTCGAGCATTCTTAGGCCCGAGGCAACACAAAATTTGGATTTACCACAACCCATAGTTTGGTTTAGGTGTTACTAGGCCATGTGTTCTTTTATTCAAAGATCCACCTCACTCAACTTTGAATCCATCCGAAAATATAGCTCAACCAAAACATGAGAACCCCATCACACCATGACTATCTAGAAATAGCAAGGCTAGGTGAAAAACATGGTCTAGCCTAGAAAAACCCATGCAATGACAACAAAGAACCACATGCCATATCACACATGCCAAATATAGCAAGTAAATCACACGTGAAAATCGATACGTGCAAATAATCCTCCTATATTTTCTTGATATTTCTCTTCCTTGCTTGCTCCTTCCTTCTTCTTGCCTTCTTTTCCTTTCTTGATCCAATGCTAAAGTGCTCCAATAAAACTCTAAGTGTCCAAGAGTGAGAGGGAGAGAGAGAGAATAATGAGAGAGCTCCAAAATTGAACTGAAAAAAGTTATCAATTGATCCTCAAAAGCCTTTTTACTAATGATGCCTCTAATTTCTTCACTTTTCCATTATTTTCCTTCATTTTCCTCCTCACATGCAACCTGTGACCTTTCACCTTCCTTTTCTCGTAATTTCCATTATTTTAAAAAACAAATGTGCCAAAAATGCCATTTTGTCTTTCCAAAGACTTTGCCAATTTCCTTAGCCATAATAAACCAATGAAAACCCACACTAGGATACCTTGCCCAACATTCATCTTTGAATAAGTGTCCCATAATCCATGGTTATTATTTCGCCTTTATTAACTTTCATTACATGGAATTTTCATAAGGGTTATTACAAGCATGACCCATAACAACTAGTTAAATGGCAAGTTTTCTTGAATACTAAGTGGATTAGTTCTTTGAAAAGTTTCATATAATGTGGCTTGGTCACAATTAAAGCTGGAAAATCTCGTTAATGAACGTTACAAAAGTGAAGGAGTGGAAAAGTATCATCACCTAAAGAGGGAGGAGGTGGCGTAATAACTAGAACCACCTCTTAATAGATGAAGAGATGTTATTGGATAGGAATTTACAAAAAGGGGTAGGAAGTTCCCATCTAGTTCTCTCTCTCTTCTTTGTAAAATCAAGAGAATAGAACAAACCAATGAGACAAGTCAGGCTCTAATAGTCAGGAGATCATAATAGAAATGAGATGAAGGGGTGTGAGATGTTATGAAATTGGGAGAAATTAGCCTAGGTTGTGTCATATTTCCCAATATTTTTATACTTTTCCATTAACTTCATGGCCCACTCTTTACAACTCCACTGAATATTGAAGTATTTTTATTTATATCCATTGATTTGTTTATCTAAGCCTATGTGGCTGGTGTGAAATACAGTGAATGAATGGGCCACAAATTGATAGCTATTGAGTTGGAGAATAACTAAAATAAGCGACTCCATTTCTCAAGATCATGTTCAACCCTTTGGTGTTAAACCCTTCACTATGCAAGCATTTTCTTCAAAACATGGATCTAGATATAGGGTGGCTTGCTATAAGAAGGGTTACATTGTTGATGGCGTATGGTTGAGTAGAGAGTGGAAGTCCTTAATTTAGTTTAGAGCCATTTCAGTCTATTCAAATAAACATTCTTGGGTTATGCATACTGGTCTATAGGCTACGATATGCCTCATCATGTTTGAGTCATGATTCACCCCATGTCATATATGTGTGAACACCTTATTTATTATTATAAATAAGATTGATAGACTAACTTGTATATCTATGGTAATTATGAGACATTTTCGTTATGTGGTTACAACTTTATTCGTTAAGTGCAAGTTGTGTGGCATGTTTCTAATTGGTGATATGACAATCACATAGTTATAACTTTGGTTTCACCTATTTCATTCCTTCTTGCATTCTTATAAGCTTGGGAATCTCCATGCCATAATCGTGATGGTGGGTAATCTTATCAAGAGTTCAATGCATGAATTGTGTATACAAAATAACTCTACCTATAGAAGTATTCTTGAGATTTATGTTTGAATGTAGTGAGTTCTACACTTTATATGTCTTCTTGGTCATGATAAAGCTACAGATCTAAGTGGTTGCTGATATCCTCATGATTTATAGAGTTACATGAATATGCAAGGTCACTTAATATACTTCAAATAACCTATTTTGGTATGTGATTTCTATAATCCAACCCATTTCAAATATTATGGTTAATTTCCTTATTATAGGTTATAAGCCCCCTCTTGACAGGAGGAAGTAGTCCAATGCATATATTTTTGATGTTCTTTAGTAGATTGGATTTCAATTTTTTCGTATGTTTAGGAATTTTATGATTCTTTGGCTTGTGTAAGATTGTAAGTTAATTAACAAGTTGTGAAGGTTGTCCATGTATTTTATGTTAATTAGGGGTTCTAGATCGTTTTTTTATGTATCATCAATAAAACCGTCTTGTAGATGTATGCATTTGTATAATGTTGCATTCCCATGAGCCTCCTGAAGGAAGCATGTTATGGGACACCCATAATGAAATTTTGTATGTGAGTGTTTTCATGTTTTATGAAGCACTTAGAGGGCTTTGTGTCTATTGATATGATCATGATAGGTAGATCTATACTCATAGCCATGAATGGTTTCTTGATGTATTTATCTAGACTATTTTAGATTGTGTGTTCCATTGTCTAATATACTATGAATATTATGGTTGTCTATTTGTTTAAGGATTGTGACTGTCTTCTTAACAAAGGGTTATGATTGGTGTAACGCGTAATAAATTAGAAAATTTGATAGTAATTGTTTTCGAAAATCTTCATGATCTTGAACGATACAATTGTAATAGAAAATTGCTAACATGGATAGATTTATGGAATATATAATGACTAAATATAATGAATAGAATGTTAAAGGTTTCAACTATGTAAATGGGCATTCTAGGTAACTCCCACTATTAAGGTGAAGCTTTGTAAAATCCCTTGAATCTTAGCAACATTATAAGTTTAAGAATTTCCTAAATTTGATGTTATATCCAAGGGTGGAGGAGATACATACCTATTTGACTAGTACATTTATCCAAGCCCATATACATTTGTAACTGGAAGATGTATCTAGTTGTGGAGGAGTGAGATACCCATTCGACTAGTCGATGTATTCAAATATTTGGGCATCCGACCAACCAATATTGGTGTATATTATTTGAAAAGGATCAAATTCAGAATGGGTTAAATTTCTATTGAAGGAATAGTTTATTATTGGAAAATTGTAGTGGGGTATGTTTGGAGAATTATAGGCATGAGGCCAGATTACCTCCTAGGTGATGTTTGTGTCTAGGATGGGGCATCTTAGGCTATTATTGGTGTATGGTTGGATATAAAATATTAATAGTGGGGTTGAGCGTAGTGGAATAATTAAATAGAGATGGATGTTGTGTTATTTTGTGAGTGAATTTGGGATCAAGATAATTTGGTAGGTTGTGCACAATGGAAAGTGTTTGCAAGACATTTTAGGATATGGCTTCAGTTCACCCACCTAATAAGGGTTCCTCAATTAACTTCACTAGTGTTTCCTTTTATTTTCCCTCAAAGTTATATATATGGTATTTGTGTTATGTATTTGAGGGTGTTTAAGTATATTTTATTTTTAAAAAGTTATTTTTATTCACTAGTTTCCCCTCTTGCATCAATAAGGTCTAAGTTGGGAATTCTCATTCACTTCTTCTGGAAGCCGAGGTTTTCATTTGTTTCAGCTATGAAGTAGAATATCTCTTTGTAATTTAAACCCTCCCTTTTCTTCTTGGTCGTCAGACTAGGTAGTGTGTAATATAGTTAATATACCTTTAACCCTTCTCACTAACAAAAATGGTTTTGTGACAATGCTAGAATTCCTGGCCAATGGATAATTTATTCTTATGTAAATTTGTATAACCAAAACCCTTTCATTCTCTCTCAAAATTTGTTGGAATTTTCTCCTTTTATATTCATTTATTCTACTAATGTGGTTGTTTGTCCTATTATAGGTTAGTCCACACCTTATGATACGAGGGTTATTGGAAGGAAAAGGGTTAGGATTTTCACATGTCGATTCTCTTTAGGTACCCAATTTCCCGTTAACTTATTTTATTTTGTTACTTCTAATGCAAGGCTATTGTTATAAAATTGTTGAATTTTGTTTCATTATCGCTTTGGCTAGCCATGTGGCTTAATTACACTTTCCACTAGAAAATTTATATAATGATATAAATATGCCTTGGTAGAAAAAATGGTATGGCCATTCGATTTTGACTATTTTTTAATATGGTTGTTTTGCTAGCATTGAGCTAAGTAATTTATTTAACTGTTTGGTTGATTGGATTCTTCAGAACCATAATTTAAAATTACAACTAATAAAATATGTTAATTTACCAATCAGTAAAATTTAAATTGATTGAATTAACACAAACTTGAATTCAACATTTTTACTTTAATTTAGCTATATTTAAAGTGGAAGTTATTATGTACTATGCAGTAATTGTTTGTATTTTCATTGTATATAGTAATACATGTTTGTTTATACGTCACAATTTCTTCCTTTTTAAACCATTTTCTGCTAGAAAATTTCCTCTCTTTAGAAGATTTCATGACCTTTACCAAAATAAGATACCTAAGAATGATGCTCTTGCATCAACATTAAACTAATATTTTAATTATAACTTTGAACTAAACTCATAATTTGATCATTTAATTAAAAAAATCAGTAATTTAGAAAATAACCTTATATTATTAATATACTATAAAGAGTCCTATCACATAAACATTGAATTCATATTTTGGTTGTTAGGCTTTGAAGCAACCATACCATATTAGCATGGCCTATCAGTGTTGCAAGTTAGGAGGAGGATGCACATCTAAAAAATTCCAATAGCCATCATTGCCTTCAATTTCTTAGACATTTTCATTGTGGATTTGTACATTTAACTGGTCTACCTCCTTCTCAGTTCTTTTAAAATCTTCAATCATTTTTCCCTCGCTGTAATAATCACTTTCCATATGTTTGCTACTATTTTCATTACTTTCTATTTCTATCATTGTTGCTCCTATATTAGAATGCATCTTATACATCTTATACAAACATGGCACCAAAACATTGGCCATATTTACGCACAATGGATTCTACTCCCATTACATTAACAAAAGATTAAAATGCATCTCGTGCAGAGTGATTGGGAGCGATGATTTTCAAAGAGTTCAGAAGGAGGTGGACCAGTTAAACTGTAATATAAACTGTAATATCTCACATAATATGATATTAACTTTTGGATTATTTAAGATTATAGTACTATTAAGAAAATGATAATCTTTATTTACTAAAATATATTAAAGAATATAATTTCTATGTAGTTAAATTTTTATGATAATCTTTTGCTTCTTTTTCCTTTCTTCTACAAATTGCACAATGCCAGAGAATCTCTTTCGAGCCTTTTTAAGAGAAACATTCTTCCCTTAAACCAATATAGATACATCTTGAATCGGAATGCCCAAGAAAGATCATGTATGGAGTTAAGATGAAGATGGATCTAGCCTTGTGCTCTTGCTTTCCATATTGGATTTCTCAAGCCTTTTTATATGATTCATCATCCAAAATACCATTAACAAGTACTACACACTATGCAATACTATGAGCTTGTAAACCACGGTAATTTTACAATCTAATATAACTTCTTTTTATATGATTCATCATCCAAAATACCATGAACAAGTACTACACACTATGCAATACTCTGAGCTTGTAAACCACGATAATTTTACAATCTAATATAACTTTATTGTTTTACAATTAAAATTATAACTAGTCTACGTCCATAACTCTCGATCTACTAATCTAAATCCATATTAATTCTAGATCTACCAAGAATCGAGAGGGATCAAAACTCTTTTTCACTCTAAAAAATATTTGCATGTCAAGAGATTTGATCCCTTTCAAGGCATGATAGATCTCAAGTTAAGATGGATCTAGGCTAGTTTAATTTTTCCTTTAAATAGGCCATATTCCACATGCACACCATGAGTCAATACCATGGTTTTTAATACCATGGGTCAATACCACGGGACATTTTTTATTATGATTTGATTTTTATAGGGTATTTTTATTTTGTTACATTTTTTATTATTTCTTTTGTATTATTTTGACGAGTTAAAATATTCACATTGCATTACATTAATAGTTTAATTTAATTTATCTATTTTTATCTAATTTGAATTAGTCAAAACTTTAAAGATTTTTTATTATTATTTGATTTTTATAGGGCATTTTTATTTTGTTATATTTTTTATTATTTCTTTTGTATTATTTTGACGAGTTAAAATATTCGCATTGAATTACATTAATATTTTAATTCAATTTATCTATTTTTTATCTAATTTGAATTAGTCAAAATTTTAAACATTACAGTAGAATATCTCTACCATAATGAGTTGGAGAGTGCCTCTCGGCACAACCAAGGGCCAAGAGGGTTCAAATCTCTTTTCACTCTAAAAGATGTATGCACCTCAAGAGATTTGATCCCTCTCGGGCTTGGTGGATACAAAATTAAAATGAATCTAAGATGGTTTAATTTCCCTCTTTAGAAAGGATATATTCCACATGAATACTATAGGTCAATACCATATACACACACTGAGTTACAATGTTTAGTTCATATAACATTAATATTTTTATTGAATTTGCCCACGGGGCTTTGGATTGACGGTGAATGGGTGCGCTGTTAAGGCACTCCTTGCAATAGGTCATCGGTTCAAATCCCCCGTGGGTACTTAGGTAGTATTAATTAGAAATAAAAATATTTTTATTGAATTCAATTTTTATTTATAGGATATTACATTATGTTACAACATCTCTACCATACAGGTTGCAAAACGCCTCTAGGCATAATTATTAATTTTATTTTATTTTTATAATTTTAATTATTGATATGTGTGCACCTCTTTTTAATTTATTTTATCTTATTTTATTTTTGACCAAGTCAAAACGTTTATGTTGACCGTACAACATAGTTGTCATAATAGGCTCAAGAGGACCCATGAGTTGCATAAATACATTCATGTCTTGACAAATGAGAAAAAATTCAACAATTTAGAGTCTCTTTAGAATGTTTCCACTTGTTTATCTAATAATTTTCCCAGTGGTCCCCTTTTCCTTTACCCCTTACCATTTTAATTTTCCCCTTATAAAGAACACCTCATCACCTTGTGAAAAACCCAAATTTCCTTTTTTCTTTTTTAAATTCACCATTTTTCCATATAGTCACATTATAACTCTTTATTATTATTATTATTATTTATTTATTTATTTATTTATTAGGAAAAATGGTAACTTTCCATTAATTTGAAAAATTACATGTAGTAGATGCCAGTGGCATATGCAGTCTGGTGGTCGTAGCCTTCCAATAGTAATCAAAAATCATATGACTGAAGCCATTTCAAAATAGGTATAGTTCTGAACATATATTACCATGCAGGGTATACTGATAAGTGTCTAAGCAGAAAAGTAAATATATACATAACATTGTCAAGTAGTTGTGATATAAACTGCTGATACAAAAAAAAAAAACTTAGGGCCTGTCAGCCCTTGGATATGCCCTATCAATGTAGGGTCAGTGATAGTATTGATATTGTTCATCTCCAATCTCTTCCATTATCAACCATAGGCCTCTGGGATGTGCCATAACCTCCTTGGATAATTTTTCAGTAGCCAGGTTACGTTCCCTGTAAATATGTTGACATGTAACAGAATTAAAATGTGATTTTAAAATTTGAATTTCATCAAATATGTTCCTAAGAGAATGCACATGGCATGCATTTGTGTTATTGAACCAATTGATAATAATTTTAGAATCACCAAATATATGTAAATGATTGCATGAATGAGCCAGTGCAAAATGCAAAAGATGTCTTAGGGAGATCAGTTCAACAAAGTTGTTGGTTCCCACTCCTAACCCAATTTGTATTTTGAAATGGTGAAATTCAAATAGGTGGAGTAAAATTCCCCCTCCACATCCTTGTGCTTGTGTTGCGCCATCGAAATAAGTCCATGATATAGAAAAATCAATATGTTCAAGAGATACTACATGGTTTGCTTGGGTGTGATCCTTGTCTGGTAATTCATGATAAGCAGTGATGATTTTAGCTGTGATGTGTGGCCATCTAGCCTCTTTTCCCCTAAAAATAATCTCATTCCTTGACAGCCAGATTGACCAGCAAAAGAGGAGAGGTAGACAATGCATTTTTGTATCGTCGCTTGCAACTCTCTAGATATCCCAAGCTTCAAATACAGATTGACCATGGCATTTGATAGTTTTGGAAATCATATCAAGGACTTGAATCTAAATCTGTGCAGTGATCAGGCAAGATAGGAACAAATGGTTGTTGGTTTCCTTTGCCTGTTTACAAAGCACGCACCAGTTCGGGCTGTGAAAAGATCGACGCATAAGGTTGTTTCCAGTTGGTGTCTTGTTCCAGATGACATTCCACATGAATAGCTTCATTCTCGGTGGCACTTTGAGCTTCCAAAGCTTTCCCCACCAGTCCAAAAGTACTAATGGTCTATGCGCGGAGTGGATGATGGGATAACTGACTTTCGGGGAGTATATGTCATGGTTAGTCGGTGTCTAGACGAGCTCGTCTATACCTTATTTTATACGAACATGGGATTCAGTCAAGGCATTGACATAACTTTCCCATTCTAGCTGCCATTGTTCGGGGATACCTAATTGCACCGCTGATGACCAAGCTTGCTCGAAAATGGCGTTGTTCTCCAGATCAGCCACATGTGCAATTACTTTGATATTCCTATGATTGAGAAATAGAATAAGGTCAGGAGGTAATCAAAACATATTCCCCCCTCTCGTCTAGGGGTCCAAATCTATGCGCACCATTGTACAATCATTGATTCGCCATGCTAACCCATTTCTGATAGTAGGAAAGGTGTGTAAAATTGCTCGCCAAACCATGGATATCCCAGTTCGCGACCAAGAGGGTAAATGGATCCAATCCATAAGATGATGAGGCCATATATATTTATGATAAGTGACTTCAGTCCAAAGATTTTTCGATGTGAGCATGATCCATCCCATCTTGGCAGCAAGTGCATGTGCAAAGGCAGATAAGTCCTTCAGTCCCCATCCACCCCATTTCTTGGGTAGTGCAATATGCTTCCAACCCACCCAGGCAAATGGTTTTCCCTCCTTATAACCATTCCAAAAGAATCTGCAACAAATCTTTTGAATTTGGGATAAGATTCCTTTAGGAATCCAAGTCAGTGACATCCAGTAAACTGGTGTAGCCTCCAAGATGGATTTAATGAGGACTAACCATCCAGCTCTGGAGAGGAATTTGTGGTTCCAATTGAGTAAACGTTTTTCAATCTTAACTACGAGCCGGATCCAATCGGTAATCCTGTAGCAAAGAGGTTTGATCTAGAAACCTAGATATTTGAGTCCATCCTCCAAATGATGGCTTTGATAAGAAAATTTTTGTTGTGCAAACCTTACCTCATGAGGAGAAGCATTAGAGAGAGTAATGGTATATTTTGAGTGGTTTGCTTCCATACCTGTGGCCCTTATGAAAAGGGTTAGTAAATCATAGAAGGTAGAGGTGTCCCTTATACTTCCATTAAGGAAAATGAGCATATCATCTACCAAGAGCAGATGAGTGAGGAAGCACTAATCATATATTTTGACTCCCTGAAGTCGCCCATCCTACTTGGCAGATGCAATGAGTCTGTTGAGACCTTCCATGATGATAAAAAATAGGAGATGTGAGAGCGGGCATCCTTGCCGAAGACCACACTCATCATGAAAGAAATTAGATGTTGAGCCATTAATGAGTACATTGAATGAGACCGAGGTGATGCAACACATGATCCAATCGATGTAGGGAACGGGAAAGCCCAAGTGTGTAAGAATCATTTTAATGTAGAGCCAATTGACTCAAATGAAAGCTTTAGCAAGATCAATCTTGAGGATGACCCCTTTTAGATTTTTAGTTTTCAGAGAATGAAGGGCTTCCTGTGCAGAGCCAATAACCTCATGGATTTGTCTATTATGGAGGAAAGCAAATTCCTTTGGTATATTTGAAAGGATAGGATGGGCTTGAGGCAGTTGGCTATGATCTTGTAGAGGTAGTTACAGAGCGATATAGGCCGGAAGTCATTGAAAAAAGAGGGGGAGTCAGATTTGGGAATAAGTGCAATGAATGTGGAGTTGATGGCCTCATACATATGCCCATATGACCTACATTCTTCTACCACCTTGAGTAAGTCTTGTCCAATGGTCTCATGAAAGGCGAGATAGAACTCAATCGTCTAGCCATCAGGTCCTGGACTCTTATCTTTTTTAAACCATTTTAAAGTGATTTCCATTTCCCCCATAGAGACAGGGGAGATGAGTTCCTCAGCCTCATCCAAGTCGAAAAACCTAAGGAAGTGTCTTGCAATCCGAATAATTTCAGTGAGAGAGGCACCAGGAGGGGCCTTGAATAGTTTTCGAAAGTGAGAGTTTCCAAGGTGAGACAACTGATTATAGGAGGTTGTCAATCCCCCATCCTCCATGGGCATGTTCCAAATAGTGTTGCTGGATTTTCTTCCCTTAGCAAAGTTTTGGAAGAACTTTGTATTATCATCGCCTGCTTGTAACCATACAACCCGAATCTGGAGGCGCCAGGTTTCTTCCCTCTCCCTCAGGATCTTTGATCGATGCTCTTCCAACTCAATGAAGTGGAACCTTTCCTCCACTGATGTGAATCCCTGACCCTATTCATCCAACAAATTAGCAAAAGATTGTTTGATAGTGCTGAGGGTTTGTTTATCCCGGTCTCTTTTTTCCTTGGCCCATAAAATGGATAGTCTCTTAATCTCAATGAGGCTGGCACAAACTCCCTCCACCATGGTTCTCCCTGAGGTTGGTGGGTGACATAACCAAAATCCAGTGACCAATTGAATATATGAGGGGTTTGATAGCCAAATAGAGTTGAATGTAAAAGGTGCCCTTCACTTCTGAGTAGGGTCAGAGATCTCCATGAATATAGGGGAGTGGTCTGAAATTCCTCCAGATCCAACCCATTTTCTGTAAAGAGATATTCTGTGCAGCAGTGCATCCTTGATGAGGAAGAAATCCAGGCACCTGGCCAGGGAAACCTCCCCAATTTTGCGATTGCGCCAGGTGGGTTGTCGGTTAACCATTAGAATGTTCATCAAATGATGTTGTTCTAGGAGCTGCTCCATTATATCCGATAAAGGATTCACCTGAGCATTGTTCCCCCACGATTCTCCAAATCTAATGGAGAAGTTCAGGTCACCACCCAATATGATATTATCAAAGTTGATAATGGAGAGATTTAGCAAATGGTTCCATAAAAAATCTCTGTTGTGAGAGGGACCATATATATTGAAAATCCTGAGATCCATGCCCAAGTCCAAGGAAAAAATATCCATGTCGATGAATCCTGCACCACCCCATGAGGCCTTGAGGTGAATAGTGCGGGGGTTAAACCCAAGGGCCAACCCACCCGATCAACCCATGACATCAAGTGACAGGAAGGTCCATCCCAGTTTCAGTGATTGAAGCACATGAGAAATATGGTCAGCCAACGCCAGGGTTTCTTGTAGAAAGATAATGTCTACAGGCTCAGATTCAAATAGTCATTTGAGGGCTAGATTTTTGGGAGAGCTAGCCAAACCCTGATAGTTAAAAGAGAGGCACTTCATGGGGGAGACTTTGGGAGGGTAGTCTGAGCTCTAATTACCCGATCAAGAGATGATTTTTTTCCTGATGCCACTTCTACCCCGGCTAGTAGGATGGCCTTTGACAAATGGGATTTGTACCCTCTGGTGGATTTTGTAGCGTAGGAGGGGGATAACAGGCCCAACCCGGAGGTATCAATGCACACAGGAGGGTGTGGGAAGTGGGAACGAGAGTTGTATGAGTGCGGGGGTCCATGGATGGATGAAGACGCAACAGAAGAGGATTGTTCTGAGGGAGGGAAGGAGGGAAGGGTAGTCGAGTTAACCGGAAGGTGTGAGACAAGGGGGCAAGGGATGGAGAGAGGAGTGAAATCTAAAAAAGATGCAGATGCAAAATGCATATGAAGTGCAGAGCATGTAAGAGTAGATTCAAAAATAGAGATAGGAAGAGGAGGAGTACCCGAGGTTCGAGCAGCCTCGACAGCAGCCCTTGATCTAGTCATTGGTGGGGAGGGAGGGCGGGGAGTGCTCGAAGTAGGTAGATGAGTCGCAACTCCATTCTTTCGCAGTGGTGTGTTAATAGGAGGAGTGTGCCTAAGTATAGATGCTAATGCCCTAGCTGCAGCACACTCTGCTTCCTTTGTAGGGTTTGTGTACTTATGAACTAGGGGGCACTCCTTATAGAGGTGCCCAACCTTGTGGCATCTGAATGGGACTCCTTCGTAGTCTAGGATTTGATTCCTGGTGAAAATTTTCCATCGCAGTGTGATTTTTTTCCTCTAATCCTTCTCTGGTGTCCAGATGGACTAGAATGCACACCGAAGACCAGTTGCCAGATTTGATATATGATCTGTCGTAGTCCACGTAGGTGCCGAGTGCATTGCCTATGCGAATGAAAATTTTGTCAGACTAGTATTGTAAGGGGAGACCGCACAACCTAACCCATAATGGTCCTACACCTATCTATTCCCTCTCTGGATTGAAAAGAGGGCTCCAACGCTTTAGCATGTCCGGTGCCATTTCAATGTGCTAATATCTGGAAAGAGCCCAGTTGGTATAATCCTCCTGCACAAAGTGGAGTGAAAACCATCCTTGAACTAATGTTTGCACCTCAGGGAGATCCTTGAAGATGTTTCCCCATATCTCCTTGACCTAGAGTCTGAGCCTCTTAGCAGAATAGGCACGACCCCAAACCCTACCAATGAGCACCTTGCCAACCGTGTCGACAAATTCCTCCATTTTTAACCCTTCCCCAAATTTCAGGGTCAGGTCCTTGCTAATGGCCTTCATGCACTTGATTTTCCTCTTACCTGATCATGGCGCAGTCGAATGATCCTGCAAGGGGTCTGGAGAGCCCTAGTTCTCCTATTGGGAGTGTTGAGCTGAGTGCCTAACTTTTATGACCGAGGTTTTGAAGCAGCCAGAGGGGATGGAAGAGGGTTTTGTCACTGCTACAGAGGTGGAAGGAGCAAATGGCTTAGGCAGGTTGTGTTTAGGCGTTGAGATGAAACCAACCAAGGAGGGAAGCACGAAAGGAGGCAGATGAGACAAATCCCTTGAAGGCGATGGCTCAAAAGGAGGGGAGGATGACGAGCAAGCAGTTAACAGGTGTAGATTTCCTGGTGAGAGCGGAGGACAGTCGAGATCCGGGGAATCAATGTAGAGGGTGGTGAAGGGGAGACTGAAAGGTGATGGTCCGGGGAGAGTTACGGCGGGGGGAAAATGGAAAGGAGTAGAGCAGATAGTTCCTGATGATCAGCATTCGAGAAAGTTGGCGTAGGGTTAGGGCTTCACCAAATACAGACATAGGGGTTAGGGTCAGCAAAGTAATCCACTTCCTCTAGCTCCATGTCCGACATTTTGTAGTAGCCTTGGTGGAAAAATGAAAAGCAACGATGACAGACGATGATCACGAAGAGCAGCCAGTGATTGACAGAAAGCGACAACGTGAGTCTACGGAGTTCATGAGGTTACTACATAACGAAGAAGCCCTATTTATATTATGTGCTCGGAGTAACCCTAACTCTTTATTGTTATTTATTTATTTCTTCAATATCTATATATTTTAATATTTTTTCCTTCACTAAATTTATTTAGATAAGTATATATAACTAAATAAATATTTAATATTAAATGCAATAGTAATAATTTAATTTTAATCTCATGGCTTAATTAGATATAAAACCCTAAAAGTTAAAAGTATTTTATCAAGTGCCTTAATTAGTGGAAAATCTCAACTTTTCCACTTAATCTTTTAAGGATAAGTCGATTTTCTATCTTAATTAACTAATGTATTTATTTATTTATTTGAAGTTTTTATTTTTTACTTTGTCTTTAAATAAGCCAAAACCTTTGGAGGAGAGGTTTGGATGGTCATAGTTTTAATAAATGATATGTCCATATATTAACTTTAGGACCTTATAAAATGTATATTAAATAAATGTTTTTTTTTTTTAATTTCTTAAAAAATTCTATGCATGTTTATTTTGGAATGATGTTTCATAATTTTAATGTAATTATTAATAACTAGTATGTGAATGATAGAGATTGAAACATTAAGAAATATTTATGAAATTGTTTAAAAGGTAGTGGCACACAAGGTTGAGAGTTATTTTAAAAGTACTTATGTTTATATATATATATATATATATATATATATATATATATATATATATTCTTTGGTATGTGTTATTGATAAACCATGGTATCCGCCCATTATATTGTAATAAATCATATTTATAAGTTAATAATCTTAGAATAATACAACTAAATATCTTGTGACATATTTTTTAAATGTATATATGTTTAATGGCTATTAATTATTTTAGTAATTATCATTAATAATAATTTAAAAGTTTAGTTGGTTTTTATGTATTGTTTTTTTCTTTTTTGTTTTTTTTTTAATATAGGAAATATAAGATTTCTAATGATGTAGTATTTTAACTCCTATCATTAGTTGATATGTATCAATATTTACCTACTATTTAATTGATATGCTATATTAATATTTGTTTCTTATTATATTGTTATTTTTATTAAAATAATTTTATGAGAAAAGTGATAAAACTTGACCTTATACATATTTATCAATATAAATTAGAGTGGCCTTCCATAAATTTTATTTCATTAGATAAATGAAATATTTCTGAAAAATATTTAGTTTATCTTCCTAATTACTGTGATATTTATACAAATAAAGAGAGTGAATATTAATTTGAAAGGAGATTATTCTAGCAACAAGCACATGAAGAAATATATGCTCTTAACCATTGGACCGGTTTGGGAGCAATTTTTAATGAAAAGTTACTAGTGTTTCATTAAATCAATAAAATATTTACATCATAAAGTATTTTCTCATTATTTGTTTTATTTGGGTGAATAGTGAAGTGATGTGAAGTGATCTTTGATCTGATAACTTGATATATATTGCAAATATAATTATGTTTTATTTTGTAATTTATATTTAATTTTTCGTATTTATAAAAATATATTATGAAAATGTTTCTATTATATGTAAAATAATTTGTTTATAGATAATGCTAACCAAACACTATCTTTTAAGTAGTATAGTATTTATAACAATTATTCTCCAAAACTAGATGCAAAAATAAATCTCTTATCAAAATATGTTAACATGATCTTGCACATCTTATGGTTTACTAGATGAATAGTGTAGGTCAAATCAATACATTATTTTATTGTTATTGTTAGTATTTTTTAAGAAAAAAGGTAACCCTTGTATTTACAATGTCAAATGATTGAAGATAATCTAATAATAAGGAGTTCTACAAGAATACTAGATTTAGTCAAATTTCTTTAATGCATGTGGCAAAATTTTGTTATAAATTTTACACAACACTTTCGTTATAACTCTCTCTCTCTCTCTCTCTCTCTCTCTCTCTCAAACACACACACATAGGTATATAGTGCTACAAATAATGCGCACACGCACACACAGACACACACAAACACACACACATATAGATGTGTGTGTGGGGGTAGGGGGCAATAATGGTGGTGGGGTGGAGAAAAATCCATGAGATGTACTCTAGTTGGTTTGTGTGGGGTTTAGTCACAATCATGTTAGTGGTTCAAATATCATGGTGTTAGATGATCCAAAAATAAATATTATCATAGGTTATTTTTTTTTGCTGAGGCAAGAGTAGAACCTTCTATTTAGTAAAAAAAAGAAATATTGTACAAAGGCTAAACATACAACTAACCGTTGGATCCTGAGCCAAGGATCCAATGGAAGGGAGACAATTCGGGTGGCCAAGAAGCACACCGTTTAACAAGCATATCAGACCCGATGAGCACAGAAAACCGCAATTGATAAATCTATCGGGTCCATTTTTTACATATCTTTCGTGCTAGTTCACCTCCCGAAATCCACTAGATGCTCGCTACACCAAAAAGATCGCACTAGCAGCACGAAAGTTAACCTTAGTTCCGGACCCACCAACAAGCCTGATTAATCCTGGCCGTATAATGACCACAGTGGATCCAACGGTCACAAAACATATCGCATGGCCCAACCTTACCGAAGATTACCACGCGATGAGGGCGGTATTGCCTCCCCACCCTGAGCCACGTGTTGGAAGGTGAGTGGAATCGCTTCCGAAGAAGAAAAACCGCTACCAGCTTGAAAGTGGTGCGATACATCGGAAACCATTTCGAGGGCGGTAAAGCTGCCGCTGGCCAAGAAAGCGGGGAATAGCTGTTGCTGTGAAAGACTGTATTCCGTCGCCTTGGCCCAAAGAAGAAGAGGAACCCTGATTCCCGCCAATCCACTGAAACTTCTTGTACGCTGATGCAAAACATAGACCTGCATACCCAAAACTTCCTTGCTTGTATCATTACTCTACATAAGGGTCAACCCGATCCCATTTCTATGGCCCTGTTTCGATACTCCCTGTAGTCCTCTTCCACCTAACTAAAACATTGCTCCCTTAATCTGTTCTGTGGCATATCTCGCAAGATCAACTTGACTATGTTTTTAGTGCAAGCCACACCCTGATTGGCCAGAACGTCCACTAGCTTACTGGCTGTCTCCGCACATGATTGAAACTCATTGTGCATAAGTCTAGGAGGTGAAATTGAATCCTTTGAAAGACCTGTATTAGCCTCCAATGTCTTGAGACTTTTTCTGGCTCTGTACCACAACAAATTCTTTTAACCAAGTTAATGATCAGCTCAAAATCAGCTTCAATAATAATGTTCTAGAGATTGTCTTGCTTAAGGAAATCTAGACACTGTTCAAGCGCCATTAATTCCGCCATATTGTTTGTAGCTCTTCCCAGATGGAAATGGAAAATGAAAAGCATGCAACCACTTTCATCTCGTAGCACTCCTCCGAAACCAGCAAGACCTAGGTTGCCTTTAGAGGCCCCATCTATGTTGAATTGTAGAAAACCCTAAGGGGGAGGATGCCAATAATCTGGCTTATTGGGCTGATTTATAACCTTCCTATCCATTCCCTGAGGAATAAGTCCCTGCATATTCAGCTGACCAAGTATCTGCTTCTCCTTTTCTGAAGGTGGATTTTTGGGGTAGTTGCACACAAGGGTGTCGACCGTCTCTTTGAGCTATCTTAAAATCTGCTCAAAAATGTGTTGGGTGGTGCTGTGAATATTTTTGAAGATTCTATTGTTCCTTTCTTTCCAAACATTCCAAATTATGAAGCTTGGACTTAAAACCCAAGCCAAGCGAAGAAACTCATACTCAGAAAAGTTTTGTCTCCAGTTATTTAGGGTGTTGGTAATGCTTTCTTTGTCCCTGTCCATCTATTGGAAAATTGTAGCAAAAGAGTCCCACAACCTAGAGGTAAAGGTACAGTCATTGAGAAGGTGCTCCATTGTCTCCTCTTGGGCTTCATAGAGCTGGCATCTAGAAGGTCCTAGAACACCCCTCTTCCTAATATTTTCCCAAGTCAAAATTTTCTTGTGATGAACCAACCACATGAAGAGTTTGATTTTCATCCAACCTTGATGCTTCCACAGGTTCTGCCAAACCCTGTCCCGAACATGGGAATCTAGCTCAAGGAAAACCTTCTTGGCTTCCTTAATATTGAAGGTGCCTTCTTTATTGTTGCCCCATCTGAGTTGGTCATGCCCCTCTAAAACTAGAATCTTCCTTTGTTCCAGAATTCGCATTAATGCCTCTGTTTTTGCTTTCAAGGGGTTGTCAGCCCCAAGTTCTATATTCTTCCAGGTTCTCCATTTGTCTTCTAGACTGGGGTGTTCCCAAAAATCTTTAACCCTGAGAAGCCCTTTGGTGTCCATTTCTTTCTTTAGGTCCAACAAGTCCTCTCTTAACAGTGTAGGTTCTTGTTGCCATCTATCCTCCCAGAACAGAGCAAGGTCCCCTTCTCTAATTTCCCAGAAACTGTTTTTCTGCACTAATTCTCTATTCTCCCAGGCCTTATTCCAAATGTGGGATCCTTTTATGATTCCCGTCATCCTTATGTGATATTTCTCTTGCCAAGTGCTGGCATATTTTTCTTTCCATACATGAGCCCACTGAGCCTTTGGATCCTTTACCCAACGCCACCATAATTTTGCCCCTAAAACCTTGCTGAGTACATCTGGATCATCCAGCCCAAGGCCCCCATGGGATTTCAGTTTGCAAAGCTTGTCCCAGGCGACCAAGGCCCATTTCTTTCTCTCCTCCCCCTTACTCCAAAGGAAGTCTCTTTGAATAGTTCTCAATTGTTGTAAAACTCCCTTTGGAGCTGGAAGTGCTGAAAGCATAAAAATGGGGATGGATTGCAAAACAGCTTTTGTAAGCACCAATCGTCCTGCCAAGTTTAAAGATCTGATAGTCCATTTTCTGATTTTATCCTGCATCTTATTGATTATCGGCTCCCAGATGTTTTTGTGCAGAGGTTTATCAGTAAGAGGAACTCCCAGGTACTTGGAAGGAAGGACCTCCCTTTGAAAGCCTAGAATTCTGGAAATGTTTCTCTGAATAGAAATATTAGTATTAAAGAAAAAAATCTTAGATTTAGACCAATTTACCTCCATACCTGTGGCCATAGCAAAGTCACGTAGGATTTTCTTATAAGCAAGAGCTTCTTTTACCGTGGGAACTCCCTGCAGCATAGTATCATCAACAAATTGTTGATGGGACAAGGATTGTCCATTTTCAGAAAGTTGGATACCCTTGATATAACCCCTTTCTTTCGCATGCTTGATAGATCTCCCAAGTCCTTCCATCATGAGGATAAAAAGAAAGGGAGAGAGCGGGTCTCCCTGTCTGAGACCTCTTGAGGGAGTAAAGGTCTTGGAAGGAGAACCATTGACCAATATTGAAAAGCTAGAAGAAGTGACTAGTGCCATAACCCATCTTACCCAATTATGATCAAAGCCAAAGGCTAGAAGGACCTTCCTAATATAGGTCCAATTCAGCTTATCATAAGCTTTGGCAAGGTCCAGTTGCATAATCATTCCCGCCTTCTTATTGCTTAACAATGAATGCACCACTTCATGTGCTTGAATGATATTATTGAGAATTTGTCTACCCTCCACATAACCTGATTGCTCCACTGACACAAGAGTAGGGAGAAGGGGTTTGAGTCTATTGGTGACAACTTTGGATATAATTTTATACACCACATTGCACAAAGCTATGGGCCTAAACCTGTCTGGAGTCTGAGCATTATCCTGTTTGGGGATCAAGGAGATGAAGGAAGTATTGAGCGCCTTCAGAATGGTTCTATTCATCCTAGAATCCTCCACCACATTCATAATATCTTGTTTAACAATGCTCCAACAGGCTTTGAAGAAATCCACATTGAAACCATCAGGGCCTGGCGCTTTGCCATTCTGCATTTCCTTAACTACTTCATTGACCTCTTCTTCAATCACTGGCTTGTTGAGATTGAAATTATCCTCTCTAGATACTAGCCTAGGTATATGCCTTGTTAAGTCCCTAATAAAGTGTTCTCTGTCTACAGTGGTCTCCTTTGCTATACCTTGAAAGTGTTGTACTAACACAGATTCTATTTCTTCATGGTACTTGTGCAGATTACCTCTATCATCTTTGATTAAAGAGATCCTATTATGGGATCTGTTCGCCATGGTGGACCTGTGGAAAAATTTGGTGTTCCATTCCCCTTCTTTTAGCCACTGAACTCTAGATTTTTGTCTCCAATATATTTCTTCTTGTTTGCATAAGTTCTCCCAGTCTTGATGAAGTTTGGTGACTTGGTCATCTCTGACTCTATCAAAGCCCTCAGTAATAAGAGTTTGATTGAGTGTTTGCATCTTATCTTCAACCTCTTTTTTTGCTGCAAAAATATTGCCAAATTCCTTCTTGCTCCAGTCTTTGAGTCCGAGCTTGATGTGTTTTAGTCTTTTGTGAAGCACAAACATACTTGTTCCCTGAATGTGTAGATCCTCTTCCCACCATCTTGCTATGTTACTGATAAATCAGGGTGGGTAAGCCAAATATTCTCAAATCTGAAAGACCTGTTCTTGGGGGTGCCTATGCCCTGTACCTCCAGTTGTACAGACCAGTGGTCTGATCCACCAAAGGGGAGAATTCTCACTATGATTTCCTTGTCTGTGAGCATAAGGTCCTCATAAATTATGAATCTGTCTAATTTTGAGGCTACTTGTGACTCCCCTCCTCTCTTGTTGTTCCAAGTAAAGAGGCCATCATTCATATCAGTGTCAACTAGCTTCATATTATCTATGAAAGTTAGAAATGTTGTAGAGTATTTATTTAAAGATCTTGTTCCCCCTTTTTTTCCGAAAGTTATTTGATCATGTTGAAGTCCCTCCCCCCATTATCCAAGGAATTCCTGCATGTCTATCTTTGAGTTCTACAAGAGAATCTAGAAATTTGAGTTTTTCATCCAGTCTTTGTGGACCATAGACATTCGTGACCAAATACGTCATGCTGTCTCCCACAGGCTGTATAACCACTGATAAATAATTTCTAGATGCCTCAACATCTATTATGCCAATCTTTTGGGGGTTCCAAAGAGTGAGTATGCCTCCAACTGTATTATCTGCTTTAACTTCTAGAAACTCAAATCTGTTGAGCCATTTACTATTAATTTCTTTGATTTTTTGAATGGAACATTTAGTTTCCTGGATAAAGATCATATCCGGAGCTTCTTGTTTCATTCTATTGCTAAGTAATCTTTGTTTCCTTTTATTACCTAAACCTCTAATATTCCAAGATGTGAACTTCATTATTAAAGATTTGTAAAGGAGTAACTGGATAGGTCTTTCATCTTACCTGAATCAATCATTAGCTTTCCACATTCCATCAGTAGCTCATTCTACTTTTTCCTACCTCTTTTCTTTCCTGGGTATCTGGGAGCTAGTCCTGGTGTGGTTTTCATAGTTTTCACTCCTTCATTGCCCGACCTTTCATTGTTGTTTTGCTTTTCCATCCCTTTGTCCTGAGTTTTCCATAGGAACAACTGTTGTACTCTGTTGAACTCTTCTTGAGGTAATGAGTCTACCCCTCCCATGGTTCCCTGTTTCAAGAATCCTTCCAGATCTAGGTTTTCTCTATCCAGAATCTCCTGCAGTTCTTGATCATCAGTTTCCATCTCACTCTGAGTCATATCTTGATCCATTTCCTGTTCTTCATCATTCAACCTTGTTTCTTTCTATTTGGTTGCATCCTGTGCTTGTTCCCTATCTTTTTCTCTCTCCTTTGCCCCTAAGTTTCCTTCCATTACCTGATCTTCGTTTGATATTCCTTCCTCTTCTTCGAGAACTTGGAACCTGTTCAGATTGGCTTGTTGATTTTCTGTTTGTTGTTGTTTTGGCCCCCTTTTTCCCCCTTTTCCTCTATGTCCCACTTTGTGAAAGCTTTCATTGTCTTTCATTGTGGTTGCTTTACTTCTGTTCTCTGTTTTGCTGAGAGGGCAGTCTCTAAAAAGGTGCCCATGCTCATGGCACCTGTGACATCTAAAGGGAATATGTTCATAATCTACTGTTTGCACCCATTCTTCATCAAAAACTTCCAAGATGACCTCATCTGGTAGGGCTCCTGATAGGTCCATCTCGACACATATTCTTGCGAAGGAGGTGTATTTTCCCCTTCTGGTGGCCTCAGAGGCTTTAACAAAACGCCCTAGTTTATTTCCTATGGCAGATAGTGATTCTATTTGCCAGTAATCAAGAGGTAGGGAGTAAAGTCTTACCCAGACCGGAACCGAAGTGAAAGTTTCTCTCTCCGGGACAAAATTCATCATCCACGGCCGCATGTAGAGGCCCGCTGCTGCATAGAAGTAGGGTCCTCCTTCAAACACCCTATCTTTATCCTCAATATTTGTGAAGACCACAGTGAAGAAACCCTTTGACCCAAGGTGTAGGTCTATGCTTCCTTTCAGTTTCCAATGGTATTTAATCCATGCTTGTAATGCCTTTTCAGTGGGCCATAATCCCATGAATTTGCAAATGATAGCATAGGTCCGCATGTGATCCCTGTGTGCCTATAGGGCAGGATCATTTAAAACTACTCTGGGAGTGACCTCAGCCTTGGGTTTGCAAGGCCCCTTTTGTGCCTTGTTTTCTACTCCCTGTTTTTTGTCTTCTTCCTCATTATCTTTCATGCTGTTGTCCTCTCTTGGTTTGGTAAAGTTCTGATGCTCTTCCGGATTCTTGTTCCATTATCCTGAAGGCCCTCTGACATATTCTGAAGGTTTCTTGCCTCTGCTGGCCAATGTCTGCCTGTAGGAGGGAGTGGAGCTCCCCCATTACGCGTCTCCATGGTGCTCAGAAACCTGCAACCCTAGGTATTCTTCCTCTGTTCGCTGTTCTCCCTCCTCGTCCCAATCAACTCCGTATTTTTATCTATCTTTCAATATTATCATAGGTTATTAAGTTAGAATAAAATAATTATTAATTTAAGATATTAAATTAATAATTATTAATATAGAATATTTAATTATTTAATGGAGACATTTAGAATTATTATATTGTTGTAAAATATATTACTCTACAAATGTGTTCTATCTTAGGCTCTATTTTAGGAGAATAGTTAGTAAGATTGTTTGAATAACTTTTATTGTAAGTGGACACTTGTTATTGCATAAGTGATCCATAATTAGAGGTAGTTAGGACATTGAGCTTATAAATATCTCATTGCAAGAGTGTTTGGTTGTTCAAGTGTAAACTCTTCCAAAATCAATATGTAATTGTTTTTTTCTGATTAATAAGTCTAAGGACACTTCTGTCATTATTGTGGTATCAGAGCTCCAGTAATGTTGCAGCTGATGTGAGGAGGAGATTCCAGCTCTACAAGTTTTTTAAAAAATCCATTGAATTGATTAGCAAATGATGGGTATGAAAATTGTCCAGTTTATATTTTAGTTTAATTTCATATTTTTATAAATAAAAAATTAGATCATTTGAGGTTTTCATCAAAATGAATTGTTTGCCACACCAATCTATCCTGTATCGATTTGGATAAATGGAATTTAGTACTGTTGACAATTCACAAAATCGCAATCGTTGGAATAACGCATCATAAGGAGGAGTTTCCACGAGCCTTGCTGCAATAATAACACGAAAGACGAATCAAACGAAGTCCGTTAAATTTGCACTTGCCACTATTTCTTTTTGTTATTGTTTTGTGTGGTGTGTTCATTGGTTTTAGCAGTGAACACGAGACTCTGCTACTTTTTAGTGGGTTTCGGCCTGTAGATGTTCCTTGCTCACAATGCAATGCCTGCAATTGCAGAAATTCCGTCTGAATTCCATTGGGGCTGAATACGCGAAATTCACTTAAGCTGGGAAGTGCCTGGCCATAATCGGGAATCGAACATGAGCTGATTATTTCCCAAGAATCTGTATAACTCTATCCACTGCTGAGACGTTGTGTTTTGTTGCGCCAGTAGATCCTTCATTGTAACTTTGTGTTGAATCTGCAATAGCGTTACCAATCAAATCACAATGATATATATAATCAGAAACAGGGTATACACTCTGCATAGTTGTCTTGTTGCCTTCAGGCTCTACGATTGAGCTTGTATTCAGTCATTGAAATTGCTACGAGTAAGGTTCATGGTTCCCTTGCCTGAGCATGGAAAGATAGAGGGTAGACGCCCAAGGTGGCTAAACAAGACAAGAAGAAATAGCCGAGAGGCCACACTCACAAGTGAATCATCGTGGTTACTTTTGGAAAGAAGTGAGGGCGCAAACCTATTTGCAACATATTTTATTTTTGATTTTGAAGTCGTGAGTGAAAAAAATAAAGGAGGGTTTAATATTAATTAAAAATTTGTATTTTGGTAATAGGATTGTTTTAATTTTATTTTTTATTTTTATTTGGGAGAAATAAGGTGTGAGGGGTTATTTATGAATATTTGGGATAGTAAATTTTGTAAATTTGTGGAGTAATAAGGTGATTTTATTTGTAATTTTTTTTATATATGGAGAGATAAGTGTGACATTGTAACTCAAAGTAATTTTACTTTGAGGGGGGCAACAATTTTTTTTTTTACCAGGTTTTGCAAGAGCATCATTGTAAAAGTCAAATTTTGAAAGTTACCTTGTAAATATTTGAGAAATTGACTAGATCCAAGTGCAAAGCTCAGTCATTTTTCTCCTGTTTCAATGACTATACGAAGGTCAAGGACAAGCCCCAATAGATATTTTTTGCGTAGAGTGTTGCGTGTTGCGTTGCCCATCTTGATATTTTTTTCTGAGCCTGATTCTTAGTGCGAAGCTCCAACACTACAATGTCAAAGTTGATTAATTTGTTTTCTGATTCCGACAAACTTGAAGGTACAAAATCTTATAAAACATGGCAACGCCTCATCAAAAGCACTCTCATTTATAATGAATTGTGGCAGGGTATATGTGATGGTGATATTAAGCCAAATAAACCCATACATGCAACTGCACTAGAAAAATGGGAAGTTAAGAATGCCAAAGCATTAGCTCTCATTAAATCTTCTATCAATGATGAAATGTATGTCCATATAGAAAATGATACAGATGTGTGGTCTGCTTTGAGAACTTTTAAAGAATTCTTTGTGAGTGAATTTGGGATCAAGATAATTTGGTAGGTTGTGCACAATGGAAAGTGTTTGCAAGACATTTTAGGATATGGCTTCAGTTCACCCACCTAATAAGGGTTCCTCAATTAACTTCACTAGTGTTTCCTTTTATTTTCCCTCAAAGTTATATATATGGTATTTGTGTTATGTATTTGAGGGTGTTTAAGTATATTTTATTTTTAAAAAGTTATTTTTATTCACTAGTTTCCCCTCTTGCATCAATAAGGTCTAAGTTGGGAATTCTCATTCACTTCTTCTGGAAGCCGAGGTTTTCATTTGTTTCAGCTATGAAGTAGAATATCTCTTTGTAATTTAAACCCTCCCTTTTCTTCTTGGTCGTCAGACTAGGTAGTGTGTAATATAGTTAATATACCTTTAACCCTTCTCACTAACAAAAATGGTTTTGTGACAATGCTAGAATTCCTGGCCAATGGATAATTTATTCTTATGTAAATTTGTATAACCAAAACCCTTTCATTCTCTCTCAAAATTTGTTGGAATTTTCTCCTTTTATATTCATTTATTCTACTAATGTGGTTGTTTGTCCTATTATAGGTTAGTCCACACCTTATGATACGAGGGTTATTGGAAGGAAAAGGGTTAGGATTTTCACATGTCGATTCTCTTTAGGTACCCAATTTCCCGTTAACTTATTTTATTTTGTTACTTCTAATGCAAGGCTATTGTTATAAAATTGTTGAATTTTGTTTCATTATCGCTTTGGCTAGCCATGTGGCTTAATTACACTTTCCACTAGAAAATTTATATAATGATATAAATATGCCTTGGTAGAAAAAATGGTATGGCCATTCGATTTCGACTATTTTTTAATATGGTTGTTTTGCTAGCATGGAGGTAAGTAATTTATTTAACTGTTTGGTTGATTGGATTCTTCACAACCATAATTTAAAATTACAACTAATAAAATATGTTAATTTACCAAACAGTAAAATTTAAATTGATTGAATTAACACAAACTTGAATTCAACATTTTTACTTTAATTTAGCTATATTTAAAGTGGAAGTTATTAGCTACTATGCAGTAATTGTTTGTATTTTCATTGTATATAGTAATACATGTTTGTTTATACATCACAATTTCTTACTTTTTAAACCATTTTCTGCTAGAAAATTTCCTCTCTTTAGAAGATTTCATGACCTTTACCAAAATAAGATACCTAAGAATGATGCTCTTGCTTCAACATTAAACTAATATTTTAATTATAACTTTGAACTAAACTCATAATTTGATCATTTAATTAAAAAAATCAGTAATTTAGAAAATAACCTTATATTATTAATATACTATAAAGAGTCCTATCACATAAACATTGAATTCATATTTTGGTTGTTAGGCTTTGAAGTAACCATAGCTTATCAGCATCGCCTATCAGTCTTGCAAGTTAGGAGGAGGATGCACATCTAAAGAATTCCAATAGCCATCATTGCCTTCAATTTCTTAGACATTTTCATTGTGGATTTGTATATTTAACTGGTCTACCTCCTTCTCAGTTCTTTTAAAATCTTCAATCATTTTTCCCTCGCTGTAATAATCACTTTCCATATGTTTGTTACTATTTTCATTACTTTCTATTTCTATCATTAATAATCACTTTCCATATGTTTGTTACTATTTTCATTACTTTCTATTTCTATCATTGTTGCTCCTAAATAGCTATAATTCAGTCGATGCCCTGCATACGGAAGCATGAGCATACCGGAGCATTAGTGGCGTGGATAAGGCTCGCCTGCAATATAAATAACGTACAACCCCTCAGATCTAACCAAAAGAAAACCACGTATTGAGAACATCCACAAAAGCAAATCATGGAAAGGAAAAGTACTATAAATATCACAGAAGGTATCCTCCCAAAGTACTATAATCATTATATACTAAAAACATATCAAAGAAATAACTGTTATACATCCAAACCTATCCAAATCCAACTGTTTAAAATGTAGGTTTAAACAAACCTTTGTTTTATGATTTGCATCTTATAACTAGGGTAATAACTATGTATAACTATCGGTAATAACTATGTATTTTATGATTTAGAAATTAAAACAAATTAACAAAGCAAAGCATGACATGAGGGGAAGAAAATTAAATAATATAACTTGTTATGTTATTTAATATTAGTTTAAATTTAGAAAACTTTATATTATAGAAACACTATTTAAATAGAAAATATTATTTCACCAATTATCTCACCTAATATGATATTAATTTCTGGATTACTTAAGATTATAGTACTATTAAGAAAATGATAATCTTTATTTACTAAAATATATCAAAGAATATAATTTCTATGTAATTAAACTTTTACGATAATCTCTTACTTATTTTTTCTTTCCTCTACAAATTGCAGAATGCCAAAGAATCTCTTTGGAGCCTTCTTAAGAGAAACATTCTTCCCTTAAACCAATATAGATACGTCTTGAATCGGAATGGCCAAGAAAGATCATGTATGGAGTTAAGATGAAGATGGATCTAGCCTTGTGCTCTTGCTTTCCATATTGGATTTCTCAAGCCTTTTTATATGATTCATCATCCAAAATACCATTAACAAGTACTACACACTATGCAATACTATGAGCTTGTAAACCAGGATAATTTTACAATCTAATATAACTTTATTGTTTTACAGTTAAAATTATAACTAGTCTATGTCCATAACTCTAGATCTACTAGCCTAAATCCATAATAATTCCAGATCTACCAAGAATCGAGAGGGATCAAAACTCTTTTTCACTCTAAAAAATATTTGCATGTCAAGAGATTTGATCCCTTTCAAGGCATCGTAGATCTGAAATTAAGATGGATCTAGGCTAGCTTAATTTTTCCTTTAAATAGGCCATATTCCACATGCACACCATGAGTCAATACCATGGTTTTTAATACCATGGATCAATACCACAGGGCATTTTTTTATTATTATTTGATTTTTATAAGGTATTTTTATTTTGTTACATTTTTTATTGTTTCGTTTGTATTATTTTGACGAGATAAAATATTCACATTGCATTACATTAATATTTTATTTTAATTTAATTTAATTTATCTATTTTTATCTAATTTGAATTAGTCAAAATTTTAAAGATTTTTTATTATTATTTGATTTTTATAGGGCATTTTTATTTTGTTATATTTTTTTATTATTTCTTTGTATTATTTTGACGAGTTAAAATATTCACATTGAATTACATTAATATTTTAATTTAATTTATCTCTTTTTATCTAATTTGAATTAGTCAAAATTTTAAACATTACAGTAAAATATCTCTACCATAATGAGTTGGAGAGTGCGTCTCAGCACAACCAAGGTCCAAGAGGGTTCAAATCTCTCTTCACTCTAAAAGATGTGTGCACCTCAAGGGATTTGATCCCTCTCAGGCTTGGTGGATCCAAAGTTAAAATGAATCTAAGATGGTTTAATTTCCCCCTTTAGAAAGGATATATTCCACATGAATACTATAGGTCAATACCATTGGTCATTATTATTATTATTATTATATATAGAGAGAGACACACACACACACTCAGTTACAATGTTTAGTTCATATAACATTAATATTTTTATTGAATTTGCTCATGGGGCTTTGGATTGACGGTGAATGGATGCGTTGTTGTCATCAAAGAAGAATATTCTAGAGAAAACTCTTAGTCACAAGAAATCAAGGAAGAAAGAAACAACTCTCAAAACAAGCAAGGAGAAAGCCCACCCCAACAAATCAACAGTTATGAGGATTTGAATACCGCAGAAAATAAATCTTCATTTAACAGCAAGCAGATCTTCTAAACCAAACTTCTTCTCTGACTATTTTCAAAAGAACGAACACAATAGATCACGAAGCTAAGACACCAATGTCCCAAGAACCAGAAGAGATGAAGGAGATGCAAGACAAAGGAAGTTGGAAGACCGTAGAGAAAAGAAAGAAAGCTACAACACCAATCTCACCAAGAAAGACGAGGAGCCAGACAAGTAAAAATTAAGAAAATTGTAGGTCCGATAGACCAATTTGGTCTCAGTGGACGTTAACCATCATCATCATCATCATCATCATCAAGACATTCCTTGCGATAGGTCACCGGTTCAAATCCCTCGTGGGTACTTAGGTAGTATTAATTAGAAAAAAAATAATATTTTTATTGAATTTAATTTTTATTTATAGGATATTACATTATGTTACAACATCTCTACCATACAGGTTGCAAAACACCTCTAGGCATAATTATTAATTTTATTTTATTTTTATAATTTTAATTATTGATATGTGTGTACCTCTTTTTAATTTATTTTATCTTATTTTATTTTTGACCAAGTCAAAACGGTTATGTTGACCGTACAACATAGTTGTCATCTCAAGAGGACCCATGAGTTGCATAAATACATTCATGTCTTGACAAATGAGAAAAAACCCAACAATTTAGAGTCTCTTTAGAATGTTTCCACTTGTTTCTCTAATAATTTTCCCAGTGGTCCCCTTTTCCTTTACCCCTTACCACTTTAATTTTCCCCTTATAAATAACACCTCATCACCTCGTGAAAGAACCCAAATTTCCTTTTTTCTTTCTTAAATTTTTCGCGAGGAAAAATGGTAACTTTCCATTAATTTGAAAAATTGCATCTAGTAGATGCTAGTGGCATATATAGTCTAGTCGTCGTAGCCTTCCAATAGTAATCAAAAATCATATGACTGAAGCCATTTCAAAATAATAATAGTTATGAACATATATTACCATGCAGGGTATACTAATAAGTCTCTAAACAAAAAAGTAAATATATACATAACATCGTAAGTAGTTGTGCTATAAACTGCTGATAAAAAAAAAAACATAGGGCCTGTCAGCCCTTGGATATGCCCTATCAATGTAGGGTCAGTGATAGTATTGATATTGTTCATCTCCAATCTCTTCCATTATCAACCACAAGCCTCTGGGATGTGCCATAACCTCCTTGGATAATTTGTTAGTAGCCACGTTACGTTCCCTGTAAATATGTTGACATGTAACAGAATTAAAATGTGATTTTAAAATTTGAATTTCATCCAATATGTTCCTGAGAGAATGCACATGGCATGCATTTGTGTTATTGAACCAATTGATAATGATTTTAGAATCACCAAATATATGTAAATGATTGCATGAATGAGCCAGTGCAAAATGAAAAAGATGTCTTAGGGAGATCAGTTCAGCAAAGTTGTTGGTTCCCACTTCTAACCCAATTTGTATTTTGAAATGGTGAAATTCAAATAGGTGGAGTAAAATTCCCCCTCCATATCCTTGTGCTTGTGTTGCGCCATCGAAATAAGCCCATGATATAGAAAAAGCAATATGTTCAAGAGATACTACATGGTTTGCTTGGGTGTGATCCTCATCTGGTAATTCATGATAAGCAGTGATGATTTTAGCTGTGATGTGTGGCCATCTAGCCTCTTTTCCCCTAAAAATAATCTCATTCCTTGATAGCCAGATTGACCAGCAAACAAGGAGAGGTAGACAATGCATTTTTGTATCATCGCTTGCAACTCTCTAGATATCCCAAGCTTCAGATACATATTGACCATGGCATTTGATAGTTTTGGAAAGCATATCAAGGACTTGAATCCAAATTTGTGCAGTGATCGGGCAAGATAGGAACAAATGGTTGTTGGTTTCCTTTGCTTATTTACAAAGCACGCACCAGTTCGAGCTGTGAAAAGATCGACGCATAAGGTTGTTTCTAGTTGGTGTCTTGTTCTAGATGACATTCCACATGAATAGCTTCATTCTCAGTGGCACTTTGAGCTTCCAAAGATTTCTCCACCAGTCAAAAGTACTAATGGTCTATGTGCGGAGTGGATGATGGGATAACTAACTTTCGGGGAGTATATGTCATGGTTAGCCAGTGTCTAAATGAGCTCGTCTACACCTTATTTTATACGAACATGGGATTCAGTCAAGGCATTGACATAACTTTCCCATTCTAGCTGCCATTGTTCAGGGATACCTAATTGCATCGCTGATGGCCAAGCTTGCTTGAAAATGGTGTTGTTCTCTAGATCAGCCACATGTGCAATTACTTTGATATTCCTATGATTGAGAAATAGAATAAGGTCAGGAGGTAATCGAAACATATTCCCCCTCTCGTCTAGGTGTCGAAATCTATGCGCGCCATTATACAATCATTGATTCACCATGCTAACCCATTTCCGATAGTAGCAAGTTGTGTATAATTGCTCGCCAAACCATGGATATCCCAGTCCACAACCAATAGGGTAAGTGGATCCAATCCATAAGCTAATGATGCCACATATATTTATGATAAGTGACTTCAGTCCAAATATTTTTTGATGTGAGCATGATCCATCCCATCTTGGTAGCAAGTGCATATGCAAAAGCAAATAAGTCCTTCAGTCCCCATCCGCCCCATTTCTTGGGTAGTGCAATATGCTTCCAACCCACTGAGGAAAATGGTTTTCCCTCCTTATAACCATTCCAAAAGAATCTGCAACAAATCTTTTGAATTTCGGATAAGATTCCTTTAGGAATCCAAGCTAGTGACATCCAGTAAACTGGTGTAGCCTCCAGGATGGATTTAATGAGGACTAACCATCCATCTTTGGAGAGGAATCTGTGGTTCCAATTGAGCAAACGTTTTTCGATCTTAACTACGTGTTGAAAATGCAACAAGATGATGGAGCTTAGTGAAAAGAAGTCGCCTTCACTAAGTGGGCCCGCAGGCTATTTTTAGCGCAAAGTCTATTTTTAGACTATGTCTATTTTTAGACATATGGATCATGGTCTATGAGTTGCAGGATGCTATTTATGGATAATTGGTAATCTTGGTAAAAAATAGATGGACCTCTATTTTTAGACATATGGGTGGAGTCTATTTTTAGATTGCCAGTCAAAAAATAGAACAGTCGAATATTATTATCTCTTAATAATATTTGGACTATAAACATTATCTTATCCTCTTGCAGCACTTCAGTTCGAGCTATGGATGTGGCACATACAACTTCGAGAAGGAAATACACTTTTCCTATGGGTTAGTTGAGCTATTGCATGATGGACTTCAGTTAGTACTCAAGTGATTGAGTTTGGTGGAGTTGATTGAGGAGTTGATGGAGTTGTGTTTAGTTTGACTTAGTTGAACTAGTTGTATTTCGTCTAACTACCAAATACACTAGTGATGAGCGATGTGAAATAATTATTAATTAATTCACTAATTATTAACTCATAAATCAACTAAAGAATACATCAGCTAACTCAGTGCATGGATAGTTCAGTGGAGACAAGTGTTAGAGGTGGGTGAAAGGGTGAGACTACTATCAGTTGTGACTATAGCTGTGCATGAGATTTGCACAATCATTGATTGAGATTGTCAATGAGGATTGCGCAGTACAAACCAAGGGAATTCAAACTTGGATCTGATCTATTCTCAACTTGGATTGCGCAGTAGAGGCAGGCAAACATTGGAGGAGATTTGAACCCGTGACTTGTTCAAATCTGAGCTAGTTTGTGTGTAGCATGTGGAGATAGTACTGAGTACTTGTGAGGAGTATTTTACTATGTATTGTTACATGTTATCTATCATTATAATATACAGATAGTTGGGGGTTTTCAGCTGTATACTTTCCCCATTACATACTGTGTTGATATGTGTGATTGATGTTTCAATGTGCACATGCGATTGTTTCTTTAATTCCGCAAATTGATGATCAATGGTAGAGGAGGTTATGTATTATGCATGCATTCTGCAAATAGTGTATAATCAGGATAATCTCTGTGAATAAGTGTTATATTATTCAAATTTCTACATGGTATCAGAGTGAAGTTGATCATCAGATCTATTATTCACAAAGTGATTACATTTTATTTCTTCAGGAAGAGTCTGTAATCGAGCCAGGTAGCCTCTGGATTCATCCTTCTTTTGGAAGGTGAGATATCTAGTAAATGCCCATACAATCAATCTCTGTACGCGAAATACTTTGTTCTCATGAATTTTAGATCAGAAGCGGTTGAGTTTTGAGCTGGTGGAATTCGAATTTGCAGTAGTGTTTTCTTGGTGTCGAAGTTGAAATGTCTTTCAACGGATTGCGATTGGAGTATGCCCTTGAAGGAAGCTCAAATTATATTGCATGGAAAGACAAGATGGAGGCAGTGTTAGATGAAAATGGGTTGAAGGAGTTCATAGATGCTTAGGTCCCAAAGCCTACTGATGCTGCTCAAGTTGAGGCTTGGCAAAAGAAGACAGCAAAGTGTCGAAGGATTCTGTTGGAGGGCGTGAAGGATCACATTGTATCTAGCCTGCATGGAAAGGCTTCTCCATATTTGATGTGGAAAGCATTGACAGATTTATTCCAAAGCAAGAGCGACCAAAGGAAGTTGGCGCTCAAGGATAAACTCAGAAACATTAAGTGTGAGAAAGGAGACAATATGCTCAAGTATCTCACAAAGTTCACCTAATGTCGGGATGAGCTGGGAAGTGTGGGGGTGACTGTCGATGATGACAACTTGGTGAGCTTGGCTTTCCTTGGTCATCCAAAGAGTTGGCATTCCTATTAGGACTCTATCAATGGTCGGGAGAAATTGCCAGGATGGGAGAGACTTTGGTCTGGTCTTGTGCAAGAGGAGATCAGGTGGAATACCAGGGATGGATCTTCATCAAAGGCATTTGGTGAAGAAAATTGTGCTTTGGCTGCCAAAGCAAAGAAGGGGAACAACAAGAAATCTTCTCATTGCGGTGCGAAAGGCAAGAAGTAGAAAATGTCCAAGGTGAAGTGCTTTCACTGTCACCAGCACGAACATTATGCCACAAATTTTCCGCAGAAGAAGAAAAATAAGAAAGTTGTTGGATCTGCAGCGGGAGAGGCCTTAGCCTCACAGTTTGAGCTGGATTTTTTGCTGATCGCATGCTTGGTATCAATTGTGATGGGATTGATATGGTTTTTGGACAGTGGTGCGTCTTTTCACATGACAAGGGATCGATATTTGTTTTCTGATCTGGATGAGAAAGATCTTGGAGTGCACATCGAGATGGGCAATGACGGTAGATACAGTGCGACCAGTATCAGTACCATTCCCTTTGAGAGGGAGTCTAGTAAACCCTTCGTATTGAAGGAAGTGATGCATGTTCCAGGATTGAAGAATAATCTTATCTCTGTGGCGATGTTAGAAGACAAGGGATATGATGTTGTCTTTAGCGAGGGAAAGGCTTTCCTGCGCAGTAAGACAACTGGAGAAACCTGGAAGATAGGGATTTGAGTCAAGAACCTGTATCAATTGCATGTAGATGGCTGCGCAGCAATGGAATGCAAGGTAGAAGGATTGGTGAGTCGGGATGATGGTGAGCTATGGCACCGGAGATTGGGCCACCTTCACCATGGAGCCTTGAAGACACTGCAACATATTTCTAATGGGCTTCCTAAAGGCACTCTTGCGCAGTCAGATCAGTGCAAGGGGTGTACTTTGGGAAAATTTGTGAAAGCCACCTTTCACGAGAAGTATAGTCGTGCCACGATGATCCTTGAGAGAATTCACATAGACGTGTGTAGACCTTTCTCAGTAGCTTCGACAGCAAATCACAAGTACTATGTGATCTTTGTTGATGATTTCTATCGAAAGTGTTGGATCTTCTTCATGCTGAAGAAGAGCGAGACATACTCAAAGTTCTGTGAGTTCAAAGCACTAGTTGAGAAGGAATCGAGGAAGAAGGTGAAGGCTCTTAGGAGCGAAAATGGTGGTGAATTCATCTCTGGAAAATTCAAGGACTTCTGCAGTGCAGAAGGGATTCGAAGAGAGCTCATAGCTCCCCATAACCCACAGTAGAACGGGGTTGCTCAGCAGAAGAACAGAACGATCTTGGGTGCTGCACGGGCGATGTTGCATGATCAGGGCCTACCCGTTCACTTGTGGGCGGAGGCATGCAATACTATAGTATATGTACAGAACCGTTGTCCTCATAAGATACTTGGCATGAGTACACCCGAGGAGGCTTATTCTGGTAAGAGGCCTGATATTTACCATTTGAGGATTTTTGGTTCTCCTATTTACATGCATGTGACGAAGGATGCCAAGAAGAAGCTAGAGCTCACCGCAGAGGTTGGGATATTTTTGGGGTACACTGATATGCCCCACAACTATCATGTGTATTTGCCAGACAGTCGCAAGACTATTGTGCGATGGGATATCAAATTTGAGGAGGAGAAAGCCATGAAGTGTTCGCTTGAGAGGGAGCCACACTTGCATGCAGATGAGCAGTTATTAGTTCCTAAGGATGAGCTTCAGGATGTGGATCAGCCACAAGATGAAGTTCATGGAGTGGAAGACACCACTCATGCAGCGCCAATCATCAGAGGGTGAAAGCACACTACAAAAGCTGAGCGACTGGCTTAGGATGTAGAGAAGGTTGTAGGACCACCTACAGCACAACGTAGACAAAGACAGTCACCTGATTGGTACATTGGATACATGGCTCTTGTGAGAAAATGTGTCATGACTGAGCCATCCTCTTTCGAGGAAGTTGTGGAGGATCCCGCATGGGTAGATGCCATGGTGGAAGAGTATGATTCAATTGTCAGAAACAGTGCATGGGAGATTGTCCCAAGACCGGAAGGGAAATCAGTGGTGGCTTCGAGATGGATCTACAAAGTGAAGCAGGTAGCTGACGGGAGTGTGGAGAAGTACAAGGCAAGATTTGTTGCCAGAGGCTTCTCACAAATAGAGGAGATCGATTATGAGGAGACCTTTGCACCTGTCGCAAGGTATTCTTCCATACAGATGATTCTTGCTCTCTCAGCACAAATGGGTTGGCACATCCATCAGATGGATGTGAAGACTGAGTTCCTCAATGGAGTCATTGAGGAGGAGGTGTACATAGAGCAGCCCATAGGTTTCAAGATCTTCAGCAGCGAGTCGCATGTGTGCAGGCTCAGGAGAGTGTTGTATGGGTTAAAACAAGCACCTCATGCTTGGTACGCATGGACAGACAGTTATTTCATCGGACTTGGATTCTCCAAGAGTGAGGCGGATCCTAACCTATAGAAGATTGTGGTGGAGGGTAAGTTGCTGATCATTGTACTTTATGTAGATGATTTGATTTTGACGGGAGATGAGCTATTGATACTTTCATGCAAGGAGGATCTTGCTAGAGAGTTTGAGATGAAGGACTTGGGCCTCCATTATTTCCTGGGATTGGAAATTTGGCAGTGCAGTGATGGACTATTTGTTTCTCAGGGTAAGTATGCCGGGAGATACTGGAGAAGTTCAACATGCATGGCTACAAGCCTGTTGATACTCCTCTTCATGGAGGTTGGAGGAAGGAGGATGCTACTTCAGCGGAGGTAGTGGATGCAACTATTTATAGACATTTTGTGGGGTCGCTTATGTATCTGGTCAATACACGACCCGATATATGCTATGCTATTAACCAACTTTCACAAGCTATGGTTAAGCCAACCAAGCTCTTCTGGAAGGCAGGCAAGCATGTATTGCGTTATCTCAGAGGCACATCAGGATATGGATTGTGGTACAGATAGGAGGATGAGGTGAAGCTATGTGGCTTCACGGATGCAGATTGGGCAGGGAGCCCAATGGACAGAAAGAGCACATCTGGAGGGATCTTCAGTATTGGGTAGACAACAGTTTCTTGGTATAGCAGGAAGTAGAGATCCATGTCACTCAATTCAGCAGAGGCCGAGTATATGGCAGCAAGTTTGGTTGCATGCGAGGCTATATGGATGGGGAAGATCCTGGTCGGGTTGTTCGGGTCACACTTGCAGCCTACTGTGATTTATTGAGATAACTAGAGTTGCATTAAACTCTCGGATAATCCAGTATTTCATGATAGATCCAAGCACATCGACATTAGGTACCATCATATCAGAGATTGTGTGTAGCAGGGAATCATGTTACTTTCATACATTCCCACATAGGATCAGGATGCTGATATCTTGACGAAGGCGCTCACTAGGAGAAAATTCGAATACCATAGAGGCAGGATAGGGGTTGCATATAATCCATATCTTGTTGAGAGGGAGTGTTGAAAATGCAACAAGATGATGGAGCTTAGTGAAAAGAAGTCGCTTTCACTAAGTGGGCCCGCAGGCTATTTTTGGCACAAAGTCTATTTTTAGACATATGGATCATGGTCTATAAGTTGCAAGATGCTATTTATGGATGATTGGTCATGTTGGTAAAAATATATGGACCTCTATTTTTAGACATATGGGCGGAGTCTAGTTTTAGACTGCCAGTGAAAAAATAAAACAGTCGAATATTATTAGCTCTTAATAATATTTGGACTATAAACATTATCTTATCCTCTTGCAGCACTTCAGTTCGAGCTACGGATGTGGCACATGCAACTACCAGAAGGAAATATGATTTTCCTATGGGTTAGTTGAGCTATTGCATGATGGACTTCAGTTAGAGAGTAATGGTAGATTTTGAGTGGTTTTCTTCCATACCTGTGGCCCTCGCGAAAAGGGTCAGTAAATCATAGAAGGTAGAGGTGTCCCTTATACTTACATTAAGGAAAATGAGCACATCATCTACCAAGAGAAGATGAGTGAGGAAGCACTAATCATATATTTTGACTCCCTGAAGTTGCCCATCCTACTTGGCAGATGCAATGAGTCTGTTGAGGCCTTCCATGATGATCAAAAATAGGAGATGTGAGAGCGGACATCCTTGTTGAAGACCACACTCAACATGAAAGAAATTAGATGTTGAGCCATTAATGAGTACATTGAAGGAGACCGAGGTGATGCAACACATGAACCAATCGAAGTAGGGAAGGGGAAAGCCCAAGTCTGTAAGAATCGTTTTAATGTAGAGCCAACTGACTCGGATGAAAGCTTTATCAAGATCAATCTTGAGGATGACCCCATTTAGATTTTTAGTTTTCAGAGAATGAAGGGCTTCCTGCGTAGAGCCAATAACCTCATGGATTTGTCTATTATAGAGGAAAGAAAATTCCTCTGGTATATTTGACAGGATAGGATGGGCTTGAGGTAGTTGGCTATGATCTTGTAGAGGTAGTTACAGAGTGATATAGGCCGGAAGTCATTGATAAAAGAGGGGAGTCAGACTTGGGAATAAGTGCAATGAAAGTGGAGTTGATGGCCTCATACATATGCCCAGATGACCTATATTCTTCTACCACCTTGAGTAAGTCTTGTCCAATGGTCTCATGAAAGGCGAGATAGAACTCGATTGTCTAGGCATCAGGCCCTGGACTCTTATCTTTTTTAAACCATTTTAAAGTGATTTCCATTTCCCCCATAGAGACAGGGGAGATGAGTTCCTCACCCTCATCCAAGTTGAAAAACCTAAGGAAGTGTCTTGCAATCCGAATAATTTCAGTGAGAGAGGCACCAGGAGGGGCCTTGAATAGTTTTTGAAAGTGAGAGTTTCCAAGGTGAGACAATTGATTATAAGTGTTTGTCAATCCCCCATCCTCCATGGGCATGTTCCAAATAGTGTTGCTGGATTTTCTTCCCTTCATAAAGTTTTGGAAGAACTTTGTATTATCATCGCCTGCTTGTAACCATACAACTCGAATGTGGAGGCGCCAGGTTTCTTCCCTCTCCCTCAGGATCTTTGATCAATGCTCTTCCAACTCAATGAAGTGGAACCTTTCCTCCACCGATGTGAATCCCCGACCCTATTCATCTAACAAATTAGCAAAAGACTTTTTGATAGTGCTAAGGGTTTGTTCGTCGCGGTCTCTTTTTTCCTTGGCCCATAAAATGGATAGTCTCTTAATCTTAATGATATTGGCACAAGATCCCTCCCCCATGGTTCTCCCTGAGGTTGGTGGGTGACATAACCAAAATCCACTGACCAATTCAATATATGAGGGGTTTGATAGCCTATGTGGATTTCTTCTTTCCCTATAAGAATCTTGGTTCCCCATTTCCATCCAAGGTTTCTGGTAGCCCTAGCTGCGTCATTTTTAAGGTCTGGAGGTATACAGTGTTTATTTGCAGTTTACAGTTATTTTCTCTCTGTTTATTTCGGTTTTCGGTTTATTTAAATTTTCTATTACCAGATCTATACCTTTCATTTCTATGTATTCTCTTTTCCCTGTGACTTTGTGCGATCTGGGCAAATCAGAAACAAAAAGGAAGGATATTTCTCATGCGTATGCTCTTTTCCGCTGCGCCTTAGTGTGATCTCGGAAAATCAGAAACATTGAGGAAAATATTTAGTTTCCGGCTAAAGCTAACTTTGAGCCGAAAGGTTCATTTTTGAAAATATTTAGTTTTCGGCTAAAGCTAACTTCGAGCCGCAAGGTTCGTTTTTTTTTGTATGTCCGTGTTAGGTTTTGTGTTTTTAGTTTTGTAGGGAAAAAGAGCTTTCTCAAAGCAAGCATGCAACCCAAAGAATCAACCCCCCCTCTCCCTCTCTCTCTCTCAAAATTTTTGTATAGCTCACTTGGTGCAAAGCTAATTTATGAGAATATAGGTCTTGGGTTCAAGTCTCCATTTTGTGGGGGTGGATTTTTTCATTTCCGCACATTCCCGCACTTCGTCGGTGACTTTATCATTTTTTTTTCAAAAAGCCATAACTTCTTCATCCGGAAGTCGTTTTCAGAAACGTTTTTTTTTAAACGACCTAATTTTTCAAGATCTTTCCATTGGTACACTTAGTTTCATCATCTACAGCTTCAGTTTCTATTAAAAATGGAAAGTCCATGCCAAGTCATTCTTGATAGCACTAACTACTTCCAATGGTGGTCCTATATTGTGGATTTACTTAGAAGTAAAGGTCTTTACAGAATAGCCACATGCCAAGAGACCAAACCAAAAGATGAAGATAAAGCAGCTAAATGTTAAAATAGGCAAGACCAAGCACGTGGGTTGATAGGGATGTCTATTTCTCCAGATCTTAGATTCCATATTGCAGAACTTGATACTCCTGATGAAGCAATGAAACAGATTACTAAAGTCTTTGGAATTAAAAATGAAATTAAAGCCCATCAACTTGAAAATGAATTGCTTACATTGGACCCCAATAATTTTTCTTGCATTGAAGATTTTTTATCCAAGTTCAAGACCCTTAGACTTCTCTTGGAAGGTGTTAAGGTTAAGAAAGAAGATAGTAGCCTTATCTACTCCATTCTTACTAAGTTGGGACCAGCCTATTTTGTGTTTGTTTCCACCTTCCATTCTATAAGAGAAACCTTCATTTCTCAAGGAAAAACCTACAAGTCCCCTTCCTTTGATTCCTTTTGTGATTCTTTAATAAGAGAACAAGAAAAAATCTTACACCTTGGTCTTCTTCATCTTGGAAACTCTTCTAAGAAAGCGTTAGCCACCCAGCAACAACCAAATCCAAAGAATCCTAAGAAGTTGTATCCTAAAAAGAATGGTCCTAAACCAAACAAGGGTCTTAAGCAATTTCAGTCTCAAAATGAAAAATCATTTCAACAAAATGATAAGACAAATAAAAACAAAGGGAAGAAGACTGATAGACATTGCAACTTTTGTAATCGAGATGGCCACTTAGAATCCAAATGCTTTAAGAAGATGGAAGCCTTGGAAGCAGCAATGAAGAAGCATAACATCCATTTGGAGCACTCTTCAACTTCAACTTCATCTTCAGGAATGGCACTTTCTGCATGTGGTTGTCAAGCATCTCGGTCTGGCTATGCACTAAATGTATCTTCTTCTTCTCATTCTCATGAGTGGCTCATTGATTCTGGAGCTTCTTATCACATGGCCAAAAACAAAGCCATGTTTTCTTCTTTAAATGATTGTAACACCAAAAATATATATGTTGGTGATGATAGATCTCTTAGTGTTGTAGGCACTGGAACTGTTCATCTAGACAATGGTCAGTTTAATGATGTATTATGTGTTCCAACCTTATCCTGCAACCTTCTATTTGTATATCTGATAACCCATTCAGGTGAAGGTAAAATCGTTGAATTTTCACCTCACGATGTTGTAATTAAGGACATAAGAGATCCTAGACAAATTTTAGCTACTGACATTGTTGATGATTCTACAAGGTTGTATAAGTTTCACAACTTTGGGTCATCAAATCTTCCCTCAGTATTTGTTGCTCATAATGATGAAGTGAGCAAACTTTTGCATGAGCGATTTTGTCACTTAAACTATCGCTCTCTTCAGAATCTATGTAAAGAAAATATGGTGACAGGTCTTCCAATGGTATCTTGCAGAGATGGTGTTTGTTCTGTTTGTGTACTCGGAAAACATCATCAAGACAATTTTGAAAAACATGCCTCTTGGCATGCCTCAGCCCCTTTACAGCTCATGCATAGTGATTTATGTGGTCCACTTCCAGTTACTTCATTCTCTGGCTACAAGTATTTCTTAACTTTCATTGATGATTTCTCCAGACGCACTTGGGTATACTTCTTAAAACTCAAGAGTGAAGTATTTAACATGTTCTTGGCCTTTAAGGCCTTTGTTGAAAAACAATTTGGACATCAAATTCTTAAGCTAAGATCTGATAATGGTGGAGAATATGTTAAAAACACATTCATCAACTTTTGCACTGAGAATGGAATTCAAATGCAACACACTCTTCCATATACTCCACAACAAAATGGTGTAGCTGAAAGGAAGAATCGCACCTTAAAGGAAATGGCTAATTGTATGCTTCAATCTAAAGGACTCAGTGTTAATTATTGGGCAGAAGCAATTAAGTGTGCAAATTACATAATAAATCGCACTCCTACTAAGGTTTTAAAGAATATCACTCCAGAAGAAGCATGGAGCTCAATCAAACCAGATGTAAGTCACTTTCGTGTTTTTGGAAGTGAAGCATGGGCCCATATTCCAGATGAGAAACATAAAGCCTTAGAACCTAGGAGTGAAAAATGTATTTTTGTTGGATATTCTGAAGATGTGAAAGGATATAGACTTATTCCACTTAAGTCCAAAAATGTTATCATTAGAAGAGATGTAAAGTTTGCTGAAAATATATCGGCCTGCGAGCCTAGTTCGGCGGATGTGCCACCTCTCCCTATCTCTTCTACTTTTGAAAATATTTCTTCTTCAGATGATGAAAGCGAGGATGAGAATCCCCCCCACCTTCTCAGGATCCTCCTTTAGCTCCTCAGCTTCCAAAATGGGTCCATGCTACTCAGGATGTAGCAGGTGATCTTGCCAGTGATCCTACAGATCAGTGACGTACACGTTCTCAGTTCGAGAGAGCCTCTTCTTTACTGGCTCAAGCTTCAGTGAATTATGATCCTGACACCTTTGCAGAAGCTTCAGGCCATCCAGATTGGGAAGCAGCTATGAATGAAGAATATCATTCATTATTGGCAAATGATACATGGGATCTTGTTCCTCTACCAAAGTGATGAAAACTTGTTAGATGCAAATGGGTTTACAGAACCAAGTATGGACTAGATGGGAAAGTTGATAAACATAAAGCTCGTCTTGTTGCTAAGGGTTTTTCACAAGTTGAAGGCATTGACTATACTGAAAACTTCTCCCCTGTTGCCAAAATGAACTCTATCCGCCTTGTTCTTTCCCTTGCTGCCTCCTTCAAATGGGAAGTCCATCAGATGGATGTTAAATCTGCCTTCTTGCATGGGGACTTGCATGAAGAAATATATATGGAACAACCTATTGGCTTTATACAAATAGACTCCAGCCTTGTATGTCGGCTTAAGAAATCCCTTTATGGTCTCAAGCAAGCTCCTCAAGCTTGGTATGCCAAAATGGATAAATTTCTTTTAGAAAATGGCTTTTCTAGGTGTCATTCTGACAATATTGTCTACACCAAGAAAGTGGGCAAGTCTCTTATCATTCTTGTTCTTTATGTTGATGATCTTATCCTGACTGGTAGTGATCCCAACCTTATAAACCATGTGAAGTCTAGCCTTAAAAGGAAGTTTGAAATGACAGACTTAGGACACTTACATTATTTTCTCGGTCTTCAAGTCTTGCAATCCAAGGAAGGTATTTCCCTTTCTCAGTCCAAGTATGCCTGTGATATTCTACGCCATTTTCACATGGAAGATTGTAAGCCAACCCCTTCTCCCTTTTAGTATGGAGTCAAACTTTCAGTCACTTGTACTTCTCCTGAAGTTGATGCTACCTTATACCGTCAACTTGTAGGAAAACTTTTGTATCTAACCCATACTCGTCCTGACCTTTCCTTTGTTGTTGGCCTTGTTGCTCGGTTTATGCAAAACCCACATGAAAGTCATTGGAAAGCAGCTAAAAGAATACTTCGTTATGTTCGAGGTACAGTTCAGTTTGGGATTCTGTTATGAAACCAGCTCAAGAAAAGATAGAAAAGATAGATCAACGCCTTAGAATTCACCCCTTCGAGGGGGCAACCTCCTTTACGTTACATAAATGAACAATTCTTGGATGATACAAATGAAAATACCTCCTTTCTATATATAGGAGTCTAAGGGGTCATAACATAATCAGAGTCGACATAACAATAATAATGTAAGAGCACAATAATAACAATAGTGGGCTTCTATGGGGCACAAGAGTAACAATATGGGCACTACATGGGTACATCAATATAATAAGTGGGTTGTACTAGTAACAATAAGGGGTTACACTAGTAGTATAGGGGCCTAACATGCCCCTCTCCTTCAAAAAGCATTTTCCTCAACGCTCTAGTAGTTCTTGATGCTTCTGTATAAAATTCTTGTCCTCCCATGTGGAATCTTCAGCAGGTAGGTTCTTCCACTTGATGAGATACTCTGAAATTGACTGATTTCGTAGCTGTCGGGTTCTTGTTTCTGTGACTACTCCAGGTTCCAATATGATTTTTCCTTCCTCTTCAATTTTTGGCAATATTGCTTGAATTGGGATCTTTTGCAACTTTTGAATAACTGGCCATACTTCTTTGTCCTTCTTCCATTCATCCCTTGCTTCGTTTATCCAATCTGGTTGGATAATAGGAATAGCACAAAACAATGCTTCCACATCCTCATCCTTGAAGAGTCTTCCCATTCGGTAAGGTCGCCATTTTTTAAGTGCATGTAGTATTGCCAACATTTCCTTCTTTAAATAGCTTGCTTTAGATGTAGTAGTAAAAATACCCAATCGCCTACATCAAAACATTTTTCACTATGATGTTGATCTACCTTTTGTTTCATTTGATTTTGCACCGAAGTGGCGTTATCCTTTAAAAGTTGGAGAACTTGTTGTTGATGCTCGATGTGATCTTTCACTGCTTGAACCTTTTTCTTCTTGATATGTCCTTTTATCTTTAGAGTTTGAGGCATGGTAATTTCTTTCAATCCTTTACAAGATATGGTCGGATTCATTTCTTGACGCTCAATGTGATCTTTCACTTCTTGAACATTTTTCTTCTTGATATGTCCTTCTATCTTGATAGTTTGAGGAGTGGTAATTCCGACCAGTGAATTACAAGATATGGTTGGATTAATTTCTTCTTTCTTGATGTGATCTTTCACTTCTTGCACCTTTTTCTTCTTGATATGTCCTTCAATCTTGAGAGTTTGAGGAGTGGTCATTCTTGCCAATAGTTTACAAGATATGTTCTGATTCATTTCTTCTTTCTCTGGGGTTGGGTCCTGGCATATATCCTTTTCTTTTGATGTTTCTTGATCCTTTTCTTCCTCCTCTTCATACTCTATGTAAAATAATTTATTCTCAACACACTTATGACGTTTATTGATTTGCTATCACAATTGTAACAAAGCCCTTTTTCTCTTTTTTCTTCCAATTGTTGTGGTGTAACCCTTGTAGGTTGTGGAAGGCTAGGAGAAAAAACACGTCCATCTTTATAGTTGTGAGGGGTAGACTTTCTTGTTTCCATAATTTTACTTTCAAATATGTCACAAAGCCTTTTTACTCTTTCCAATTGTTGTGGTGTTCCTCATAATGTGCTATCATTTCCTCTGTGAGAATTGACCACGTAACAAGTTGTTTACGAGAACAAAGCCCTTTATACCATAAAAATTGATCTGGTTCTAAATATGAAGATGCAATACATAACTTTTGTAATAGTGGTACACCATGTAGATCAGAATATTGCTCCATCTGAAGTATCTAATTTACCGGATCCTTGCCATCAAACTTCCTCATCTTGCTTTTTCTTGATTTTAGGACCTCGATCTTGAAACGACTGTAACTCTGTAGTTTCAGATATTTAAGTTCTGAAATTGCTACCTGTAGTATCCCTCTGTGTCCTCTTTCCAATGCCACTAGTCTGATCCAAATTGGATTATCCAAGAAAGAGTTATGCACAATCTCCCAAGATGACCTGATTATAGACCTTTCCAGAAGAGCGAACTTGTATGAAGTGCCACGTGTCAATTTTTCGACCTTTGGCTTTGAAAAAGATATATAAGAAACTACAGTCCGTCCTCTTTCTGTACCTTCTTATGAAATTTCATTCCAATGCTCAGAGAGAAAGTTATGACGATTTTCCCCAGGTCACCTGTTTTGAACTTAATTCAGGAGTCTGCAAAAAGACCAACTTCCTCAAATCATATCTCCGAACATATCACGCGAAAAGCTCTGAAATTTGGACCCAAGGTTCAGTGCGATTTCTTCTCAAATGGGTTTTGTCTGCAACTTCTGAAACGTCACAGAAAAAAAGTTATAATGAAAATGCCACGATGACCTGTTTGGAGCAGCGAAACCCTAGAATCCAAAGCTCTGATACCAAATGTTATGAAACCAGCTCGAGAAAAGATAGAAAGATAGATCAACGCCTTAGAATTCAGCCTCTTCAAGGGGGAAACCTCCTTTACATTACATAAATGAACAATTCTTGGATGATACAAATGAAAATACCTCTTTTCTATATATAGGAGTCTATGGGGTCATAACATAATCAGAGTCGACATAACAATAATAATGTAAGAGCACGATAATAACAATAGTGGGCTTCTATGGGGCACAAGAGTAACAATATGGGCACTACATGGGTACATCAATATAATAAGTGGGTTGTACTAATAACAATAAGGGGTTACACTAGTAGTATAGGGGCCTAACAGATTCATTACAGCGCCGAAGCATCTCCTCTATTGGTTGGTTTCACTGATTCCGATTGGGCTGGTGATCCTGATGATCGGAAGTCTATTGCAGGTTATGTGTTCACTCTTGGTTCAAGACCTATTACATGGGCTTGCAAGAAACAGGGTGCCATTTCTCTTTCTTCAGCAGAAGCAGAGTATCGTGGTGTCGTAGAAGCTAGTAAGGAAGCCTTGTGGCTTCGTTAGATCCTGTCAGAGTTTGGCTTTCAGCAGCAGCATCCGACTACACTTTGGTGTGATAATCAAAGTGCCATTCAGTTATGCAAAGATCCAGTCCAACATCAGTGCAGCAAACACATTGAATTGCACATGCACTTCATCGGAAAGCTCATTCACGACCATGTTCTTGAAGTGCAATATTGTTCAACAGATGATCAAGTTGCAAACATCTTTACAAAGGCTCTCACAGAGGTGAAGTTCACTAAACTTCGATTTATGGTTGGAGTTCAGGAAGTTGTCACTAAGGGGGGATAGGCTCTAGTGCCTCATTCCTTCTCCTATTTTGTCATATTTGTAAATCCTTCAATCCTATCCCAAGGTGTTCTTAAGGGGGGATGTTAGGATATTCCGACACATAGGAAATAGTTAAGTACAACTTGGTCTAGTATAGAGTTAGGTATAGAGTTAAGTAAAGTGTGTTCCTTTACTATGTACATTTTGTAACTTACAATCCGATGGTCACGATATGTAGTGATCTGACGGTTCATTCTCTCCTCGGTATTACCGACACTCGATCCGTGGCTTAACACCCGATTGGTCCATGATCTCTATTTAAAGAGCATGGAGGATCATTTGTAGGTTAATCCATCTATGAGAGATGCATATGTAAATTTTCATTCTTTTATTAATAAATTGCCTGAAGTGGCCGCGTTGGCTCAGGCCGTGGACTGTTTCCCTTTTTGAGGGTTTTAACCACATCAAAATACTGGTGTATTGATCTGTGATCTTTTTGTGAGCGGTGTCCTTTGGTGTTCTGTCTGAGGAACTTACCCTCTAAATTCCTACACAACTAAGGATTCCCAAACTTAAGCAATTTAGTAGAAAACATTAAATAAGAAAACAGTTAAAACAGAGAGCACTTAAGCTAATTCCGATAATATTACTCCTTGTTTGCTTTTAAGAATTATAAGAAACACATATGATATTTCATAACATAAAGGAAAACAATAATCAGACTTAGAGAAGTGATATTTATTTGTTTCCCATAGTGCACATGAATTGAGTGAAATGTCCTCAGCTTTATTTAATCTAGTAAACCAGTCCAGCCTTCATTACAATAGCTCCTTTAGCTCAAAACAAAAAGTCTATAGAAATGGTTTTTAATCCACCCTAATTACTTTAATTTGTGAAGTATTTATACAAAAATTAATACAAAATATCTCATAACTATATGAGATTTATTCTAGGAAACAAAAGTTATCTTCCACATGAAGATTGAGACAGTGGAAAACAAATTGTTTGCTGTCCCTTTATTTGTGAATGTGCTGGATATTGGAACTCAGATTTTGCTCCTGCGGTTGCCTTGGTATTTATGTTTTGGACTTCACTCTTATCTTCACCTATTGATACTCTTTACCTACTTGTTATCGGGAAATCTAGTGTCCATTCAGAGCTGCTAGTCCCACTAAGATGGGTAGCTATCTTAGAAACAAATAGATTAAAGTCACTTGTTTTTCCTTTACGAGAGAGAGATGAGAAAGAAGCAGAGAGTACCAACCTTAGTCTTCCGCTTGGCACTTTTCTTGTTTCCTTTCTCCTTTAACAAAATCTCGCCACTGCTTCCTTACTTGTCCCGCTTCAAAGAGCACCTGTAGATTCACATCAGCATAATACCATCAAAGCATAGAGATCTATCACTGTAAACTGTTAGGATATTCCGACACATAGGAAATAGTTAAGTTCAACTTGGTCTAGTATAGAGTTAGGTATAGAGTTAGGTAAAGTGTGTTTTACCGTTGTACATTTTGTAACTTACAATCCGACGGTCACGATATGTAGTGATCCGATGGTTCACTCTCACCTCGGTATTACCGACACTTGATCCGTGGCTTGACACCCGATTGGTCCATGAGTTCTATTTAAAGCGCATGGAGGGTCATTGTTCGGGTAATCCGTGCATGAGAGAAGCTTATGTAATTTTTCATTCTTTGATTAATAAATTTCCTGTAGTACCCACGTTGGGATAGGCCGTGGACTGTTTCCCTCTTTGATGGTTTTAACCACGTCAAAAATACTGGCGTATTGATCTGTGATCTGGTTGTGAGCGGTGTCCTTTTGGTGTTATTTCTGAGGAACTTACCCTGTAAATTCCTACAAGGTATCAGAGCTTGGACCCAGGTTCGATTCCCCCAAGTTGCGTTTGAGGGGGGTGTTGGAAGAATCACCGCACCTCTATAGAATCTGTAATTTCCACCCTGGGGATCCTAGTTACTGGCTTGTAATGTTTACCAACACCTGCGAGTTTTGGTGTAACGGCAAACCTTTCTTCTTCAGATGATGAAAGTGAGGATGATAATCCTCCCCCACCTTCTCAGGATCCTCAACTTCCAAGATGGGTCCGTGCTACTCGGGATGCAGCAGGTGATCTTGCCGGTGATCCTACAGATCAGCGACGTACACGTTCTCAGTTTGAAAGAGCCTCTTCTTTACTGGCTCAAGCTCCAGTAAATCATGATCCTCACACTTTTGCAGAAGCTTCAGGCCATCCACATTGGGAAGCAGCTATGAATGAAGAATATCATTCATTGTTGACAAATGATACATGGGATCTTGTTCCTCTACCAAAGGGACACAAGTTTATAGAACCAAGTATGGACCAGATGGGAAAATTGATAAACATAAAGCTCGTCTTGTTGCTAAGGGCTTTTCACAGGTTGAAGGCATTGACTACACTGAAACCTTCTCCCCTGTTGCCAAAATGAACTCTATCCGCCTTGTTCTTTCCCTTGCTACCTCTTTAAAATGGGAAGTCCATCAGATGGATGTTAAATCTGCCTTCTTGCATGGGGACTTGCAGGAAGAAATCTATATGGAACAACCCATTGGCTTCATACAAACAGACTCCAGCCTTGTTTGTCGACTTAAGAAATCCCTTTATGGTCTCAAGCAAGCTCCTCGGGCTTGGTATGCCAAAATGGATAGCTTTCTTTTAGAATCTGGCTTTTCTAGGTGTCATTCTGACAATACTGTCTACACCAAGAAAGTGGGCAACTCTCTTATCATCCTTGTTCTTTATGTTGATGATCTTATCCTTACTGGTAGTGATCCCAACCTTATAAACCATGTGAAGTCTAGCCTCAAAAGGAAATTTGAAATGACAGACTTAGGACACTTACACTATTTTCTCGGTCTTCAAGTCTTGCAATCCAAGGAGGGTATTTCCCTTTCCCAGTCCAAGTATGCTTGTGATATTCTTCGTCATTTTCACATGGAAGACTGTAAGCCAGCCCCTTCTCCCTTTCAGTCTGGAGTCAAACTTTCAGTCTCTTGTACTTCTCCTGAAGTTGATGCTACCTTATACCGTCAACTTGTAGGAAAACTCTTGTACTTAACCCATACTCGTCCTGATCTTTCCTTTGCTGTTGGCCTTGTTGCTCGTTTTATGCAAAACCCCCGTGAAAGTCATTGGAAAGCAGCTAAAAGAATACTTCGTTATGTTCGAGGTACAGTACAGTTTGGGATTCATTATTGTGCCAAAGCAGCTCCTCTATTAGTTGGTTTCACTGATTCTGATTGGGCTGGTGACCCTGATGATCGGAAGTCTATTGCCGGTTATGTCTTCACTCTTGGTTCAGGACCTATTACATGGGCTTGTAAGAAACAGGCTGCCATTTCTCTTTCGTCAGCAGAAGCAGAGTATCGTGGTGCCGTGGAAGCTAGTAAGGAAGCCTTGTGGCTTCGTCAGATCCTATCAGAGTTTGGCTTTGAGCAGCAGCATCCAACCACACTTTGGTGTGATAATCAAAGTGCCATTCAGCTATGCAAAGATCCAGTTCAGCATCAGCGCAGTAAACACATTGAACTACACATGCACTTCATCAGAAAGCTCATTCATGACCATGTTCTTGAAGTGCAATATTGTTCAACAGATGATCAGGTTGCAGACATCTTCACAAAGGCTCTCACAGAGGCGAAGTTCACTAAACTTCGATATATGCTTGGAGTTCAGGAAGTTGTCACTAAGGGGGGATAGGCTCCAGTGCCTCCTTCCTTCTCCTATTGTGTCATATTTGTAAATCCTTCAATCCTATCCCAAGTTGTTCTTAAGGGGGGATGTTAGGATATTCCGACACATAGGAAATAGTTAAGTTCAACTTGGTCTAGTATAGAGTTAGGTAAAGTGTGTTTTACCGTTGTACATTTTGTAACTTACAATCTGACGGTCACGATATGTAGTGATCCGACGGTTCACTCTCACATCGGTATTACCGACACTTGATCCATGGCTTGACACCCGATTGGTCCATGAGTTCTATTTAAAGCGCATGGAGGGTCATTGTTCGGGTAATCCGTGCATGAGAGAAGCTTATGTAAGTTTTCATTCTTTGATTAATAAATTGCCTGTAGTACCCACGTTGGGACAGGCCGTGGACTGTTTCCCTCTTTGAGGGTTTTAACCACGTCAAAAATACTGGCGTATTGATCTGTGATCTGGTTGTGAGCGGTGTCCTTTTGGTGTTCTTTCTGAGGAACTTACCCTGTAAATTCCTACATAAACAATATAGGATCAGATATAAATTGACCATACAAATGCATATATCAACACAATATTTAGAGATACACAAGAATATGGATGAAAACTCAAATAGCTTTATTAGTAAAAGTAGTAGAAGAGAGGATTACAACCACTTGGTATGACCCAGCGCCATCCTCCCAGCTTGAAAGCCCTCTTCACCTCACACAAAGCAAGATCACCCAACAATGTCTTCAAAGAGAAACCAACAGCACCTCTTTGCAAATTACGAAATTCCAACCTTTGGATATTTGGGATGAGGGATCCATTTATAGATATTTGTAAGGGGGGTGAGTCAGTTTCTGGGATTTTGATTAGTGTCATCTCTCTGATAGTTCTTGGTTCCACTTGGAGATTTCATGATCTCTTACTCATTCTTGGGTGAATTCAGGGAGGCAAGTTTCAAATGAGCAGCTTCTAGAAGATTCTCAGGGTCTCCACCTAGAAAACTGCTTATGCCATTTGTCTGCTCTCACTCATCATACCCTACAGAAGGGCTTTTTAGTATGCATCACACTTTTTGCATGTGGCAGGTGAGATGCATTGCACCCTTTGCACTGGGCAGTCTGTATGGTCCTGCTTTGACCAGTTCTGAGTGGTTTTTCATGGAAAACTTCTGGGAGATGATGTAATCAGCTGACCTTGCTCCTTTAGGGTATGAAACAACACTTTTAGGGACTTAGAAGCCCTTGGTTTATGGACATATGTGATTGGGGTTGCAGTGCCCAAATATGTCTATAACAATTGCCCCCTAAAGCATGAGGTCGTAAATCTTTTGATGTCAGGTGAAATGATTTATAATGAGGATCCAAGGTTTTTCGCACTGGAAGGTGACCTGTAATAAGATACAATACAATACATTATCTTCATAATATTTTCATGATCTAGCTGAGGCGGGCATTCCCATGCTCAGCTTGATAAATTCATTTTCATGTACATAGGATAGACAACCGTCTGTGTGCATACTGACGATTCTGGTAGAGCCATCATCCCTTAGTTTGGATGATTATCTGTGCAGCAATGATGTACATTTGATGTCTCTATTTTCCTGAATATATCGCAGCCCGGATGGATGAAAATAGATCCGGGGCCTTCAAAACTCATTCAATCTTTGCCCGAAAGTACAATTCGATCCATGTGAAAAGATGTTCTGATGTCGAACATGGAAGGACATCGCCTGATTACTAGCCAATGATGTAAGCTATTAACAGACATGAGAGGAATCACCGATGATGATGATGACCCTTAAGGTACTACAGTACAATTCACGTGATGTGAATACGTGAGTTGATGTCGAACATCACGCAAAATCTTTCGGTCGAAGGCCATTAGTGTAAACCTGTTGCCAGAAGTGAGAAACTTGCCATTGAGGCATGCAAGCTTCAAAGTACTAGAATGGTTGTCCCTAGGTCAACTTCTTGGATAATGAGCTAATGTTGACAAGAAGTGACCCATCGTAGAAGGGCATTAATGGATCCCACATCTATGACACGGAACGGAGCAAATGATTTTGTAGAGGTGAAAACGATCTGATGATACAAGGTTCAGGGTGGCGGTCATGAAAGAATGAAGCGTGAAGGTATTGCAGCAGATGAGACACAAGTTGGGTAGGTGAATTCTCTGAGCAACTTCTCTTGAACATATCGGTGACACTGAAATGGATTGGTAGCATTAACCCCAAAAGTGGATGGTACAATGGACCAATGGTGATATGACCAGTGAACAGAATAACCCAACCCGACTCAATCATGGTGATGGAGTGAAAGTGTCATGTTCAAGAGCGACCTGCTACCAATAAAGTTTCTTCAAGTTTTCTTCCCAATTTTCCCCAGTCATTTCTGACCAGTACCTCTTTATTTTTGTCAAGCTTGAGGAGGATAACATATGCTTGTTCTATAATTTTCCCTTCGGGCAAACCTGTCGCTATGTTTTAACAAGTCTAGCAACAGTGAAACTTGCTCTTGTCTGAATGGACAAGTTTGTCGCTATTGTTTTAACGAGTTTAACGACAAGGATAACTCATTCCTTTTCAATTTTAGCGAGTCTAAAAAGAGACGGAAAGGAAACTCCAATATTACTTTTTCGTAATATAATCCCTTAAGTCCGAAAAAGTATAAAACAATGTGAAAGGGGTGACTTTTCAATAGTTTTAACAAGCTGAACAAGACAAACGCTTGATCGTTTTGTGTAATGATCCCTCAGGTCCAAAAGTATTAAAATCTAGAGGAGGGATAGCACTTCTGATCACTTTAACGAGCTGGAGAGGGCAATTGCTCTGTAATCTTTTCATATTTTATGAGTCAAATGAAAAGAGCTTAAAGGAGACTCATTTTTTGAGGAACGAGTGATGTTTTCAGATAGCAGCTGGTTCCAGGTAAGGTTTGGAACTTTCCCAATCATGGTAGTGTGGCTAATAGGATCACTCATCACAGTTGTTCCTCAAAAGGGGTAAACAATCAAATGGAGGCAAATGATCGGCTAAAACAGAGCAGAGGTGATGGTAAGAACACGACCAAGGCTCAAAAGCTGATGATAATCATTCACAATGGTTATTTACCAGAGGTGGGTTCATTTTTTAATGAGCTTGAACTCTAGTGGAACATATGCTCATTTCTAGGTTTAATTTTTAACGAGCTTGAACTTCACGTAAAACTGCTTGTGCCAGTCGTATAATAAGGATGTCTCATCGATAGGTTCATTGTTTAGGGAGTTTGCACCATTCGAAATTATGCTCTGACTTCTTTTATTATGTAAGCTAGGAATGACCAATCCTACGAGTTTAAAGGGTTAAGAACCTACAAACTAAGAAAATAAATGGTCGTTTTTCACTTTCACACAAAAAGGTTTGCATGCCCCCAGGTATAGCAAAGTAGAGTTTCCCCGGTTACCCCTCAATTTGCAGAAAAAACATTTGTTCTATCAGGAAAGTCATACCTTCTAACAGAGTTATCTTATTCCAGTCTAATCCCATTTTCCTAAACGGATGAGTGTGTCAGACTAGTCATATATCCTCAGCGGAAACCTACCCTATACCTGAAGTTTTTCTGCCGAAGCAAACCAGGGTGCATGCCCCCTGGGTTTCAGTCACAACCACTGAATCACTCCCATTCATCAGGTGGACGGACTGGAGATTGATGAGACATTCCTTGTGCAAAAAGACCTGTTAGGGATGGAATTTTACTATTAGCTACGTGTGAACCGGGGAATGAAAGCTGGTCTACAAGCTGGACCACTCTTCCTTCATGCGGAAAACACATCACTCAAAAGAGTGAGGAAACAATAGCTCCCATGCTATAAATGTAGTCACGCCTAAGGAGTAGATTGTAATCTAAAGGTCCTTGGACTACCATTACATTCAGATAAACGGTTTTCCTTCTCAAAGTTATAGGAAAACTTGGAAGGATCCCTAATGGCTGAATGGTTCCTTTATCGAAGCCTGTCAGATTTCACAACTCAGGCAAATGCGATGGTCAACCAAGTGCTTTCCAAGCAGTCGAGGAAAGGATACTCGCAAAATCCCCTTCATCTATGATGGTACAAACCATGACCATTCTGTAAGTTTGCACTATGATTCAGAATGGTACATTAGACGGTAAACAAGGTCTGCCTAGTAGGTTCCAATCAAAGGAAATGACTAGGTTGTTTGGAGGTGGGACTAAATAAACGGCCAGATACAACTCTGACGAACTTCCTTCCTGCAGTAAAGGAATGGGCAGATTTCCCCCATGTTCATCAAATTCTGTGTTTACGAAAAGAATTTGAACGATGTCGTTCTCATTCTCTTTGGTGACTGTATCATCTGAAGGTAAATCTTTTGAAGCCAAGATGGGGTCGACTGCCATCTCGACCTGTTGACTTTGGTCTGATGTGGACTCAGAGGGTTTATCTTCAATGATAGGTGCTTCGACCGACAACAAAGGTGGGTTAGTCAGATTTTCAACTAGCAATGGATTCGGCAAGAGTTTCTTGTATCCAGGAGGGAGTTGTTGCGGTGATGCAGGAAAATTATCCAAGACTCTTTTAGCTTCGTCCAGGAAGGGACAACGGTGGAGGGCATGATTGCCTTCACATAGTCTGCAGGGAAATTTAGATTATCCTTTCTGTCTGGTGATTTCGTTTTCACTAGTTGATGGTGTACTCTCAACATGATCGTCAGAGGTTGACGACACCGGATTGTGCAGGCAGGGAGACCAGTCCCTTAAGATCCGTGGGATGCAAGGACAATCTCAGTGATAGTGGTCTCCTTTGTAGATGACACATGGAGATTTAGGTTTGGATGGTGCAGTGTGTGGATTTTTGCTAGACGATGCACGGTTGCCCCTTTTTGCCGTTAGCTCCTTCTTCTTCTCCTTCCCTTTCTTCTTCTTCTCACTTACTTGGTTTTTAGTTTTACTATCTTCACCAAGCGAAGAGGAAGAAGGATAGGGAGAGACAAACGAAGTAGCAGGTTGGGGGGTAACTCTAGTATCATCTAGTTGCTGATTCAATTGTTCAGGAATCATGGTGCTTTGACACTTGAAGTACTATTAATTCAAATCAAATACAAGAGTAACAGTGTAATCGATTATCAAAACGAGAAGGATTATTTTCCTTGACTGAAAACGACACTTGCAACACTTTCAAATCCAAAGACGACAGTTCGATTAAGCTACCATTTTGTAAATGAGAACTATGAATGGCGAAAACTACATAAAAACATTCACAAATCTTTGCACAATGGAGGTTGGATGTTGCAAAGGAAGGGGGTTTCAATAGTGGTCTACTGATGATTGATAACAAAACTCCTGAATAAAGCTGAAGAGAATGAAGAAAAAACCAAAATCCAGAGGTAGAACTAGTCTTGTCTCATCATCGCACCTGTAACATAGGGAAATATGGATGCATCCCACTTACTGCACAAGAGAGGTGTGATGCATCTATATTTCCAAGAAGAGAAGGTGCGATGGTCCAGGGACGAGACTTTAACTTGGTTTTTGGTCACAGTTTGCAGCTTAGTTCAGGGATTTAGGTTGAGCAAATGATAGTTAGTAACTACAAAGTACAGGTGTTGATCTAATGAGGTTACTCAAGCTACCTCTAGGGCACTTAGGATGTTTGCAAGTCAATTGTTCAGTTCGTAAACAAACCTAGAGATTGACTAAAGCAGCGTTGATCTACTTTGCACTTGCATAGCAAATTTAGTTCGAAGGCTAGCTAGCTTAACTTCAGGCTCCGTCTGTGGTTTATGAATCAAACAAATAGAGACAAGAAATCAAACTAATCGCTCCCCAGCGGAGTCGCAATTTTGTTATCGGGAAATCTAGTGTCTATTTAGAGCTGCTAGTCCCACCAAGACGGGTATCTATCTTAGAAACAAACAGATTAAAGTCACTTGTTTTTCCTTTACGAGAGAGAGATGAGAAAGAAGCAGAGAGTACCAACCTCAGTCTTCCACTTGGCTCTTTGCTTGTTTCCTTTCTCCTTTGACAGAATCTCGCCACTGCTTCCTTACTTGTCCCGCTTCAAAGAGCGCTTGTAGATTCACAGCAGCATAATACCATCAAAGCATAGATATCTATCACTGTAAACAATATAGGATCAGATATATATTGACTATACAAATTCATATATCAACACAATATTCAGAGATACACAACAATATGGACGAAAACTCAAATAGCTTTATTAGTAAAAGTAGTAGAAGAGAGGATTACAACCACTTGTTCTGACCCAACACCATCCTCCCAGCTTGAAAGCCCTCTTCACCTCACACAAAGCGAGATCAACCAAAAATGTCTTCAAAGAGAAACCAGCAACACCTCTTTGCAAATTACTAAATTCCAACCTTTGGATCTCTGGGATGAGGGATCCATTTATAGATATTTGTAGGGGGGTGAGTTTGCTTTTGGGATTTTGATTAGTGTCATCTCTCTGATAGTTCTTGGTTCCACTTGTAGATTTCATGATCTCTTACTCATCCTTGGGCAAATTCAGGGAGGCAAGTGTCAAATGAGCAGCTTCTAGAAGATTCTCAGGGTCTGCACCTAGCAAACTGCTTGTGCCATTTGTCTGCTCTCGCTCATCGCACCCTACATAAGGGATTTCCTCTATGCATCACACTTTTTGCATGTGGCAGGTGAGATGCATTGCAACCTTTTCACTGGGCAGTCTGTATGGTCCTACTTTGACTAGTTCTGAGTGGCTTTTCATGGAAAACTTTTGGGAGATGATGTAATCAGCTAACCTTGCTCCTTTAGGGTATGAAACAACACTTTTAGGGAATTAGAAGCCCTTGGTTTATGGACATATGTGATTGAGGTTGCAGTGCCCAAATATGTCTATAACACTACTAATACTCTTTACATGTGTTGTTTCATCCTTTGATCTTGTATTACCAGAATTTACCATGGTAAACATCTTTTACTCCACAGATTTACTATAGTAACCTTATAGTAAATTAGTCAAACTGGTCCACCATTCATTATCTCGTAATTTCATCCTGATCATCTTCCTTTAAACTTCATCAGCTTCTGTGTAAAGCAAAACTAGGTTTGCTGGTGAATAGATGTTTTACTTCATGTTCTATGTAAAATAGATTCTCCAAGCCATCATAAAGTGCCTTTCTTGTAGGTAATGCTTTTACTCCTGAAGAACTTGCTTGGCTCCTGGCCTGTTTATTTAATCTCTCGATATAGTCTTCTTGTGTCATTAACTTGTCATGTATATCCAGTGGGCTAGGAAGGCCTTTCTCTCTCAAAATGCCATATTTCAACATGAAGCTATCTATGTCTTCCTGAATTCTCTAACACCTTTTCTCTAAATTAAGAATTAAGTTCCTTTTAGTAAGAACATTCTTTATTTCAATAATAGTAGTTGTTCTATCCTCAATCACTAACTCCTCTAGCTAGTGCCTGTTCCTCTTCACCAAGCGAAGAGGAAGAAGGATAGGGAGAGACAAACGAAGTAGCAGGTTGGGGGGTAACTCTAGTATCATCTAGTTGCTGATTCAATTGTTCAGGAATCATGGTGCTTTGAACGACAGAGGTTGAGAAAAGCCATACCGGCAGGCCAATTGTCAGTCCTGGAAGGGACAATGTGGCCATATGAGGTGCACCAACATCTCCCCAAGAGGAGAAAGGACTAGGATTTCCCCCGAGGGGAAATCCTTGGTTGGTGGACTCCATTTTCTCAACCTAAGACCAACGAGGGAACAGTGACGTTATTCTGATTAAAATAAATTTTAGACGCTTTGACACAACTTGCTTTTTCAATTTTTAAGAGTCGAGAAAAAGCTAAAGATGACTCTAGTCACCTTCGATTTTTAATGAGACTAAAGTGACAAGTGCTCAGATGGACCTTTTCCTTTAAGGAGTCTGAAAAGGAACGAAAGAGACTACTCTAGAAATCTAGACAAAGGGATTACCAAACCAATCGCAAAACTAAAGAATACTTTTTACGGTATGGCATTCAATCTTCCCGAATGTTGTGTTCAGTGCATTGCGATTGATAGGGCGGCAGACATAGCTTCCTAAGGATAAAGGATATAGCCTATTGTGGTCTCCCAATATACTCGACGGTACGTGGGAGCACAAGTTCGTACTGGCACTTGTCGTCTCAAAGACGAGGAATCACCCAACCTACGATGAAAGCGATAGTTACCAGGCTTTACAATGCCAGAATACGTCTCTAGCCTAGACTTCTAGATGTTGTGTGTTAGGTTCCAAAGCATTTTTATGTTCATTGAATTTATTTTACAGTTGATCTTTCTTAAGACGTTTGCCTTTAAAGTTCACCACGTTATGTAGATATACAATTCCTAAAATGCAATCTAAGATGATAAACAGTTGTTTAATCTTCTTTTTGCAATGAAAATCCTAGCTACTAAGGAAAGAGAAACGAAATCCTTTCAACATAGAGTAGAGAGCACACACTAGATGCACTGTCCTAAATCAAAATCAACAAGCAGTCTAAATGCAAATGCACATGCATGTATTTGTTTTCGCTTTCTTAATGTGTGAATGACAAAAAGAATGTTGAGCACAAATCTAAACTATATCTTATTTCAAAGCGACAGTACTAACGATTTTCTTTTCAAAATACAAAAAGGAGACAAGACGACTCTTTGTGATTTTGAATTGAAAACAACTTTTGACACTTGAAGTACTATTAATTCAGATCAAATACAAGAGTAACAGTGTAATCGATTATCAAAAAGAGAAGGATTATTTTCCTTGACTGAAAACGACACTTGCAACACTTTCAAATCCAAAGACGACAGTTCGATTAAGCTACCATTTTGTAAATGAGAACTATGAATGGCGAAAACTACATAAAAACATTCACAAATCTTTGCACAATGGAGGTTGGATGATGCAAAGGAAGGGGGTTTCAATAGTGGTCTACTGATCATCGATAGCAAAACTCCTGAATAAAGCTGAAGAGAATGAAGAAAAAACCAAAATCTAGAGGCAGAACTAGTCTTGTCTCATCATCGCACCTGTAACATAGGGCAATAGGGATGCATCCCACCTACTGCACACGAGAGGTGTGATGCATCTATATTTCCAAGAAGAGAAGGTGCGATGGTCCAGGGACGAGACTTTAACTTGGTTTTTGGTCATAGTTTGCAGCTTAGTTCAGGGATTTATGTTGAGCAAATGATAGTTAGTAACTACAAAGTATAGGTGTTGATCTAATGAGGTTACTCAAGCTACCTCTAGGGCACTTAGGATGTTTGCAAGTCAATTGTTTAGTTCGTAAACAAACCTAGAGATTGACTAAAGCAGCATTGATCTACTTTGCACTTGCATAGCAAATTTAGTTCAAAGGCTAGCTAGCTTAACTTCAGGCTCCGTCTGTGGTTTATGAATCAAACAAATAGAGACAGGAAATCAAACTAATCTCTCCCCAGCGGAGTCGCAATTTTGTTATCGGGAAATCTAGTGTCTATTCAGAGCTGCTAGTCCCACCAAGACGGGTAGCTATCTTAGAAACAAACAGATTAAAGTCACTTGTTTTTCCTTTACGAGAGAGAGATGAGAAAGAAGCAGAGAGTACCAACCTCAGTCTTCCACTTGGCTCTTTGCTTGTTTCCTTTCTCCTTTGACAGAATCTCGCCACTGCTTCCTTACTTGTCCCGCTTCAAAGAGCGCTTGTAGATTCACAGCAGCATAATACCATCAAAGCATAGAGATCTATCACTGTAAACAATATAGGATCAAATATATATTGACTATACAAATTCATATATCAACACAATATTCAGAGATACACAAGAATATGGACGAAAACTCAAATAGCTTTATTAGTAAAAGTAGTAGAAGAGAGGATTACAACCACTTGGTCTGACCCAACACCATCCTCCCAGCTTGAAAGCCCTCTTCACCTCACACAAAGCAAGATCAACCAACAATGTCTTCAAAGAGAAACCAGCAACACCTCTTTGCAAATTACCAAATTCCAACCTTTGGATCTCTGGGATGAGGGATCCATTTATAGATATTTGTAGGGGGGGTGAGTTTGCTTTTGGGATTTTGATTAGTGTCATCTCTCTGATAGTTCTTGGTTCCACTTGTAGATTTCATGATCTCTTACTCATGCTTGGGTGAATTCAGGGAGGCAAGTGTTGTTGGGAAAAGTATCCAATACGGAATGACCCTATCCCACTCTAAGGGTGATAGTACCTCAGCAACAACCGAATGCAAAGCTATTCGAGATTACTTCTTTATGAGATGTAAGAGAGGGGAGAAAGAGATCCACTAACCGTTGTCTTCCGCTAATGATTGATCCAATCTTCTCTCTTCGCTGCTTGCTCCCAGCTCCTTGCTCTTTCACTGGCCCAGCTACACAAAGATCCTGCAAAAGGGAAATAGAAGGAAACTACAAGAAGCATACATTCATAATTGATTCAAGGATTAGAATAAACCAAATATACAAGTATCAATACGCCATTGAGACACATTCATATAGAAGAACTTCAAATGCTTTATTAATGGAAGAAGTAAAGTTCAGGAAGTAATACAACCATCAAAGGCCCGATCCAGCATCACCTCCCAGCAGAAAGAAATCTCCTCTTCACCTCCTTCAAGCAAATCACCCAATAGTTCTATACTCAAACCAACAACACTTCCTTACATTCACAAGATTCCAGCCTCCTTAGACCTCATGAGAGAGCTCTATATATAGGAGTTTTGGAGAAAGGATGAGTCAGCTTGAGTTTGGCTGGAGCTGACTAGTGTCCTCTCCCACTTCAGTTATTCTTCAGTTCTTGAGTCCACTTGGAGGTTCTTGCTTCCACTTGGAGATCTAGATCCTCTTACTCATCACAAGGCGAATTCCCTGATCCAAGTGTCATTTTGGAAGCTTCTTGGGCATTGACACATTGAGGAATGACTGTGCCACTTGGCCAATCTTGCCCAGCGCAGGTAGCCTTCATTAGAGTTGACATTCAGCGCAGGTACAGAGTGGAGCAGTTGACATTCAGCGCAGATGCTCAGTGGAGCAGTTGACATGATCCAGAATTAGCTTGTTTTTGAGTGTTTTCAGGTGGAGAACTGATATTTAGTGCTGTGGTTTGCTGACCTTGTTCCTCTAGGGGTAGGAAAAACATGTTTAGGGACTTTGGATCCCTTAGATTATTGACATTTCATGCTTCATGCTGTAAGGCACAAAAATGTCTATAACAGTTGCCCCCTAAAGTATGAGGTCGTTTATCGGGTGAAATGCTTTATCAGGAGGATCCGAAGTTCATTCAATCGCTGAGAGGTGACCTGTAATAAAATACAATACAATACATTATTTTTCATTCTGCTTTCATGATCTAGCTGAGGCGGGCATTCCCATGCTCAGCTTTATAAAATCATTTTGGTACATATAACAGACGATCGTCTGATGGTAGACTGATAATTCTCTGCTGAAATTATCATCCTTTGAGTAGGATGATCATCTGCTGCAATGATGTACATATCAAATGTCTTTATATTTCCTGAATATATATCGCAGCCCGGATGGATGAAACTAGATCCGGGGTCTTCAAACTCGTTCGATCTTCACTCTAAGTACAAGCCGATCCATGTGAGAATTACGCTGAAGTCGAACATGGAAAGACATCGCTTGATTACCGGTCAATAATGTAAACCGTTAACAAGCGCGAGAGGAATCACCGATAATGATAATGACCCTCAAGGTACTGCAGTACAATTCACGTGGTGTGAATAAAGGACTTGGCGTCGAACACCATGCAAAATCTTCTGGTCGAAGGTCATTGATGTATACCTGTCGCCGGAAGTGAGAAACTTGCCATTGAGGCATGCAAGCTTCAAAGTACTGAGGGGGGTGTTCCTAGATCAACTTCTTGGATAATGAGCTGAAGTCGACAAGAAGCGATCCGTCAAAGGAGGGCCTTAATGAATCTGACATCAGTGACACGGAACAGAGCTAATGATTTTAGTGGAGGTGAAAACAATCTGTGAGATATGATTCAGGGTGGCGATCATGGGTGGATGAAGGATAATGTATGGCAGTGGATGGGACACGGTTGACTCTTTCTGAACAACATCTCTTGAACATATAACGACACTGATACGATGGATCGGTAGCATAACCCCAAATGTGGATGGTTTGGCGAAGACCATGGTGATGAGACCGGTGAATGAAACAACCCAACCCGATGTGATACGGAGGAAAAGTGTCATGTTCAAGAGCGACTTGCTACCATTAAAGCTTTGAGGTTCTCCCAATTTTTCCCCAGTCATTTCTGACCAATACCTCTTTATTTTTGTCAAGCTTGAGGAGGATAACATATGCTTGTTCTATAACCTGCCCTTCGGGCAAGCCCATCGCTATGTTTTAACGAGCCTAGCGATAGGGAAACTCGTTCTCGTCTAAAGACAAGTTTGTCGCTATTTAATCATTTTAACGAGTCTAACGACAAGGAAAACTCAGTCCTTTTCATTTTTAGAGAGTCTGAAAAGGTACAGAAAGTTAACTCCAAAATTCCTTTTTCTTCATCTAATCCCTTAAGTCCGAAAAAGTATAAAACAATACAGAAGGGATGAGTTTTCGATAATTTTAACGAGCCGAATAAAACAAGCGCTCGACCTTTTTGTGTAATAATCCCTCAGGTCCAAAAAGATTAAAATCTAGAGGAGGGATAGCTCTTCCGGTTCTTTTAACGAGCTGGAAGGCCAGAACTCGGCAAAATTTTCATATTTTACGAGTCAGGAGAAAAGAGCTCAAAGGAGACTCGTCTTTTGAGGAACGAGTGATAAACAGGGATAGCAGCAGATTCTAGGTATAGGTTGGAATTTTCCAATCATGGCAGTGTCACAAGGATGGCTAAGTGAAATCACCCTTCGTAGCTGTTCCTCAAAATGGGTAAACAATCATATGGGGGTGAACGATCGGCCAAATGGAATGGAGGTGGCAGGTGCAAACACGACCAAGGCTTTTTATGGCTAATAAATTTACGATCACAAAGGTTATTTACCGGAATAGGTTCATTTTTTATTTAAAAATGAGCTTAAACTCTTGGGGAAAAATTGCTCACTGCTTTTATTTATTTTTTAACGAGCATGAAGACCGCGTTAAAACTACTTGGATCTTGCGTTTATTTTTTAACGAGCATGAACTTTATGCTAAAACTGCTCGATAATACCAGTCATAAGATAAGAAATGTCTCCTGTGAGATCTCTATTTTTTATAGAGCTTCATCTTCACTAAGCTTTGCTCCCTCTCATCCTTTCTTTATGCAAGTTCGGAAACGGCTAATCCCAAAAACAGATAAATAACCACTCTTAGCTTGCACTCCAAAAGGTTTGCATGCCCCCAGGTATATAGTACAATTTCAAGGCTGCCCCTACTTATCCGATAAAACATTTGTTTTAAAGGGTGAGGCTTGCCTCTTTCTGGTTACCCAAAGATTGTTTTGTTAACACCATCAAACGAAAACATTTCCTCGGCACTGTCTACCGAAGTAGACAATGGTGAATGACCTTTGTCAATCAAGTAACCTTGACAAAAGAATCTTGTTCTAGAACAACCCCTCTTCCATCCACAGATGGGGTACGGACTAGTCATACTCTTTCGCGGAAATTCTACCTTATACCCAAGGTTTCCTCTGCCCGAAGCAGACCAGGATGCATGCCCCCTGGGTTCCAGTCCCATCTTTCCGAATCACTCGCACTCATCGGGAAGGAGGACTGGGGGTGGAGACATTTCTTGAGTGAATATACCATTGAGGGTTGGTATGTGACTATTTGCGATGCGTGATCCCGGAAATGAAAGTTGGTCTACGAGCTTGACCATTCTTCCTTCGTGTGGAAAACACATTACTCTAAAGAGTAAGGAGACTACAGCTCCCATGCAATATATATAGTCTTGTCCAAGGAGTAGGTTATAATCCAAGGGTCCTTGAACAACCATCACGTTCATTTGAATGGTCTTCCCTTTCAATGTAACAGGCACATTGGGGAGGATCCCTAATGGTCGACTGGTTCCTTTATCAAAACCTGAGAGATTTCTTATCTCAGGTAAAAGCTCCGGGGAACCCAGTGCTTTCCAAGCAATAGAGGAAAGGATACTCACAGACACCCCTTCATCAATGATAGTGCCAGCCATTACCATTCTATAAATTTGGACTATGATTCTGAATGGTACACTGGCTGGCAACCGGGGTCTGCCTAGTTGGTTCCAATCAAAGGACACAACCAGGTTGCTTTGCGGTGGAACCGAATACACGGCCGGATATGACCCTGATGATGTTCCTTCCTGCGATAAAGGAATGGGCGCATTGCCCTGATGCTCATCAGAGTCTGTGTTGATGAAAAGAATCTGGATGGTGTCATCCTTATTCTCTTCAGTGAGGGTGTCATTTGAAGATGAATCTTCAGTGACGGTGTCATTTGAGGATGAAACCTCTGAAGGAAGAACCGGGTCAACTGCCGTATCGACCTTTAGACTTTCGTCTGGTCTGGATTCAGTAGGTTCATTTTCAATGACTGATGCTTCAGCTGACCACTTGAGCGGGCCAGCTGTATTTTCAACCAACGAAGGACTTGGCACGAGTTTTTTGTATCCAGGTGGAAGCCTCAACGGTGAAACCGGGCGATCTTCCAAAACTCTCTTCGCTTCGTCTAAGAAGGGACAATGGTGGATGGCGTGATCGCCTTCACACAGTCTGCAAGGGGATCTTACTCCCCTTCTTTGTCTTGAACCTTCACTTTCACTGGCTGACGGTAGGCATTCAACATGGCTATCAGAGGTTGATGCTCCCGAATTGTGCATACGAGGTGACCAGTCCCTTAGTATCTGGGGAATACAGGGACAATCTCTATGGAAGTGGTCTCCTCTACATATGACACATGGCGATTTAGGCCCGGTCTGTGCTGTGTGTGGATTTTTTTCAGATGTCTTTTGCTTGCCCCCAGTCGCCTTAGGCTCCTTCTTCTTCTTCTCTTTCTTCTTCTTCTCCTTCTTCTCAATGGGAGCTTGGCTTTTGCCGGCTCTACCTTGCGAAGATGAAGGATTGGAGGAAGAGTTATAGGAAGTAGAAGGCTGGTGGGCAGCTCTAGACTCATCTAACTGTTGACTCGACTGTTCAGGAACCATGGCGTTCTGAACTACATTGGTTGAGAATAGCAAAATAGGCAGGCCAATTGTCAGTCTTGGAAGCGACAATGTGGCCATGTGGGGCGCACCAACTTCTCCCCAAGAGGGGAAAGGACTAGGATTTCCATCATGTGGAATTCCTTGGTTGGGGCGTTCCATGTTCTCAACCTATAGATCAACGCAGGAATAGGAGGTGATTATGTTCTGTTTAAAATAAATTTTATAACAACGCTTTAGACACAACTTGCTTTTTCACTTTTTAAGAGTCGAGAAAAAGCTAAAGATGACTCTAGTCTCCTTCGATGTTTTAATGAGCCCGAAGTGACAAATGCTCGGATGGACTTTTTCAGTTATAGAGTTTGAAAAAGGCCAAAAGAAACTGCTCTGGAGTTCTAGGCAGAGGGTGTGCCAAACTTTTCGCAAAACCACAGAATACGTTTTACGGTACGAGTGGTCGATCTTCGTGAATGCTGTGTTCACTGCATTGCGATCAATAGGGCGACCGACACGGTTTCCTATGGATAAAGGCTTTGTTCCTATAGGGGTCTCCCAATATATACGCGACGGTACGTGGGAGCACAAGTCCGTATTGATACTTATCGCTTCACCGTGGAGGAATCACCCAACCACTCAACGCTAAGATATCACGTTTAACGATGACGGAACACGTCTCTAGCTTAGACCTCTATGTGTTTGCGTTATGTTTCAATGCGTTGTTATGTACATTCAATTTATTTTAAGGTTGATCTTGTTTAGCAGTTTGCCTTTATGGATCACCACGAGATGTATAGTCACACTCCTAAATGCAGTCTAAGATGATAAGCAAGCTTTTCAATCTTTCAACTTTGAAAATCTTAACTACTAAGGGAAAAGAAAGACAACATATTTTCACACAGATCAAAGAGCACACACTAATGCACTTTTTCCTAAATCAACATGCAAACTGTCATAATGCACATGCACAATGCAAGTATTTCTTTTCTCTTTCTTAATGTTGGTGCGATACAAAAAGAAAGCTGTTGTATAACTTTGAATTCAATTTCAAGCGAAAGCAAACAAGCTTGTCCAAAATCAAAAGACACCTTAAGATTTACTTGTTTCGACACTAGAAATATATAAATTCAAACCATATGACGAAAGCAAAAGCTCAATCAGCTATGAACAACAAATAAACTAACTCTTAAGATCAAAACGACACTCAATCACAGGTCTAGATCTAAGAGGTCACAGCAAGACTAGTTCACTTTCGTTATGGGAAACTGTAAATGATACAAGAAATACACAAAGAACAAACACAGTTTCTTTATACAACCGAGGCGGAATAGTGGCAAGGAAAGTTGGTTTCAAATAGGTACATTGACTGGTAACAGGCTGCAAAAACAAGAGTGAAAACAGGGCAATAAACAGGAGGGAACCCCAGTAGCACTAGGCAAAACTGGTCCAGCGCAGGTAGTACACTGGCAGTTTGACCTTCAGCGCAGGTAGCCCCTTCGGGAACTGCGCTGAAATGCAGACTGCCTTCACAGCACCTGCACTGAAGAACGAAACTTTCGTTTCTCTTGGTTTCCGGGTCACAGATTGCTAAAAAATTCACAGTTTTTGGCCAAATCAGAAGCTATCAGTCAAGTACACACTAAGGGATGAAAAGGAGGATGAAAAGCTATCACTAAGAGCTATTTAGAGTCCTTGTGGATCAGCTCTTCAAATCATAAACTTGCCCAGAAACTGAGCTAGAGTAGCTGCCCTCTACTTTGCATTTGAAAGATCCAAATGCAGTTCGATTCGGTACTCCCTGTGTTTATGAAATGAATAGCAAAAACACAAACAACCAACAAGATACGATCCCCAGCGGAGTCGCCAATTTGTTGTTGGGAAAAGTATCCAATACGGAATGACCCTATCCCACTCTAAGGGTGATAGTACCTCAGCAACAACCGAATGCAAAGCTATTCGAGATTACTTCTTTATGAGATGTAAGAGAGGGGAGAAAGAGATCCACTAACCGTTGTCTTCCGCTAATGATTGATCCAATCTTCTCTCTTCGCTGCTTGCTCCCAGCTCCTTGCTCTTTCACTGGCCCAGCTACACAAAGATCCTGCAAAAGGGTAATAGAAGGAAACTACAAGAAGCATACATTCATAATTGATTCAAGGATTAGAATAAATCAAATATACAAGTATCAATACGCCATTGAGACACATGCATATAGAAGAACTTCAAATGCTTTACTAATGGAAGAAGTAAAGTTCAGGAAGTAATACAACCATCAAAGGCCCAATCCAGCATCACCTCCCAGCAGAAAGAAATCTCCTCTTCACCTCCTTCAAGCAAATCACCCAATAGTTCTATACTCAAACCAACAGCACTTCCTTACATTCACAAGATTCCAGTCTCCTTAGACCTCATGAGAGAGCTCTATATATAGGAGTTTTGGAGAAAGGATGAGTCAGCTTGAGTTTGGCTGGAGCTGACTAGTGTCCTCTCCCACTTCAGTTATTCTTCGGTTCTTGAGTCCACTTGGAGGTTCTTGCTTCCACTTGGAGATCTAGATCCTCTTACTCATCACAAGGTGAATTCCCTGATCCAAGTGTCATTTTGGAAGCTTCCTGGGCATTGACACATTGAGGAATGACTGTGCCACTTGGCCAATCTCGCCCAGCGCAGGTAGCCTTCATTAGAGTTGACATTCAGTGCAGGTACAAAGTGGAGCAGTTGACATTCAGCGCAGATGCTCAGTGGAGCAGTTGACATGATCCAGAATTAGCTTGTTTTTGAGTGTTTTCAGGTGGAGAACTGATATTTAGTGCTGTGGTTTGCTGACCTTGTTCCTCTAGGGGTAGGAACAACATGTTTAGGGACTTTGGATCCCTTAGATTATTGACATTTCATGCTTCATGTTGTAAGGCACAAAAATGTCTATGACAGCAAGTGTTAAATGAGCAGCTTCTAGAAGATTCTCAGGGTCTCCACCTAGCAAATGGCTTGTGCCATTTGTCTGATCTCGCTCATCGCACCCTACATAAGGGATTTCCTGTATGCATCACACTTTTTGCATGTGGCAGGTGAGATTCATTGAAACCTTTTCACTGGGTAGTCTATATGGTCCTACTTTGACTAGTTCTGAGTGGCTTTTCATGGAAAACTTTTGGGAGATGATGTAATCAGCTAACCTTGGGAGAAAGGACTAGGATTTACCCCGAGGGGAAATCCTTGGTTGGTGGACTCCATTTTCTCAACCTAAGACCAACGAGGGAACAATGACATTATTCTGATTAAAATAAATTTTAGACGCTTTGACACAAATTTCTTTTTCAATTTTTAAGAGTCGAGAAAAAGCTAAAGATGGCTCTAGTCACCTTCGATTTTTAATGAGACTAAAGTGACAAGTGCTCAGATGGACCTTTTCCTTTAAGGAGTCTGAAAAGGAACGAAAGAGACTACTTTAGAAATCTAGACAAAGGGATTAACCAACCAATCGCAAAACTATAGAATACTTTTTACGGTATGGCATTCAATCTTCCCGAATGCTGTGTTCAGTGCATTGCGATTGATAGGGCGGGAGACATAGCTTCCTAAGGATAAAGGATATAGCCTATTGTGGTCTCCCAATATATTCGACAGTACGTGGGAGCACAAGTTCGTACTAGCACTCGTCGTGTCAAAGACGAGGAATCCCCCAACCTACGATGAAAGTGATAGTTACCAGGATTTACAACGCCGGAATACGTCTCTAGCCTAGACTTCTAGATGTTGTGTGTTAGGTTCCAAAGCATTTTTATGTTCATTGAATTTATTTTACAGTTGATCTTTCTTAAGACGTTTGCCTTTAAAGTTCACCACGTTATGTAGATATACAATTCCTAAAATGCAATCTAAGATGATAAACAATTGTTTAATCTTCTTTTTGCAATGAAAATCCTAGCTACTAAGGAAAGAGAAACGAAATCCTTTCAACATAGAGTAGAGAGCACACACTAGATGCACTATCCTAAATCAAAATCAACAAGCAGTATAAATGCAAATGCACATGCATGTATTTGTTTTCGCTTTCTTAATGTGTGAATGACTAAAAGAATGTTGAGCACAAATCTAAACTATATCTTATCTCAAAGCGACAGTACTAACGATTTTCTTTTCAAAATACAAAAAGGAGACAAGATGACTCTTTGCGATTTTGAATTGAAAACAGCTTTTGACACTTGAAGTACTATTAATTCAGATCAAATACAAGAGTAACAGTGTAATCGATTATCAAAAAGAGAAGGATTATTTTCCTTGACTGAAAACGACACTTGCAACACTTTCAAATCCAAAGACTACAGTTCGATTAAGCTACCATTTTGTAAATGAGAACTATGAATGGCGAAAACTACATAAAAAAATTCACAAATCTTTGCACAATGGAGGTTGGATGATGCAAAGGAAGGGGGTTTCAATAGTGGTCTACTAATCATCGATAGCAAAACTCTTGAATAAAGCTGAAGAGAATGAAGAAAAAACCAAAATCTAGAGGCAGAACTAGTCTTGTCTCATCATCGCACCTGTAACATAGGGAAATAGGGATGCATCCCACCTACTGCACACGAGAGGTGTGATGCATCTATATTTCCAAGAAGAGAAGGTGCGATGGTCCAGGGATGAGACTTTAACTTGGTTTTTGGTCATAGTTTGCAGCTTAGTTCAGGGATTTAGGTTGAGCAAATGATAGTTAGTAACTACAAAGTACAGGTGTTGATCTAATGAGGTTACTCAAGCTACCTCTAGGGCACTTAGGATGTTTGCAAGTCAATTGTTCAGTTCGTAAACAAACCCAGAGATTGCCTAAAGCAGCGTTGATCTACTTTGCACTTGCATAGCAAATTTAGTTCGAAGGCTAGCTAGCTTAACTTCAGGCTCCGTCTGTGGTTTATGATTCAAACAAATAGAGACAAGAAATCAAACTAATCGCTCCCCAGCGGAGTCACAATTTTGTTATCGGGAAATCTAGTGTCTATTTAGAGCTGCTAGTCCCACCAAGACAGGTAGCTATCTTAGAAACAAACAGATTAAAGTCACTTTTTTTTCCTTTACGAGAGAGAGATGAGAAAGAAGCAGAGAGTACCAACCTCAGTCTTCCACTTGGCTCTTTGCTTGTTTCCTTTCTTCTTTGACAGAATCTCACCACTGCTTCCTCACTTGTCCCGCTTCAAAGAGCGCTTGTAGATTCATAGCAGCATAATACCATCAAAGCATAGATATCTATCATTGTAAACAATATAGGATCAGATATATATTGACTATACAAATTCATATATCAACACAATATTTAGAGATACACAAGAATATGGACGAAAACTCAAATAGCTTTATTAGTAAAAGTAGTAGAAGAGAGGATTACAACCACTTGGTCTAACCCAACACCATCCTCCCAGCTTGAAAGCCCTCTTCACCTCACACAAAGCAAGATCACCCAACAATGTCTTCAAAGAGAAACCAACAACACCTCTTTGCAAATTACCAAATTCCAACCTTTGGATCTCTGGGATGAGGGATCCATTTATAGATATTTGTAGGGGGGGTGAGTTTGCTTTTGGGATTTTGATTAGTGTCATCTCTCTGATAGTTCTTGGTTCCACTTGGAGATTTCATGATCTCTTACTCATCCTTGGGCGAATTCAGGGAGGCAAGTGTCAAATGAGCAGCTTCTAGAAGATTCTCAGGGTCTCCACCTAGCAAACTGCTTGTGCCATTTGTCTGCTCTCACTCATCGCACCCTACATAAGGGATTTCCTGTATGCATCGCACTTTTTGCATGTGGCAGGTGAGATGCATTGCAACCTTTTCACTGGGTAGTCTGTATGGTCCTGCTTTGACTAGTTCTGAGTGGCTTTTCATGGAAAACTTTTGGGAGATGATGTAATCAGCTAACCTTGCTCCTTTAGGGTATGAAACAACACTTTTAGGGAATTAGAAGCCCTTGGTTTATGGACATATGTGATTGAGGTTGCAGTGCCCAAATATGTCTATAACACTACTAATACTCTTTACCTGTGTTGTTTCATCCTTTGATCTTGTATTACCATAATTTACCATGGTAAACATCTTTTACTCCACAGATTTACTATAGTAACCTTATAGTAAATTAGTCACACTGGTCCACCATTCATTATCTCGTAATTTCATCCTGATCATCTTCCTTTAAACTTCATCATCTTCTGTGTAAAGCAAAACTAGGTTTGCTGGTGAATAGATGTTTTACTTCATGTTCTATGTAAAATAGATTCTCCAAGCCATCATAAAGTGCCTTTCTTGTAGGTAATGCTTTTACTCCTGAAGAACTTTCTTGGCTCCTGGCCTGTTTATTTAATCTCTTGATATATTCTTCTTGTGTCATTAACTTGTCATGTATATCCAGTTGGCTAGGAAGGCCTTTCTCTCTCAAAATGCCATATTTCAACATGAAGCTATCTATGTCTTACTGAATTCTCTAACACCTTTTCTCTAAATTAAGCATTAAGTTCCTTTTAGTAAGAACTTTCTTTATTTCAATAATAGCAGTTGTTCTATCCTCAATCACTAACTCCTCTAGCTAGTGCCTGTTCCTACTGTTCAAAAAATCAATCAACTGATTTTCCTCTTCAGGTTTATCTCCAAGTTCTTCTTTAGTCTTCTGTATAGCTTCCATAGCTACTTTAATTAATTCAGTCTGTTAAAAAATTACTTGGATAGAAGGCCAAATATCATTGATGGAATCAATGATATTGGCCCACAATATATCTTTTATGTCTCCCAATGGTTTTTCTAATGTCAAATCCTTCTCCAGGACTCTGATTCTTTCCTCCATCCTTTGGTTTTTTCGTTCTTCTTCTTTATTCTGAATTTGTGCAAGCTCATAGTTTGTTTCCAAACTTGTCATTTGTTGTCTAAGCTTTTTCAATTCTCTGGCCTGAATGCTCATTTGTTCCATGGCTTTAATCAATCCATCTTCTTTTTCTGTTGATGTCCCTGCACTGGTTGATGTACCTGTGGTTGAAATAGTCCTTGCTACTGGCAATGTTGTCACTCGTGGAACTGTTGGCGCCAAGGAAGTTGCCAGAGAGGGTACTGCTGTAGAAACTATAGGTATGACAGTCTGAGGAGTGGTGGCCAGCTCACTTTGCTTAGACTGTATTGCTTTCTCCAATTCTTTCTCAGTTTCTTTTAACTGATCATATAACTTCTGCTCCGTTTCTTTGACATCCTTGGGATCATGTCCCAACTCTATCACCAAGTATTCTAAATTTTTTATCTTGGTGTCTTTACTCTGAGAGGAGGCCTTTTCCAGTTGAAGCTGTGCAGAGGTATTGCTCAATGAGTTCTGCAATTGATGTGTTGTGATGGCCTTATTAGTCAATGTAGAATATACCATCTCATCAGTTTGTTTGTGCAGTTCTATTTGGTCAATAAGATGAATATCCTTTGCCAAAACTTCAAAATCAGTCTTTAAATAATCATCCATGGATCTTGGTTGTTGCACAGTTGGCTTGAGGAAGCTCATCTACATCTTTCTTTCCTTTATATCAAAGGCTGACATTAGCCTTATCTGGTTGGTTGGAGCCCTTCTGAGATAGTGAGCATAGGTCTGAGCTTTCAGTTTCTCATTCCTTGATTTAATTTCTTTATATTTTCCTTTTATGTCCTAACTTTGTCCTGAAGGAGCTCTGAATGAAGACACCTCTGTGCTCTATTGTCTTTCCAATGCTTGTATCTATGAAGTAGATGGTTTCCCTCTTGTTGGAATGGTTTGCATGCTATCACTCCTTTCAGCGACTGTGTCAGTTTTTGTTTCTTCAAGAAATTCCTTTTCAGATAGGGGATTCAACCTTTGCCTTTTTGCATAGGTTTGTTCAATGAGCACAGTAGAAGGGGTGGCCTCCTATCGGCTTCTCTTTAGATTTTTCTCCTCATTTAGAGGAGTCTGCAAAATGGGAGGATTGCTCATGTTTGGTTCTATTTGATCTAGCTCCTCCGAAATTTCTGGTTGCTCTGAATCTTCTGCCTGTTCTGATGAATTTTGTTGCTCTGATGGCTGTGTGTTGTGTTCCTGTGACTGCTTTTTTGATGAAGTTTCTCCAGACATCTGTACAAACAAATCTTCATCGAGCCTTCTTTCTAAATCCACTAATACATTGTCAACTGCAACTTGTGTGCTATCTTGATCTACCAGAGTACCTTCCACCCATTCAGATTGATTGGCATATTGTTCAATTTCTAGGATCCTATGGTGGATATAAGGAGATAGCTTATTTTTCTTCCTTCTGTTACAAATGAAGCTGTGGGGATCATAGGTCTAGATGAAACTCTGTTTTAATCTCAACCTTTGGAGGGTTTCATCTACCTCCTTTCCTGCTTCTCTATTACAGCAAATAAATGGGCCTATATGATACTTTATTCTTAGCTGGGCCTTCTTCTTGGTTTTGAAAAAGTGAATCTCATCAGAATTGATCATTTGTCTGTAGTACTCTAGAGAAAATAATCGCATGGGGAGATATCTAGGTAATATGTAAGGAGGCAGCTCACACCCATAAATTCTGATTTCAATATGGTTTTGGTACAAGTACCAATCCCCTACTTTGTATTGTCTGGACAACTAGAGAACCTTCTTAATGTCTGCACCGATTCTGGGAGGGGGAATTCCTAATAACATTGTAGTCACTGGATATACAAACAGGTCAATAAAATCTATGCATGGATAGTGAGAAGAACTAGACATGTGGAATAGAGAGGTCCAGAAGATGACAAATCTAGGATTCCCTCTAGTATCAAGTTTTTGGACAGAGAAGGGAAACTTATCAGTTTGGTAGTAGAGAAACAAATGATACAGGACTGATGAATATTTGAACACTCTTTCTTTTTCTAATCTCATAAACTGATCATGCATTTTATTTGCGATGAATTTTGCATAATCAAACTTGACTGGAGGAGGTTGACCAGGGGTAAAAATAGACATGTAGGCAAAAATAATCTCATCTACATATTCATTAGTGGTAAAAACTAAAATGCATGATATCATTGTTGTGATATCTTTTCCCATATTAGAAAAGATGACTGACATGTAAGGATGGGGGTCTTTTGGCATGAGTATTTCTTCAGCAATGAAAGTCTGGAGGATTTGGGTACTTCTAGAACTAGATACTTTAGAGAATCTTTCAAGCAAATCAGTAATGGTAAGGGGGGTGAGGTCTTGACCAGGTTGTAACTGTAACATTTCATTTATGGATTCAGTAGTGATAGTAAACATGACTTTCTGGTATGGGGACATTACAACTCTCATGATAGGGTCATAATTTTTATGATAGTAGTGAATAATCTTCGGGTAGACATGAACAATGGGGAATTGATACATGGGAAGGTTTGATTCCTAGAGGCCTATCTTATTAGCATGGTTCAATTAGTTATCTCGGTGTCTGCAATGCAATTTCAAAGGGGTTTCGTCGAAGGTGAGATCTTTTATCTGGAAATCTTTGTCAGCCAGGGGAAGGTGGTCTAAATCTCTATGGAGAGTGGTAACTGGCATGACATTTAAGGCAACTGGGGCATCCATCCTTGGTTCTTGTGGATTCAAGGACGATAGCAGGGGGTTTCAGGGAACTATGGAAAACTGGTTCATCTCAGAGAGTCTCAAGATTGTTAAACAACATAATTGCACTAAATTACTTGATTTTTAAAGTAATTTAGCTCAGGTTCAGTATGAAAACAAGGTTTCTCAGTTGAAAACGAGGTAAATATCTAGTGGTGGTTGTAAGAATGGATTAATGGCACTGGTGCAATGTTCACAGGGAGAGCATAGCTTCACAATGGTAATCTGGAGTTCAGTGGCTTCTAGAGGTTGACGGTTGGAAGAAAGTTGACAATTCAAACATACTCTATGTGTGCATGGAGAACATAAGGTTATTTTCTTGGTAAAACAAAGATAATGAGTATTTTTGGTTTTATTTGCAAAGTCAATGATTTTGGCAGGTATAATGGAAAAGTCACAGTTTGCACCAACTAATAGAGGTGACGTTTTGTCGTTTACCGAGGGTGGTAAGTGGAATCTATCGCACCACTTTTGAGGGCTTGGCAGTATTGGGAGAGGTTCGCCCGATGCCATTCATTGGGTGACACGTAGCGGTGGGGTGAAAAGTAAAACCACTCACATCGGGCGGGTAAAGGTCGGCATCGGAGTCCTCCCGATATGAACATCAACCGTTAGATTTGAAGGGGTCATATCGTACAGTGATCGGGGCAATAATTTAATCGGGAGTTAATGGAGGGGCCTCACGAGATAATAATTATGGATTAGGGAGATTTAATGACGTCGGGGATGATTTGATTAGAGGACGGTTATTAATTAATCACAATTTGATTAATTAATCCCTTTTGACACCGTGGAGGGTTATGGTTCTTAATTAATAGCAGATCGATTAATTAATCCATCTAATTATTTTATTATGGTTTATATTTCAAACCATAGGGGCGGGATATTAACATATGGAATTTTAATAATATATATGGGAAAGGGGTGTATTTTTGGGATTTAAATACATAAATAAAATTAGGCGTTAATATGAAAATGGAAATGGAAATGAGCTAAGTAAAATTCTTTTGAAATATATTGACATTTCCTGATTTTAACATCATAACTTAGGCTTAAGTGCATTTGTGGGTTTTTATATGGGGGTAATTACTTTTCCTAGGCAAATAGTGATTTTACCTCAGGAAAAGGGGGTTTTTAGGGAAAATGAATGAATGATGGAGGGGGTGAATGTTGATAAGGGGGTTTTAGTACTTATACCTTATAAGTTATTGGGCCGAGGGTTCGGTCCCTCCAAAAGTCAGAGAAATGCTCTGAGCTCCTTTAACTTAAGGCTTTAGGTACTTTGATTGTTATTTGTGGGAAATTAGTGAAATAAGGGGTAAAATGAATGAGGAAATTAAACACTTGACTTTCTAACTGCTCCATTATCATTCATATTTTAGCAACTTGATGATGAAAGTAAATGATATGATCTTAGCTAATCATTCATTAGAATTCTGCAACCATGCAACTACTTACCCACCTACTCATCCTACCATTTTTTCTACTCTTTATTAGGGTGCACTTAAACTGGCAAACCCTTATCAAACTTTTCTTTTCTTTTACAATAAAAAACCTATCTAAGTTTATCCTTATTACATCCAAGGGCTCAGATTAAACTGTTGAGCTCCTTTTATTCACTCTACCTATCTACTTATCTGCCAATATTAAACAATTTGGTCAAATTTTATTCTCTATCTATGGACATAGAAATTTAAAACATGAAATAGCCAAGTTTACACTATTTGACCATTCATGCATTGTGGCATAAGTGACAAGCTGTGCACAAACTTTTATTTTTCATCGAAGTAAATGGTAGTGGCATCTAGACTTGCACACTTTCATGGTCTTTTTCTTTTTTTCTTGGGGTTCATTTTCTTTCATTTCTTTTTTGACCTTTTCTTTATTCTTTTTGTCCTTTGATTTTTCTTTTAGGATAGACCCTCTTTACATTTTTTTATTTTTTTGAATTTTTGAATATGGAAAACATTTGCAGAAAGAAATGGTATGTACATATTACAGAGATAAACTAAGTCAATCATAAATTATGACAACTATTGGTATAGGAACATAACAGTGGCTCCACCTGGGGATGGCTTTCCCTGGTGGAAAGTCAAGAACTGTAGATCATTGGCCTTCTGAAAAAATGTGATTTTATTCTGCAATTTTCCCTTTATTCTGCTGCTTTAGTGATAATTATGACAGTGACACTTTTGAAGCTTAGTTCCTTCTCTTCAGGATTCAACTCCAAAACATTACCATCCAATCAAAACTGAACTTTAAGAAGGATATAGTATGTACAACTGAAACTAGTAAAATTAGTAACTTGGATCAATATAGTGTTTCAACATTCGACCATTTACTGGTCCTCCTTCTACCTCTGCACCATCCAATTCTTTGAGAAAGTAAGCATTATTACGTCTAAAGGCATATATAATGTATGGACCTTTCCACAGGAAATCAAACTTCCCATGTTTCCCTTTGTCTTCCCTCCTCGAGTCCCACTTCAAAACTTTATCACCAAGATAGAAGTCTTCTGCCTTGGTTCTTTTATCAAAAACTTTCTTGAGCTTTTGTTGTAGTACTTGGGCTCTGATGTATACTTCCTCCCTGGTTTGCTCCAAATGAATGGTCTGATTGATTCTCCTCTGAATATCATTTGGCTTAACTTGGGATTCCTGGAGTAGTTTCATTACTGGAATTCCCAATGATGAAGGGAAAACTACTTCCATCCCATAGACTAGCTGATATGGACTAGTTCCAATAGATTTCTTAGTGGTCAGCCTGTCTTCCCACAAAGCATTTATTAATTTCTTGTTCCATGTTTTCTTATTATCTTCCAACAATTTTTTAATAATGTTCATCAAGCTTTTGTTGGAGGATTCTGCAAGTCCATTTCCTTGGGGATAGTAGGCTGTAGAGTGACCAAGGGTTATATGGTATTTATGGAAAAAATCAATCATCCTCTTTGATTTAAAGGCTACAGCATTGTCTGTGATAATTTTATTGGGACAACCAACTATGGACAGAATATTGGCCTCCAGAAAACCTATTATGACAGTATCAGTGGCTTGTCTAGAGGGAATGGCTTCTATCCACTTTGTAAATTAATCTATGGCAGTCAAGATCCACCTATGTTGAGTAGAAGAAGGGGGGTGAATTTCACCAATGAAGTCTAGGCCCCACTGTTGAAAAGGTTTTCAGTAGAAATGGGTTTCAAAGGTAAAGGCAGAAGTTTTCTTTTTCCTTCAAATATCTAACACTTGTGGCCAGAGGCTACAAATTTTTTTACATCAGAAAAAAAAGTTGGCCAGTAAAATCCAGCTCTTAAGATTTTATGAACCATTGCCTTCTAGTAGAAATGTCCTCCACAATCACCTGCATGAAATTCTTGGAGTACTTTGTCAGATTCTTGCTTTAATAAACAATTTAACAGAATACCTTTTTTATTTTTCCAAAATAAATTATTATCAATTATGCACAATTTCAAAGATTTCATTTTCAAAAACCTACTTTTAGTTCCGGACAACCTTGAAGGAGCTTGTAAATTTTGTATAATGTATACTATGTCAGTATACCAGGGTGAATCTAAGAAGGTCTGGCTGATCTGTGGAGTCGCCATCTCCTCTTTGTTATCCAGTTCTGCGATAAAATTTATACCCAAGGCTTAGCAAATTGTTTAAGCCATAAGTTTGGCCAACCTCATACCTTTGATTACTTTTGTAGGTTTAATCTCTATGTCGTACTCTAATATGGTAGCTATCCACTTTCCCCTTTTGCCATCAACTCCATTCTGTGTTAGAATGTCTTTGACTACAACATTGGGAACATAAGCTACTATGTTGAGAGTACAAGATATAGACTCTAAAATATTTGATAGCTTTTACCAAAGCAAAAGCCTGTTTTTCCATTATGTTATACTTTAAAGGTGCATCCCTTAGAGATTTACTAAAGAAGGCTATTGGTTGTTCAAATCCCTAATCATTCTTCTGTAGTAAAACTGCAGTAATGGTATGTTCTGATGCAAAGGAAAAAATGATAAATTCTCTGTCAAACATTGGACTTATGAGGACTGGTGTTTGAGTCAAGGCTATTTTTATATCTTCGAATGATTTTTTAGCTTCTACAGTCCATTTAATAGACGAATATTTTTTCAACATGTTATTTAGCAGTCTAATTAGTTCAGCTAGGTTAGAGAAAAATCTTCTTAAAAACTTTATTTTTCCTAAAAATGCCTGAAGTTCTTTGATGTTTCTGGGGTGATGTATTTGCAAAATAGCTTCAATCCTTATTGGGTCAATCCGGATCCCATATTTAGAGATAATGTGGCCAAATAATTTAAGACTTGTAAGTATCATGTTTAACCAGTTCTATTAAAGGAACTGGAATTTTGAGTTTGGCTCATAATACATGCTTACAGCTAGTATAATAAAAATAGAAATATAGAGGATACATCAGCCATAGAATCCATATATAAACCAATACATTTACACATAAAATACCAAGGAAAGAACCACTTATTAGTGAATGTAAAATCCAACCCGATATGGGACTACCACATTCGAACCTACCTTATATTGGTTTAGCCAAACCTATCTTCAACCAATCACCATTGTGCCACATTCCAAGAATGAATGTGGGACTCAAACCAAAAGAACCAACCAGGTGATCCCGAGGGTAAACCACCTTCCCCTCATCAATAGAAACAAGGCTTTACCACAATCCACACTGGATCATTAGGCCAAAATAATGAACATGTAATAACAAGCTTTACCATGATCTCCACCAGATCACTAGGCCAAAACAAGCATGGATACCACCGAATTTCTCCACCTACACAGTAAGGAATTTTTTGGTCTCCTAGTCTCTCACGCTTTGTCGCAATCCACACCTGATCACTAGGCCCTAAACTGAGACTCCACTCTCTAGGATTTATCAAATATCCCATCCTGGTATTACGAGGCCCAATGGGGAGCACCCACTTCTATGCTTTATTGTATATCCTACCATTCATCGGTCGAGTATTCGTAGGCTTGATGCAACACAAAATTTGCATTTACCACAACCCATAGTCTGTTTTAGGTGTTACTAGGCCATGTGTTCTTTTATTCAGAGATCCACCTCACTCAACTTTGAATCCATCCGACAATCTAGCTCAACCAAAACATGAGAACCCCATCACTCCATGACTATCCAAAAATGTTAACGCTAGGCAAAAAACACGGTCACACCTGGAAAAGGCCATGCCATGACAACAAAGAACCACATGCCATACCACGCATGCCAAATATAGCAAGGAAATCACACGTGAAAATCGATACGTGCAAAGAATCCTCCTATAGTTGTTTGATATTTCTCTTCCTTGCTTCTTCCTTCCTTCTTCTTGCCTTCTTTTCCTTTCTTGATCCAATGCTAAAGTGCTCCAAGAAAACTCTAAGTGTCCAAGAGTGAGAGGGATAGAGAGAGAATAATGAGAGAGCTCTAAAATTGAACTGAAAAAAGGTATCAACTGATCCTCAGAAGCCTTTTTATTAATGATGCCTCTAATTTCTTCACTTTTCCATTATTTTCCTTCATTTTCCTCCTCACATGCAACCTATGACCTTTCACCTTCCTTTTCTCATAATTTCCATTATTTTCATAAACAAATGTGCCAAAAATGCCATTTTGTCTTTCCAAAGCCTTTTCCAATTTCCTTAGCCATAATAAACCAATGAAAACCCACACTAGGATACCTTGCCCAACATTCATCTTTGAATAAGTGTCCCATAATCCATGGTTATTATTTCACCTTTATTAACTTTCATTACATGGAATTTTCACAAGGGTTATTACAAGCATGACCCATAATAGCTAGTTAAATGGCAAGTTTTCTTGAATACTCAGTGGATCAGTTCTTTGAAAAGTTTTATATAATGTGGCTTGGTCACAATTGAAGCTGGAAAATCTCATTAATGAATGTTACAAAAGTGAAGGAGTGGAAAAGTACCATCACCTAAAGAGGGAGGAGGTGGCGTAACAAGTAGAACCACCTCCTAATAGATGAAGATATGTGATTGGATAGGAATTTACAAAAACGGGTAGGAAGTTCCCATCTAGTTCTCTCTCTCTTCTTTGTAAAATCAAGAGAATATAAAAAACCAATGAGACAGGTCAGGCTCTAATAGTCAGGAGATCATAATAGAAATGAGATGAAGTGGTGTGAGATGTTATGAAATTGGGAGCAATCAACCTAGGTTGGGTCATATTTCCCAATATTTTTATACTTTTCCATTAACTTGATGGCCCACTCTTTACAACTCCACTGATTATTGATGTATTTTTATTTATATCCATTGATTTGTTTATCTAAGCCTATGTGGCCGATGTGAAATTCAGTGAATGAAAGGGCCACAAATTGCTAGCTATTGAGTTGGAGAATAACTAAACGAAGCGACTCCATTTCTCAAGATCATGTTCAACCCTTCGATGTTAAACCCTTCACTATGCAAGCATTTTCTTCAAACCCTGGATCTAGATATAGGGTGGCTTGCTACAAGAAAGGTTACATTGTTGATGGCCTATGGTTGAGTAGAGACTGGAAGTCCTTAATTTAGTTTCCAACCATTTCAGTCTATTCAAATAAACATTCTTGGGTTATGCATACTAGTCTATAGGCTACAATATGCCTCATCATGTTTATGACTCATGATTCACCCCGTGTCATATATGTGTGAACACCTTATTTATTATTATAAATAAGATTGATAGACTAACTTGTATATCTATGGTAATTATGAGACATTTTCAGTATGTGGTTACAACTTTATTAGTTAAGTGCAAGTTGTGGGCATGTTCCTAATTGGTGATATGACAATCACATAGCTCTAACTATGGTTTCACCTATTTCATTCCTTCTTGCATTCTTATAAGCTTGGGAATCTCAATGCCATAATCGTGATGGTGGGTAATCTTATCAAGAATTCAATGCATGTATTGTGTATATAAAATAAATCTACCTATAGATGTATTCTTGAGATTTATGTTTGAATGTAGTGATTTCTACACTTTATATGTCTTCTTGGTCATGGTAAAGTTATGGATCTAAGTGGTTGTTGATATCCTCATGATTTATAGAGTTACATGAATATGCAAGGTCACTTAATATACTTCAAATAACCTATTTTGGTATGTGATTTCTATAATCCAACCCATCTCAAATATCATAGTTCATTTCCTTATTAGAGGATATAATCCCCCTCTTGACAGGAGGAAGTAGTCCAATGCATATATTTTTGATGTTCTTTAGTTGATTGGATTTCAATTTTTTCATATGTTTAGGAATTTGATGATTCTTTGGCTTGTGTAAGATTGTAAGTTCATTAACAAGTTGTGAAGGTTGTCCATGTATTTTATGTTAATTAGGGGTCAGTAGATCTTTTTTTTATGTATCATCAATAAAACCATCTTGTAGATGTATGCATTTGTATAATGTTACATTCCCATGAGCCTCCTAAAGGAAGCATGTTATGGGACACCCCTAATGAAATGTTGTATGTGGGTGTTTTCATGTTTATGAAGCACTTAGAGGGCTTTGTGTCTATTGATATGATCATGACAGCTAGATCTATACTCATAGCTATGAATGGTTTCTTGATATATTTATCTAGACTATTGTAGATTGTGTGTTCCATTGTCTAATATACTATGAATATTATGGTTGTCTGTTTGTTTAAGGAATTTGACTGTCTTCTTAACAAAGGGTTATGATTGGTGTAATGCGTAATAAATTAGAAAATTTGATAGTAATTGTTTTGGAAAATCCTCATGATCTTGAATGATACAATTGTAATGGAAAATTGCAAACATGGATAGATTTATGGAATGTATAATGAACAAATATAATGAATAGAATGTTAAAGGTTTCAACTATGTAAATGGGCATTCTAGGTAACTCCCACTATTAAGGTGAAACTTTGTAAAATCCCTTGAATCTTAGAAAAATTATAAGTTTAAGTATTTCCTAAATTTGATGTTATATCCAAGGGTGGAGGAGCTACATACCTGTTTGACTAGTACATTTATCCAAGCCCATATACATTTGTAACTGGAAGATATATCTAGTTGTGGAGGAGTGAGATACCCATTCAACTAGTGGATGTATTCAAATATTTGGGCATCCGACCAACCAATATTGGTATATTATTTGAAAAGGATCACATTTAGAATGGATTAAATTTCTATTGAAGGAATAGTTTATTATTGGAAAATTGTAGTGGGGTATGTTTGGAGAATTATAGGCATGAGGCCAGATTACCTCCTAGGTGAAGTTTGTATTTGGGATGGGGCATTCTTAGGCTATTACAATTGGTGTATGGTTGGATACAAAATATTTAGAGTGGGGTCAAGCATAGTGGAATAATTAAATAGAGATGGATGTTACGTCATTTTGTGAGTGAAATTGGGATCATGATAATTTGGTAGGTTGTGCGCAATGGAAAGTGTTTGCAAGACATTTTAGGATATGGCTTCAGTTCACCCACCTAATAAGGGTTCCTCAATTAACTTCACTAGTATTTCCTTTTATTTTCCCTCAAAGTTATATATATGGTATTTGTGTTGTGTATTCGAGGGTGTTTAAGTATATTTTATTTTTAAAAAGTTATTTTTATTCACTAGTTTCCCCTCTTGCATCAATAAGGTCTAAGTTGGGAATTCTCATTCACTTCTTCTCGAAGCCGAGGTTTTCATTTGTTTCAACTATGAAGTAGAATATCTCTTTGTAATTTAAACCCTCCCTTTTCTTCTTGGTCATCAGACCTAGTAGTGTGTAATATAGTTAATATACCTTTAACCCTTCTCACTAACAAAAATGGTTTTATGGCAGCGCTAGAAATCCTAGCCAATGGATAATTTATTCTTACGTAAATTTGTATAACCAAAACCCTTTCATTCTCAGCATCGCCTATCAGTCTTGCAAGTTAGGAGGAGGATGCACATCTAAAGAATTCCAATAGCCATCATTGCCTTCAATTTCTTAGACATTTTCATTGTGGATTTGTATATTTAACTGGTCTACCTCCTTCTCAGTTCTTTTAAAATCTTCAATCATTTTTCCCTCGCTGTAATAATCACTTTCCATATGTTTGTTACTATTTTCATTACTTTCTATTTCTATCATTGTTGCTCCTAAATGTGGACAAAGAATTAGAATGCATCTTATACAAACATGGCATCAAAACATTAGCCATATTTACACACCATAGATTCTAATCCCATGAACTAAAGATTAAAATGCATCTCGTGCAAATATGGCACCACAACATTAACCATATTTACACACGATGGATTCTAATCCCATAACATTAGTCCCATCCAAAAGCAGTAGTGATTGAAAAGAGAATAGGATGAAAATAACAACAAACATACGGGGAGTGATTGGTACAGCCAAAGGGAAAATGAGTGCTGATTTTCAAAGAGTTCAGAAGGAGGTGGACCAGTTAAACTGCAATATAATAATTTTAACTGTTATTCGTAAATAGCTATAATTCAGTCGATGCCCTGCATACGGAAGCATGAGCATACCGGAGCATTAGTGGCGTGGATAAGGCTCGCCTGCAATATAAATAACGTACAACCCCTCAGATCTAACCAAAAGAAAACCACGTATTGAGAACATCCACAAAAGCAAATCATGGAAAGGAAAAGTACTATAAATATCACAGAAGGTATCCTCCCAAAGTACTATAATCATTATATACTAAAAACATATCAAAGAAATAACTGTTATACATCCAAACCTATCCAAATCCAACTGTTTAAAAGGTAGGTTTAAACAAACCTTTGTTTTATGATTTGCATCTTATAACTAGGGTAATAACTATGTATAACTATCGGTAATAACTATGTATTTTATGATTTAGAAATTAAAACAAATTAACAAAGCAAAGCATGACATGAGGGGAAGAAAATTAAATAATATAACTTGTTATGTTATTTAATGTTAGTTTAAATTTAGAAAACTTTATATTATAGAAACACTATTTAAATAGAAAATATTATTTCACCAATTATCTCACCTAATATGATATTAATTTCTGGATTACTTAAGATTATAGTACTATTAAGAAAATGATAATCTTTATTTACTAAAATATATCAAAGAATATAATTTCTATGTAGTTAAACTTTTATGATAATCTCTTACTTCTTTTTTCTTTCCTCTACAAATTGCAGAATGCCAAAGAATCTCTTTGGAGCCTTCTTAAGAGAAACATTCTTCCCTTAAACCAATATAGATACGTCTTGAATCGGAATGGCCAAGAAAGATCATGTATGGAGTTAAGATGAAGATGGATCTAGCCTTGTGCTCTTGCTTTCCATATTGGATTTCTCAAGCCTTTTTATATGATTCATCATCCAAAATACCATTAACAAGTACTACACACTATGCAATACTATGAGCTTGTAAACCAGGATAATTTTACAATCTAATATAACTTTATTGTTTTACAGTTAAAATTATAACTAGTCTACGTCCATAACTCTAGATCTACTAGCCTAAATCCATAATAATTCAGAGGGATCAAAACTCTTTTTCACTCTAAAAAATATTTGCATGTCAAGAGATTTGATCCCTTTCAAGGCATCGTAGATCTGAAATTAAGATGGATCTAGGCTAGCTTAATTTTTCCTTTAAATAGGCCATATTCCACATGCACACCATGAGTCAATACCATGGTTTTTAATACCATGGATCAATACCACAGGGAATTTTTTTATTATTATTTGATTTTTATAATGTATTTTTATTTTGTTACATTTTTTATTGTTTCGTTTGTATTATTTTGACGAGATAAAATATTCACATTGCATTACATTAATATTTTATTTTAATTTAATTTAATTTATCTATTTTTATCTAATTTGAATTAGTCAAAATTTTAAACATTACAGTAAAATATCTCTACCATAATGAGTTGGAGAGTGCGTCTCAGCACAACCAAGGGCCAAGAGGGTTCAAATCTCTTTTCACTCTAAAAGATGTGTGCACCTCAAGAGATTTGATCCCTCTCAGACTTGGTGGATCCAAAGTTAAAGTGAATCTAAGATGGTTTAATTTCCCCTTTAGAAAGGATATATTCCACATGAATACTATAGGTCAATACCATTGGTCATTATTATTATTATTATTATTATTATTATTATTATAATATATAGAGAGAGACACACACACACACTCAGTTACAATGTTTAGTTCATATAACATTAATATTTTTATTGAATTTGCTCATGGGGCTTTGGATTGACGGTGAATGGATGCGCTGTTAAGACATTCCTTGCTATAGGTCACCGGTTCAAATCCCTCGTGGGTACTTAGGTAGTATTAATTAGAAAAAAAATAATATTTTTATTGAATTTAATTTTTATTTATAGGATATTACATTATGTTACAACATCTCTACCATACAGGTTGCAAAACACCTCTAGGCATAATTATTAATTTTATTTTATTTTTATAATTTTAATTATTGATATGTGTGCACCTCTTTTTAATTTATTTTATCTTATTTTATTTTTGACCAAGTCAAAATGGTTATGTTGACCGTACAACATAGTTGTCATCTCAAGAGGACCCATGAGTTGCATAAATACATTCATGTCTTGACAAATGAGAAAAAACCCAACAATTTAGAGTCTCTTTAGAATGTTTCCACTTGTTTATCTAATAATTTTCCCAGTGGTCCCCTTTTCCTTTACCCCTTACCATTTTAATTTTCCCCTTATAAAGAACACCTCATCACCTCGTGAAAAAACCCAAATTTCCTTTTTTCTTTCTTAAATTCACCTTTTTTCCATATAGTCACATTATAACTCTTTATTATTATTATTATTATTATTATTATTATTTATTTTTTCCGAGGAAAAATGGTAACTTTCCATTAATTTGAAAAATTACATCTAGTAGATGCCAGTGGCATATGTAGTCTAGTGGTCGTAGCCTTCCAATAGTAATCAAAAATCATATGACTGAAGCCATTTCAAAATAGTAATAGTTCTGAACATATATTACCATGCAGGGTATACTAATAAGTCTCTAAACAGAAAAGTAAACATATACATAACATCGTCAAGTAGCTGTGCTATAAACTGCTGATAAAAAAAAAAAAAACATAGGGCTTGTCAGCCCTTGGATATGCCCTATCAATGTAGGGTCAGTGATAGTATTGATATTGTTCATCTCCAATCTCTTCCATTATCAACCACAACCCTCTGGGATGTGCCATAACCTCCTTGGATAATTTGTCAGTAGTCAGGTTACGTTCCCTGTAAATATGTTGACATGTAACAGAATTAAAATGTGATTTTAAAATTTGAATTTCATCCAATATGTTCCTGAGAGAATGCACATGGCATGCATTTGTGTTATTGAACCAATTGATAATGATTTTAGAATCACCAAATATATGTAAATGATTGCATGAATGAGCTAGTGCAAAATGAAAAATATGTCTTAGGGAGATCAGTTCAGCAAAGTTGTTGGTTCCCACTCCCAACCCAATTTGTATTTTGAAATGGTGAAATTCAAATAGGTGGAGTAAAATTCCCCCTCCACATCCTTGTGCTTGTGCTGCGCCATAGAAATAAGCCCATGATATAGAAAAATCAATATGTTCAAGAAATACCACATGGTTTGCTTGGGTGTGATCCTCGTCTAGTAATTCATGATAAGCAGTGATGATTTTAGCTGTTATGTGTGGCCATCTAGCCCCTTTTCCCCTGAAAATAATCTCATTCCTTGACAGCCAGATTGACTAGCAAATGAGGAGAGGTAGACAATGTGTTTTTCTATCGTCGCTTGCAGCTCCCTAGAGATCCCAAGCTTCAGATACAGATTGACCATGGCATTTGATAGTTTTGGAAAGCATATCAAGGACTTGAATCCAAATCTGTGCAGTGATTAAGCAAGATAGGAACAAATTCGTTGGTTTCCTCTGCCTGTTTACAAAGCACACACCAGTTCGGGCCGTGAAAAGATCGACGCATAAGGTTGTTTCCAGTTGGTGTCTTGTTCTAGATGACATTCCACATGAATAGCTTCATTCTCAGTGGAACTTTGAGCTTCCAAAGCCTTCCCCACCAGTCCAAAAGTACTAGTGGTCTATGCACAGAGTGGATGATGGGAAAACAGACTTTTGGGGGCGAGTATATGTCGTGGTTAGTTGGTGTCTAGACAAGCTCGTTTATACCTTATTTTATATGAACATGGGATTTAGTCAGAGCATTGACATAACTTTCCCATTCCCGCTTCTATTGTTCGAGGATACCTAATTGGACCGCTGATGAACAAGCTTGCTCGAAAATGGCGTTGTTCTCCAAATCAGCCACATGTGCAATTACTTTGATATTCCTATGATTGAGAAATAGAATAAGGTTAGGAGGTAATCAAAACATATTCCCCCCTCTTGTCTAGGGGTCCAAATCTATGTGCACAATTGTACCATCATTGATTCACCATGCTAACCCATTTTTGATAGTAGGCAAGGTGTGTATAATTGCTCACCAAACCATGGATATCCCAGTTCGCGACCAGGAGGGTAAGCAGATCCAATCCATAAGCTGATGATGCCATATATATTTATGATAAGTGACTTCAGTCCAAAGATTTTTCGATGTGAGCATGATCCATCCCATCTTGGCAGCAAGTTCATGTGCAAATGAAGATAAGTCCTTCAGTGCAATACAACCGACCCAAGCAAATGGTTTGCCCTCCTTATAACCATTCCAAAAGAATCTGCAACAAATCTTTTGAATTCGGGATAAGATTCCTTTAGGAATCCAAGCCAGTGACATCGAATAAACTGGTCTAGCCTCCAAGATGGATTTAATGAGGACTAACTGTCCAGCTCTGGAGAGGAATATGTGGTTCCAATTGAGTAAACGTTTTTCAATCTTAACTACGAGCCAGATCCAATCGGTAATCTTGTAGCAAAGATGTTTGATCTAGGAACCAAGATATTTGAGGCCATCCTCCAGATGATGGCTCTGATAAGGAAATTTTTATTGTGTAAACCTTACTTCATGAGGAGAAGCATTAGACAAAGTAATGGTAGATTTTGAGTGGTTTTCTTGCATACTTGTGGCCCTCACGAAAAGGGTGAGTAAATCATAGAAGGTAGAGGTGTCCCTTATACTTCCTTTAAGGAAAATGAGCACATCATCTACCAAGAACAGATGAGTGAGGAAGCACTAATCATATATTTTGACTCCCTGAAGTCACCCATCCTACTTGGTAGATGCAATGAGTCTATTGAGACCTTCCATGACGATCAGAAAGAGGAGGGGTGAGAGTGGGCATCCTTGCTGAAGACCACGCTCAAGATGAAAGAAATGAGATGTTCAGCCATTAATGAGTACATTGAAGGAGATCGAGATGATGCAACACATGATCCAATCGATGAAGGGAAGGGGAAAGCCCAAGTGTGTAAGAATCGTTTTAATGTAGAGCCAACTGACTCGGATGAAAGATTTAGCGAGATCAATCTTGAGGATGGCCCCTTTTATATTTTTAGTTTTCAGAGAATGAATGGCTTCCTGCACAGAGCCAATAATCTCATGGATTTGTCTGTTATGGAGGAAAGCAAATTTCTCTGGTATATTTGACAGGATAGGATGGGCTTGAGGCAGTGGGCTATGATCTTGTAGAGGTAGTTACAGAGCGATATAGGTCGGAAGTCATTGAAAGAAGAGGGGGAGTTGGATTTGGGAATAAGTGCAATGAACGTGGATTTGATGGCCTCATACATATGCCCAGATGACCTGCATTCTTCTACCACCTTGAGTAAGTCTTGTCCAATGGTCTCATGAAAGGCGAGATTGAACTCGATTGTCTAGCCATCAGGCCCTGGACTCTTATCCTTTTTAAACCATTTTAAAGTGATTTTCATTTCCCCCACAGAGACAGGGGAGATGAGTTCCTCAGCCTCATCCAAGTCGAAAAACCTAAGGAAGTGTCCTGCAATCCAAACAATTTCAGTGAGAGAGGCACCAGGAGGGGCCTTGAATAGTTTTCGAAAGTGAGAGTTTCCAAGGTGAGACAACTAATTATAGGAGGTTGTCATACGCCCATCCTCCATGGGCATGTTCCAAATAGTGTTTCTGGATTTTCTTCCCTTAGCAAAGTTTTGGAAGAACTTTGTATTATCATCGCCTGCTTGTAACCATACAACCCGAATATAGAGGTGCCAAGTTTCCTCCCTCTCCCTCAGGATATTTGATCAATTCTCTTCCAACTCAATGAAGTGGAACATTTCCTCCACTGATGTGAATCCCCAACCCTATTCATCCAACAAATTAGCAAAAGACTGTTTGATAGTGCTGAGGGTTTGTTTGTCCCGATCTCTTTTTTCCTTGGCCCATAAAATGGATTGTTATGAAACCAGCTCAAGAAAAGATAGAAAAGATAGATCAACGCCTTAGAATTTAGCCTCTTCGAGGGGGCAACCTCCTTTACATTACATAAATGAACAATTCTTGGATGATACAAATGAAAAGACCTCCTTTCTATATATAGGAGTCTAAGGGGTTATAACATAATCAGAGCCGACATAACAATAATAATGTAAGGACACAATAATAACAATAGTTGGCTTCTATGGGGCACAATAGTAACAATATGGGCACTACATGGGTACATCAATATAATAAGTGGGTTATACTAATAACAATAAGGGGTTACACTAGTAGTATAGGGGCCTAACATGCCCCTCTCCTTCAAAAAGTGTTGTCCTCAACGCTTGAGTAGTTCTTGATGCTTATGTATCAAATTCTTGTCCTCCCATGTGCAATATTTAGCGGGTAAGTCCTTCCACTTGATGAGATACTATGAAATTGATCGATTTCGTAGTTGTCGGGTTCTTGTTTCTGTGACTGCTCCAGGTTCCAATATGATTTTTCCTTCCTCTTCAATTTCTGGCAATATTGCTTGAATTGGGATCTTTTGCAACTTTTGAATAAGTAGCCATACTTCTTTGTCCTTCTTCCATTCATCCCTTGCTTCGTTTATCCAATTTGGTTGGATAATATATATAGCACAAAACAATGCTTCCACATCCTCATCCTTGAAGAGTCTTCCCATTCGGTAAGGTCGCCATTTTTTAAGTGCATGTAGTATTGCCAACATTTCCTTCTCATAAATAGCTTACTTGAGATGTAGCAGTAAAAATACCCAATCACCTACATCAAAACATTTTTCACTACGATGTTGATCTACCTGTTGTTTCGTTTGATTTTGCACCGAAGTGGCGTTATCCTTTAAAAGTTGGAGAACTTGTTGTTGATGCTTGATGTGATCTTTCTATGCTTGAACCTTTTTCTTCTTGATATGTCCTTCTATCTTTTGAGGAGTGTTAATTTCTTCCAGTCCTTTACAAGATATGGTCGGATTCACTTCTTGATGCTCGATGTGATCTTTCACTTCTTGAACATTTTTCTTCTTGATGTGTCCTTCTATCTTGATAGTTTTAGGAGTGGTAATTTCGTCCATTGAATTACAAGATATTGTTGGATTCATTTCTTCTTTCTCGGTGTGATCTTTCACTTCTTGCACCTTTTTCTTCTTGATATGTCCTTCTATCTTGAGAGTTTGAGGAGTGGTAATTCTTGCCAATGCTTTACAAGATATGGTCTGATTCATTTCTTCTTTCTCTGGGGTGATGTCCTGGCGTATATCCTCTTGTTTTGATGTTTCTTGATCCTTTTCTTCTTCTTCTTCATATTCTATGTAAAATAATTTCTTCTCAGCACACCTATGACCTTTAGTGCATTTGCTATCACAATTGTAACAAAGCCCTTTTTCTCTTTTTTCTTCCAATTGTTGTGGTGTAACCCTTGTAGGTTGTGGAAGGCTGGGAGAAACAACACTTCCATATTTATAGTTGTGAGGGGTATGCTTCCTGGTTTCCATAATTTTGCTTTCCATTATGTCACAAATCCCTTTTACTATTTCCAATTGTTGTGGTGTTGCTCTAAAGAAGGTGTTGCTCTTTGTATCCTCATAATGTGCTATCATTTCCTCCGTGAAAATTGACCACGTAACAAGTTTTTTACGAGAACAAAGCCCTTCATACCATAAAAATTGATCAGGTTCTAAATATGAAGATGCAATACATACCTTTTGTAACAGTTGTACACCATGTAGATCAAAATATTGCTCCATCTGAAGTATCCAATTTACCAGATCATTGCCATCAAACTTCCTCATCTTACTTTCTCTTGATTTTAGGAGCTCGACCTTGAAACGACTGTAACTCTGTACTTTCAGATCTTTAAGTTCTGAAATTGTGAACTATAGTAGCCCTCTGTGTCCTCTTTCCAATGCCACCAGTCTGATCCAAATTGGATTCTCTAAGAAAGAGTTATGCATAATCTCCCAAGATGACCTGATTATAGACCTTTCTAGAAGAGCGAAATTGTATGAAGTGCGACGTGTCACTGTTTCAACCTTTGGATCTGAAAAATGCATACACGAAACTACAGTCCGTCCTCTTTCTATAACTTCTTACGAAATTTCAATCCGATCCCCAGAGAGAAAGTTATGACGATTTTCCCCAGGTCACTTGTTTTGAATGTTATTCAAGATTCTGCAAAAAGACCAACTTCCTCAGATCATATCTCCGCAAATATCATGCTAAAAGCTCTGAAATTCGGACCCAAGGTTCAGCGCGATTTCTTCTCAAATGGGTTTTTTTTGTGACTTCTGAAACGTCACAGAAAAAATGTTATAGCAAAAATACCACGATGACCTGTTTGGAGCAGCGAAACCCTAGAATCAAAAGCTCTGATACCAAATGTTATGAAACCAGCTCAAGAAAAGATAGAAAAGATAGATCAACGCCTTAGAATTTAGCCTCTTCGAGGGGGAAACCTCCTTTACATTACATAAATGAACAATTCTTGGATGATACAAATGAAAAGACCTCCTTTCTATATATAGGAGTCTAAGGGGTTATAACATAATCAGAGCTGACATAACAATAATAATGTAAGGGCACAATAATAACGATAGTGGGCTTCTATGGGGCACAATAGTAACAATATGGGCACTACATGGGTACATCAATATAATAAGTGGGTTATACTAATAACAATAAGGGGTTACACCAGTAGTATAGGGGCCTAACATGGATAGTCTCTTAATCTCTATGAGATTGGCACAAAATCCTTCCGACATGGTTCTCCCTGAGGTTGGTGGGTGACACACATAGCTGGTTCTATTTGCCTTATGGGCAGTGTTGATAGTCGCTAGTCGTTTCACAACAATAGTTCGTACCCACTTCAAATATATACCATACATTCATACCTCATAGCTGCTCATATAACATATGCTTCTTACTCTTCAACAATACCGTAGAAAAGACAATATCTAAAGAGTACACGCGCATGGCGTGTTATCAGTTTCACTGTAGTCCCATGCCCTTCGCCCTGGTCCAATCAACCAATTCTTCGCTTACGCTCTACTTTATAAGTGCCTCTTCCTTTCCAATAAATAGGAATATATTACATATATAATGAATCACAGCTTCGCTTCTGCTCAGCTAAGTGCCTATTTCTAAGGTTGAAAACATATAGATACCTGCCTGATTAGACCTTCTCCTGAGATTTTAGACTTGATACCTGCTTTATATATTGGTGGATCTTGAACTGCTCGTGCAACTCGCGCTGCTTTCAAATAATGACTGCTGGATCTTCTGGATCTGCTGCTGGACCTGGTCCTAGTGAGTATGCTGGTCCTTGTAGGTAATTCGTAGGATCAAGATAATAACCCATTAACAGCATCAAACTAACCAAAATCCAGTGACCAATTGAATATATGAGGGGTTTGATAGCCAAGTAGAGTTGAATTTAAAAGGTTCCCTTCACTTCTGAGTAGGGCCAGAGATCTCCATGAATATAGGGGAGTGGTCCAAAATTCCCCTAGATCCAACCCATTTTCTGTAAAGAGATAGTCTGTGTAGCAGGGTATCCTTGATGAGGAAGAAATCCAGGCACCTGGCCAAGGAAACCTCCATAATTTTGTGATTATGCCAAGTGGGTTGTGACTTAACCATCAAAATGTTCGTCAAATGATGTTGTTCTAGGAGCTGCTCCATTATATCTGATAAAGGATCCACCTGAGCATTGTTCCCCCACGATTCCCCAAATCCAATGGAGAAGTTCAGGTCACCACCCAATATGATATTATCAAAGTTAATAATGGAGACATTTAACAAATGGTTCCATAAAAACTCTATGTTGTGAGAGGGACCATATATATTGAAAATCCTGAGATCCATGCCCAAGTCCAAGGAGAAAATATCCATGTCGATGAATCCTGCATCACCTCGTGAGGCCTTCAGGTGAATAGTGTAGGGGTTAAACCCCAAGGCCAACCCACCCGATCAACCCATGACATCAAGTGACAAGAAGGTCTATCCCAGTTTCAGTGATTGAAGCACACGAGAAATATGGTTAGCCAACGCCAGGGTTTCTTGCAGAAAGATAATGTCTATAGGCTCAGATTCAAATAGTCATCTGAGGGCTAGGTTTTGGGAGAGCTAGCCAAACCCCGAGAGTTAAAAGAGAGGCACTTCATGGGGGAGACTTTGGGAGGGTAGTTTGAGCTCTAATTACCCGATCAAGAGATGATTGTTTGCCTGATGCCACTTCTACCTTGGCTACTAGGATGGCCTTTGACAAATGGGATTTGTGCCCTTTGGTGGATTTTGTAGTGTAGGAGGGGGCTAACAGGTCCAACCCGGAGGTATTAGTGCACACAGGAGGGTGTGGGAAGTGGGAACGAAAGTTTTATGGGTGTGGGGGTCCATGGATGGAAAAATATTCAGTAGAAGAGGATTATTATGAGGGAGGGAAGGAGGGGAGGGTAGTCGAGTTAACCGAAAGGTGTGAGAAAAGGGAGCAAGGGATGGAGAGAGGAGTGAAATATAAAAAATATGTAGATGCAGAATGCATATGAAGTGTAGAGCATGTAAGAGTAGATTCAAAAACAGAGATAGGAAGAAGAGGAGTACCCGAGGTTTGAGCATCCTCGACAACAGCGCTTGATCTAGTCATTGGCGGGGAGGGAGGGCGGGGAGTGCTCAATGTAGGTAGATGAGTCACAACTCCATTCTTTGGTAGTGGTGTGTTAATAGGAGGAGTGTGCCTAGGTACAGATGCTAATGCCCTAGCTGCAGCACACTCTGCTTCCTTTGTAGGGTTTGTGTCCTTATGAACCAGGGGGCATTCCTTGTAGAGGTGCCCAACCTTGTGGCATCTATGGAATTTGAATGGGACTCCTTCGTAATCTAAGATTTGAATCCTGGTGAAATTTTTCCATCGAAGTGTGATTTTTTCCTCTAATCCTTCTCTGGTGTCCAGATGGACCAGAATGCACATCGGAGACCAGTTGCTAGATTTGATATATGATCTGTCGTAGTCTAGGTAGGTGCCGAGTGCATTGCCTATGTGAATGAAAATGTCTTCGGACCAGTATCGTAAGGGGAGACCGTGCATCCTAACCCATAATGGTCCTATACTTATCTATTCCCTCTTTGGATTGAAAAGTGGGCTCCAACACTTTAGCATGACCGGTGCCATTTCAATGTCCCAATATCTGGGAAGAGCCCAGTTGGTATAATCCTCCTGCAGAAAGTGGAGTGCAAACCATCCTTGAACCAATTCTTGCACCTCAGGGAGATCCTTGAAGATATTTCCCCATATCTCCTTGACCTAGACTCTGAGCCTCTTAGTAGAATAGGCATGACCCCCAACCCTACCAACGAGTACCTTGCCAATCGTGTCGACAAATTGCCCCATGTTTAACCCTTCCCCAAATTTGAGGGCTAGGTCCTTGCTAATGGCCTTTATGCACTTTATTTTCCTCCTACCCGATCGTGGCTCAGTCGAGTGATCTTGCAAGGGGTCTTGAGAGCCCTAGTGCTCCTATTGGGAGTGCTGAGCTGAGTGTCTAACTTTCATGACCGTGGTTTTGAAGCAGCTAGAGGGGATGGAAGAGGGGTTTGTCATCGCTACAGAGGTGGAAGGAGCGGATGGCTCAGGAAGGTTGTGTCCAGGTGTTGGGTAGCAGAAGCCCCGCGCAACGGGTATGGGGTGTGAAGCCCACAATTTTGGGTAAGAGCAGGGTAAAGACTCTGCGAGATGTGTGGAGTGCAATTTGTAATAAATCAAAGTCAAAAGGGTAGCCTGCCCAAAAATAATGTAAAGAAATGTAAGTTGAGTCGACCCACCCATGGATCGCGGTCCATGGAAAGGTATAAATAGAGCGAGGCTCTATGGGTAGAGTAGCTAAGTTTTGGGATGATTTTGGGGATCTGATATGTAATGGGTATCTGAGAAGAGCACTGGGAAAGCATCTGTAAATTCGAGTCGAGGGTTGGGGTAGAGGATAGAGGCTCCGCAGCTGTGTTCGCAAAGTCCTGGAAGAGTCCGCAGCTATGTGCACAGGTCCCTGCAGCTGAGCGTGTAGGGTAGATCTAGATGTAATGGTGATAAGTGGAAATAAAGATAAGTTCCTTCTAAACTCTGTGTTAAATCTGAATTATCGCAACTCTGCTCTTTCATGATTAATGAGACTGTTTTGATCTACATATGCTTATTGAATACTTGTGAATCGGGTTTAATCTTAATATGTGAACTGAATGAAAATAATAAATGTTTACTTAAAGACCACATTACAAATAGATCTGCATCCACTAGATTAGATCTGTAGATTGTGCGGGGTAGTCAGGATTCGTGTGAATATAGCACAGTGCGAAGCTGTAGAAAAGAGTGCAAACCCTCCAAACCACAAACAGACATCCCAAGGATGCAAAAACCTGGTTCCAACACCCTCCCCTAGTACCTTGAGTAAGACCTTAGTCCGCACTTGCGGGCTGTTGCTAAAAGGGCCGGTCACTGCGAGATTTGCTTGGCTAAATAATTCTTCCGAACTTGGGTCAGGCCCATATAAGCCAACAAATGGTTCCATTGCTGGGACGAGGATCTGCTAAGGGGTGTCTGATGTGGGAACACTGGAACCCTACAAAGAAGGAGATTGAAGAGTGGTGGGATTTGAAACTCCATGAGTTCGCAGTTCAAGAAAACAGAAACCTGCGAGTATCAGAGGAAGATTAGCTGGACCGATATATATTCACAGATATTCATGAGATCTTCTTCACGTCATTCTCGGTAGAACTGTACAAGTGGATTGCAAGGCTAGTTGACAGCATGGGAAGGTACAGATTGGACTAGCCTATTGTGTGGACCCCAGAACTGGTTCGTAGGCTAGAAGCCACTGAGGATAAAATCGCGTGCACAGTAGATCATTGGCTAGATCGGGTAATAGGAGGGTTTATCACTGAGTTCACAATAGATACTATCGTGAGCTACAGCGAAGCAGAAAGTCAGTTTCTTCAAGGACCTCGAGGTAGATATACCAAATCATTAAATACCTGAATTAAAATGTTGTTATGTTAAAAACTGATTATGCGCGTTTATTGATGTCTGGGGTAACGCGACGTGGAAGAGGTTATCACGGAATGGGAGGGGTAGAGAACAATCCTTTGGCTACCATTTCCCAGGAAAGTGAAGAGGAGATCACAATGCTTTCACCAGGGAGTGCGGTTCGGTTGATCAGGGAACGCGATAACCCCTGCACAATGGATTCCAAGGAGGAGACTGAACGATGGAAGAATTGGTTGCAGGAAGTTACGAAACCTAACAGTAATATGATTCGGTCACTGCGACACGTAACCACCAAGGAGAAACAACAGCTAGTAGAGAGCTCCGCAACAGATGAAGGGTAGCTCATCCAACACGACACTATGTACACATCATAAGAATAACATGATGGGTCAGAAAACGTGTTGTGCGTACCGGAGGGGGGGTGAAGAAGCCAAGATCTAGGAAGGAGTTCCAAGTACACATTGGAAGACATATGCGACTGCCAAGCTGGTATAGAATGGTCGGTCATCAACAACGAAGGGTCCGAATGCATATTTGGTGACCATCAACCCAACCAGATCTGCGTAGAACGAAGGCTCGCATGGCCGGATAGGGAAGTCTCTCGGATACAGCTCACCCTATCAATGACAATATCCACAACAAAATTTAGTAGCTTCGGGCAGCCATTTGGCGCGGTAAGGTGCAGTTGTGTAAGTTAGAAGAAATAGGGGCCAGACTCTGTGCACAGAGTGTGAAGCTGGATAAAGCTATTAACAAATTGCAGTTAGAAGCTGCCTACATGGATCATGCAAAGAATCGAACGAGGGAAACAGGCATGGTTGGTTCTCCTACCCTGCTACAAGCAGCAACCCCGCTAGCATGGTTGCGTTGGCACCTGAAAGGACAAGACCGCACACACCGCAACCCATTAGCAGAATCAAGGGAGTGCAGAAAGTGCTCACAACTCGGGCTAGTCGGGAAACGGAAGACCCACATGAGGGGTTAACCCACCTAACTATCTGTAGGAGGACCAGTCCCAGCACTCCACGCAGTTGAAAGAGGGAATGATACTATAAACCAGGTTACTGCGAAGCAGTGCGAGCTGACCTTAGCATACATACAAAATCCACATTTGCAATCCTGGGGTTTCACGGCCGCGAAGGAAAGATGGAAAGAAACCGTTGCAGGTATTGTTCATGACATGATGACCCATTTAAAGCACCATGGAGTGGCCGATGGGCAATTAAGGCTAAAGAATAACTACCAAAATCGCATTGATGAGCTACCGCAAGGGCAAGCAGCCAATCTTAAATTCTGAGTCATATATAATCATAGTAAGGATCATGCCACCACGTCTTATTGTCCTGCAAGAAAGCCAATGTGGGTTAGGAGAAAGTGCAAGATGAGTGACGAGCAATTCAAAGAAAGTTTATGGTTTAAGGGATTGCCGAAGCACTACCAGTAAGCAATCCTCAAAGAACACAACCCTACCACCAATAACCCGCAGCAAGCTTCGCCGCAAGCCGTTGAGCTCCCTAGATCGCCACGGACACCAAGGACTAGAAAGGACTCTTAGGATCCAAAATTAGTAAGGAGGTTACCACGACACCTGCACTTTGGCAAATTCACAATGGAGGAAAAGCGTAAAACTATTACAATTGACAGCGACAAAGAAACAGAAGAGTCTCCCACATATATCGAAGAAGTAAACCATAAGGAAGATCCCATACAGCCAGTGCGACGACCCAAGTATGTGCCACCAAACAAGGGGAAGGTGAGGGTACTTGCAAACCTAGATGAAGTCGACACTATAATCGTTACCTCGTCTCTACCAAAAGTCATCCCAGTGGAAAACTCGATGGTTGGCTGTGTTGCGACAATGAAGTTCGAAGATTAGGACCTTGCAGATATAGTAAAATTTCCCCACTTGGTGCTGGACGCACTAATGGAGCAGAATGTAGAAGGAATAGTGACAATGCTACAGCTAAAGGAATGGCTCCAGAAGGTGGACAAAGCTGGGTTGCTCTGTCTCTTGTAAATTCCTCACTTTCTTCAGCCTCCTATCACCATGTCAGTCATAAAGCAGTTGCAATGTTTAGTTCATGAAGTGATATTATGGGTCGGCAAACCTGTGAGTATCACAACTAAAGTTATTCATCAAGTCTCACACCTTTCCTGCGACGGACGAGACCCACAGGAAATTACTGATAGAAGTAATGATGTCGTGATGATAGAGCGATTGAAAATGAAGTATCAGCTCGCTAAGGGACAGTGAGGGTACATCATTGACAGTATCTCAGATAATGCATTCTGCGTTGCCACTCAGTTGCTGGCAGGGAAAGTAATGAGGAAATACCATGGCATTGATTTTCCCGCCGTAGTTATCACACTTGCTGAGGAATGCACAGCCAGCATATGGTTTAATTGGTCACAATTCCTTTGTGAAGAGTTTTTTACCAATTGCCGCAAAGTGCAGGAGTAAGGCAAGACTTTCCATTATGCGTGGTTGCTCTACCATGCGAAAATTTGCAACAACTACACAACAATGCCACAATTGAACTCCATGCAAGGGCCAGCCACGCTGACCAAGTACTCCAAGAGAAGAAAATTAATATCGAACAACTGCGGTTCCAACGCGACGAAGGAGTCACACAAAAGCAGCAGATGGGTAAAGTATCTAATTTTTGGGATGATTTTGGAGATCTAATATGTAATGGGTATCTGAGAAGAGCACTGGGAAAGCATCTGTAAGTGTGAGTCGAGGGCTGGGGTAGAGGATAGAGGCTCTGCAACTGTGTGCGCAGAGGCCTGGAAGAGTCCACAGTTGTGTGCACGGACCCCTGTAGCTCAATGCGTAGGGTAGATCTGGATGTAAAGGTGATAAGTGGAAATAAAGATAAGTTCCTTCTGAATTCTATGTTAAATCTAAATTATCGCAACTCTATTCTTTCATGATTAATGAGACTGTTTGGATCTACATATTCTTATTGAATACTTGTGATCGGGTTTAATATTAATATGTGAACTGAATGAAAATAATAAATGTTTTCTTAAAGACCACGTTACAAATAGATCTGCATCCAGTAGATTAGATATGTAGACTGCGTAGGGTAGTCAAGATTCGCGCGAATATATCGCAGCGTGAAGCTGTAGAAAAGAGTGCGAACCCTCCAAACCGCATCTAGACATCCCAACGATGTAGAAACCTGGTTCTAGCACCCTCCCCTGCTACCTCAGGTGAGACCTCAGTCCGTGCTCGCGAGATTGTTACCGAAAGGGCCAGTAGCTGCGAGATTTCCTTGGCTAAATAATTCTTCCGAACCTGGGTCAGACCCATATAATCCAAAAAATGGTTCCATTGCTAGGACCAAGATCTGCCTAAGGGGTGTCTGATGTGGGAACACTGGAACCCTACAAAGAAGGAGATTGAAGAGTGGTGGGATCTGAAACTCCACGAGTTCACAATTCAGGAAAACAGAAACCCACGAGTATGAGAGGAAGATTAGCTGGACCAATATATATTCACAGATATTCATGAGATCTTCCTCATGTCTTTCCTGGTAGAACTGTATGAGTGGATCACAAGGCTAGCTAACAGCGTGGGAAGGTACAGATTGGACGAGTCTATTGTGTGGACCCCAAAACTAGTGCGCAAGCTAGAAGCCACCAAGGATAAAATCGCGCGCGCAGTAGATCATTGGCTAGATTGGGTAATAGGAGGGTTTATCACTGAGTTCACGATAGATACTACCGTGAGCTACAGTGAAGCAGAAAGGCAGTTTCTTCAAGGACCTCAAGGTAGATATATCAAATCATTAAATACTTGCATTAAAATGTTTTTGTGTGAAAAACAGATTATGTGCGTGTATTGATGTCTGGGATAACGCGACACGGAATAGGTTATCACAGACCGGGAGGGATAGGGAACAGTCCTTTGGCTACCATTTCTCGGAAAGTGAAGAGGAGCTCGCGAATCTCTCACCAGGAAGTGCGGTCCAATTGATCAGGGAGGGATTCCTGCTGATACCACCTCCATCCACACCACCACCCATGTCACCTACGTCGAACCCATCCACACCAACACCAACCCCACCATCAACCTCACCACCACCAAAAGTTGGGATGGTGAGTGTAATCAAACTGCCATTGTTTAAGGGTGTGGGAAACAAAGACCCAAGGTGATTTTGGTTTGTGATATGATCTGTATGGGATGCTTAAGGCATAATAGATGAGAACATCAAGAAGGCCACCTTAGTTAGTGAATTACAAGACTATGCGCTGATGTGGTACATAAAATACTCGACCGATCATCTAAATGAGGGAATAATGGAAATCCAGGATCGCTAAATAAAGAGTTTAGTCAACCAAAATCAGAAACCCAGTCAGTTATTGGGTTCAAGGAGATCGCCATGTTGTCTGGAAAAACTCTATGGGACCTGGACCAAAGGTTAAAGAGGACCATCTGCGAGGCCAACATGACACTAACAGATGAGTAGCACCGTGCTTGGTTTATCATATCATTAATTCCATATCTGAGATCAGCTTTGTCGTAGCAAAAGATCTCAACCCAAGCCAAAGCACTAGAAGCAGTGATGCCACTGCACGAAACCCTAATACAGGACCCAGGGTTGGGAGTACAGCAAATCCAAGCACAAATACAAAACTAATGTCTGGATATGAGAAGCTTAAAATAGGGATAGGTGCCTAGGACTGAGATACAGGAAGAAGTATGGTGTATCAAATGCAAGGGACTGGGCCATGACAAAGACGACTGTCCAATCTTTGCGAATCCTGTGATAGGAGGGGGCCCCATAACATTGCGACCAGAGGTATAGGTTGGGCCACGCATAGCACCCGCACTCTGGTGTGCAATATGTGAAGTTGGAGGAAAGAATGCCACGGAAAATTGTCAGCTATTTCCAAGTCTACGATAACCCCCTCCTCAATGGTTATTTTGTAACGTCTTCCGAATGGTGGGCCATGAGGAAAGAAATTGCTGCAGTTACCAAATGTTGATGGATCGAGCACCGATGTATAGGATGCAAATAGTGGCGTGCACGGAGGACTCCACCGCACCATTCGTACAGGGAGGGTAACAAGGGTGCGGACGGGGCCGCAGAGGCATGGGACCTAGATGGGGGCGAGGGCAATTAATTTGTTACAATTATGGAGGGCTAGGGCACTACGCATGGGATTGCACGAACCCGACCAAAGCCTGTTGTCCTTACTGTTACCAATTTGACCACGAAGTAGTTGATCGCCCCACGTTGATCGCTCAGATGTGCGAAAAGGGGGTGCTTCTGGCCAGACCCACTCAAAACGTCTAGATGATGAAGGTTTAACTCCGTGCAGAGGAACCGACCATAAATATGATGCTCTGGAGTGGCGCGACCATTGGAGAAGATAATGGGAACCAGCCAGAGACAGATGCATGGGTCCGTAAGGTCCCCCCAAAACAGCCAGACTTTGATTTAGAATGTGTGAAGGAAACCTTTATGGAAGCCAAGAAGAGCTTAGTAGAGGCTTCTACATCGGGGAGTAAGGATCAATTTAGATAAGAGAAGGATACATCTGTGTTAACTACCTTCTTAGAAACATGCATGCACTTACTAAGGGATGCCAAAGGGGTAAGGGGGCTGTAGGAATTGATAACTTGGTGTGCGGGAGTGGATGAACCATGAATGATCCAAAAACTAGGAAAGCACGCTTTGGGCACTAGGCGGGAAATGTGACTAACAGTCCGGATCGGGGACTATGAGATGAATCAGGTTGTTTTAGATTTGGGGTTCGATGCAAATGTCTTACCAAAGCAAACTTGGGAATGCATGGGCAGGCCTCCACTGCAATGGTCGCTCATTCAACTAAGGATGGCTAACTAGGAAATGATTCTGCCTATGGGATGCCTTCACGGAGTTACAATAGACATCGATGGAGCCAGCACCCAAAACCAATTTTGAGGTTATCGAAATTGTGGATGATAGTGTTGGGTCCCTATAATACTAGTGATTACCCCATTACTATTGTAGTTATACCCCTTATTAATATTGTTGTGCCCCTATTGCCCCCAAATTGTTATTACTGTGCCCCATAGAATCCCTCTATTGTTATTTTTGTGGCTTTATATTATTATTGTTAGGTCGGCTGGGTTATATTGTGACTCCATAGACTCCTATATATAGAAAGGAGGTTTTGTCATTTGAATCATCTAAGAATTGTTGATTTATGTAATGTAAAGGAGGTTTCCCCCTCGAAGAGGCTAAATTCTAAGTCGTTGATCTATCTTTTCTATCTTTTCTTGAGTTGGTTTCATAACAGATAGTAACCCATATCCTGCACTCTTAGGGATAGATTGGGTGATAGATATGAATGGAGTCATTAATCTCAAAAAATGCAAGATGGTATTTGAAAAGAAATCTCTCTGTGTGGTGGTCCCGTTGGACCTAGCAAAAGGGGCGCGATATACTGAGCTCGTGCGCGACGCAGAAAGCGACGACGAGTTGGACTGTATATACTAAAATACTACGCGGGATCAGGACAGGGTCAATCGGACAATGGATGGTCGACTCTCATGGGACCGCGATAGTTCTTGCACACCAGACTCAGATGAAGAGGTTGAACGATGGCAGAATCGACTACATGAAGTAACCACACTCAATTGTAATCGGATGGTGATAGTGGGGGTAGAGGAACCACCGAAGAGATTCGTGAAAATGCTCCGGGTAGCTGTTGCTCCTGACCAGAGGGTCACTCCAAAGATGCGAACGACAAGGTGTAGATGTCGATGGAAGGCACACGCACGGTCAGAAGCATGAATCAAAGTATGCATTCCTCACCAGCTGAGGCTACCAGTATATGAGGTGCGGGCACCTACCCAGCTTGGAAGTAGTAGCCTGAAACCACCTCAACAGACCAGTGCCAAGGTTAGTAGAGATTCAAGGAAGTTGCAAATACCACGGGTATGCTGGGCCTACAATAAACAATAGAAGGAAGCTCAGAAAAGACTCAGTGGCTGTGGATCCTCCAACATCGCTAAACAAGAGTTACGATCAAAGAAGCAAGGTACACCACGAAGCAGAGGGGCCCCGAAACGCACTGCGACATTGCTACCGTGGCTACACCCGCACTCACGAAAGAGCATAAACCCCCAGAACAATTACCCAAATTCTTTAGAAGTGCTCGCAACTTGAGCTAGCAGGGAAGAGCCAGCCTCACACCAAAGGTGCGAACACCTGACTAGTAGTAGAAACTATAGTCTCAATACCTCGGGTAGTTGAAAGAAGGTGTGGGACTATAAACCAGCCTGCGAAAAACCTGCGCGGAAAAAGGAATCATCACCAAGCTAAGTAGTTCCCAAGTCTGCAGCTGCGCCTGATGGATAGCGCTACTGTGGGGAAAAATCAAAAGATAACCATTAGCCACATGGGCCTTGACAGGCTAGTCAAATCATGTCAGAAAGGAGTAGGCGGTGGGACATTAAGGCGAAAGTTCTGGACAAGATACGCAGAGATTTGGCGACTTGAATTGCAAACAGGTGGAAGATATTTTTTCAAATCTCATAGCGTGTGGCTGATACTGGATTTTTGGTGCTTTGAACTAACAAAAAATAGCAAGTATGCGGCTACCAAGCACTCCATGAGCACAATGGAAAGAACCCGAGCGCGAGTCGCCGAAGAAATGCAGTTGAATCAGGAAGAGCCCCCTCAAGTTCCTGAAGTTCCTAAATCCCCATGCACCCTACGGCCCAGGAAGAATAAGCAAAAGATGGGTCGAGTTCGAGCCTCCCAAGATTCAACAAACATTCAGCAGGTAACAAAGGAAAAATAGTGATCGATGAAATCACTGAGGAAGAGGATGACCTGCAAGACCTGATCGATAAAATTGACGCACATGCGGAGGAAGAAGAACTTGCGTTCCATTTCCCATCGTTACCCCCATGTCTTTCTCCATAGACCGGGATGACCAAGCTAGTGAAGGACGTAGGAACTGCAAAAACTATGCTCCAAAGCTCGCTCCTTCTAGACGATATAAGGTTCGAAGGGTCTCCCATGGAGCACGTTCCAAGCAACAAGTTCGAAGATTGGGACCTGGCAGATAGCAACAAGTTCCCCGAACTAGCCGAAGGCACCCTATTACTGCAGAAATGGTTACTAGGCATTGAGAGTTCCAGACTACTGAACCTCAAATGGATCCCCCACTATCACTACACAACCATCACCATATTCGTCATTCGACAGCTGCTAGGTCTCATTCTTTATGGATATCTCTGGTTGGAAGAACCGATCCCGATCACAAGCGACCTAATCCACCGAATTATGCACCTACCATATAAAGGGAACCAGTAGTGAGGGAAGCATCGCCGAAACAATCAAGGCAAGGTACCATCCAGAAAAAGGGAAGCGGGGGTATGTCATCACTAGCATCAGCGACCGCACAGTACGAGTCGCCACTCAGATCCTAGCCAATAAACTTATGAGAAAATGTCGCGCTAATGAAGTGCTCGCCACTGTCATCGTATTGGTAGGACAGTGTGCCGAAGTGGTTCAGTTCAATTGGGCCTAGTTCTTATGTGACAAATTTCTGACCAATTGTCAAGAAGCACAGGACAAAGGTAAGACCTTTCATTATGCATAGTTGCTCTTATCAATCCTTCTGGTTATAGGTGACTTGCCGCCGGAGATCTAGTTTCCCAGCATTGAGGATAGTCTACCTGAGGTAGTATGATATATTTCACTTTGGGCTAGAAAGGATGCAGCAAGGGTTTCCGCGATCCGGGCATTTTGGACCTCCATGGAAGGAAAGATACGAATGCAGATTGCTCAAAGACCATGCATGTTCCCCACAATCTACAACAACTTTCAAAGCATGACCAAGTTCAAGGCAAACATGCATCACGTGTATATCCGTGCGTGAAAGGACCCAGAGCGATCTTGGGTTACACTACAGTTCCTTGCAATGGATGACGCCATTTATGCAGTATTAGAGGCATGCCTTTGGAATGGCATGCCCCAGATAAGACCATTCTCGACCGAGTGGCTGCACAACAACAGAAAAAGGAACGCCAGCAGAGACTCATCCAACTAGTAGAAAAAACATGACAGGACCACTAGGCCACTTTGCAGCAGGGAGCTACCACGAGCCCAATAGCAATGGAGAACTAGACAGATCAAGGAATGGATTTGGAATAGGATCCACAGCACAAAATAGAGATGCAAGACCTCCTCAAGCGATCACACACCGAGGAATCATCGATCGCACGGAAAAAGTCCAAAATAGCAAAGGTGCTGGAAAAAGACTTCATGGAGAGCAGCCAGCCCGTCAGTAATGTTACCACCAGTGCGTTGCCCGAGCTGATCATTGCATAGACAACTATGTTGGGGGAGATCAAAGCGCAGTTACAGGCCTTCCCTCACGAGCCCACAGACAATACAGACGCCACCGTGTAGGAGGTCAGCATGCATACACCACACATCATCTCATTGCCAGCGGAGGTTATCTGAGCCACAACCACAGGCGACAAAGGAAGTTGGAAATTAAATCTAGCCACTCTATTCAGAGACATACTATACCTGCTGCAAGAAGGAGTAACTCAGGAATTTCGTGCCAGGGAAGGCTGCGCATTCCACATCTTGACAGAACAAAAGGAAAAGATAGAACATATCACTCTCCAGCATGATGAACTAGCTGCACAACACCAGGAGGTAGAACAAGCTGTGATAGAGGCGTGTGGTATGGTCCTTGAGCTAGCCATCCCCGAGGACCTCCCCCTAGGTACCAGGATTCAACACATGGAAACGTGATTTCGCATGGCCCAACAAGAGGCCGCAAGACACCAGGAGGAGCTGACATTACAGGTTCCAGAGCTCTATCTTAAGGCTCTGCTGTCCACACCTCTGGCTGAATGGGAATGCCGCCGTAGCGTAGTTGTAGATGGACTAGAAACAATGAGTAGTGTTGTTCGCGACTGCTCAGGACTACTCGGCTAGTCGCTCAGGATACTCGCCGCCCTCGAGGAAGATCCAACCATACAACGAGTAGAAACTGAGGCACGCGAGTTGCAATAGGCTTATGACAGTGCCCGGGGCATTGCACAGATCATCGCTATCACACAGCGGTTGGCCAAAATGAAGGAGGTCTAGGCGCTCAAAGCCCAAGTTGACACGGTGCAACAACAAGCGGTCGCCCTTAAAGAGAATATCCATCCATGGCTCGACGAAGCATTTAGTGTATCTACAACCATTGAAGGAAAGTTCACACAAATACAGGTAGTCTGTGTGACAGAACAAGCAGTTGCAAATGAGACGGATACCTCAGCGGCTCATGTGGAAAGGATACAAATATTCACAGCCGAGTTTGCTACAAACACAGGTAAGATGGAGAAGTTGCTGACCAAACTACCCCCAAAGATTACCGGCCCAGACGAGTGACTCGGGATGAGTCACGATGATTGTGTTGGGGGACTATAAGTCAAAGTCAAAAGGGTAGTCCACCCAAAAATAATGTAAAGGAATGTAAGTTGAGTTGGCCCGCCCATGGATCGCGGTCCATGGAAAGGTATAAATAGAGCGAGGCTCTATGGGTAGAGTAGCTAACTTTTGGGATGATTTTGGAGATTTGAAATGTAATGGGTATCTGAGAAGAGCACTGGGAAAGCATCTGTAAGTCCAAGTCGAGGGTTGGGGTAGAGGATAGAGGCTCTACAGCTGTGTTCGCAGAGGCCTGGAAGAGTCTACAGCTGTGTGCGCGGACCCCTGCAGCTGAGTGTGCAGGGCAGATCTGGATGTAAAGGTGATAAGTGGAAATAAAGATAAGTTCCTTTTGAATTCTGTGTTAAATTTGAATTATCGCAACTCTGCTCTTTCATGATTAATGAGACTTTTTTGATCTGAATATGCTTATTAAATATTTTTGAATCGGGTTCAATCTTAATATGCAAACTAAATGAAAATAATAAATGTTTGCTTAAATACGACATTACAAATAGATTTGCATCCAGTAGATTAGATCTGTATACTGCACAGGGTAGTCAGGATTTGCGTGAATATAGCGCAGCACGAAGCTAAAGAAAAGAGTGTGGACCCTGCAAACCGCGTCTAGACATCCCAAGGGTGCAGAAACCTAGTTCTAGCACCCTCCCCTGCTACCTGGGGTGAGACCTTAGTCTGCGCTCGTTGGTTGTTGCTGAAAGGGCTGGTAGCTGCGGGATTTGCTTGGCTAAATAATTATTCCAAACCTATGTTAAGCCCATATAAACTAACACTAGGTGTTGAGATGAATCCAGCCAAGGAGGGCAGCACAAAAGGAGGCGGATGAGACAAATCCCTTGAAGGTGATGGCTCAAAAGGAAGGGAGGATGATGAGCAAGCAATTAACAGGTCTAGAGTTCTCGATGAGAGCGGAGGATAGTCAAGATTCAGGGAATCAATGTAGAGGGTGGCGAAGGGGAGACTAGAAGAAGATCGTCTGGGGAGAGTTACGGTGGGGGGGAAATGGAAAGGAGCGGAGCAGACAGTTCCTGATGATCAGCATTCGAGAAATTCAGCGTAGGGTTAGGGCTTTGTAAGATAGAGACATAGGGGTTAGGGTCAGTAGAGTAATCCACTTCCTCTAGCTCCATGTCCGACATTCTGTAGTAGCCTCGGTGGAAAAATGAAAAGAAACGATGACAAACGGTGATCACGAAGAGCATCCAGCTGTTGACAGAAAGTGACAATGCAAGTCTACAGAGGTCATGAGGTTAATGAATAACGAAGAAGCCCTATTTGTATTCTATGCTCAGTGCGACCCTAACTCTTTATTGTTATTTATTTATTTATTCATTGTCTATATATTTTAATATTTTTTCCTTCACTAAATTTATTTATATAAGTAGATATAACTAAATAAATATTTAATATTAAATGCAACAGTAATAATTTAATTTTAATCTCATGGCTTAATTAGATATAAAATCTTGAAAGTTAAAAGTATTTTGTCAAGTGCCTTAATAAGTGGAAAATCTCAACATTTCCACTTAATCTTTTAAGGATAAGTCAATTTTCTTTCTTAATTAACTAATGTATTTATTTATTTATTTGAAGTTTTTATTTCTTACTTTGTCTTTAAATAAGCCAAAACCTTTGGAGGAAAGGTTTGGATGGTCATAGTTTTAATAAATGAGATGTCCATATATTAACTTTACGGCCTTATAAAATGTATATTAAATAAATTTTGTTCTTTTTAATTTCTTAAAAAACATCTATGCATGTTCATTTTGGAATGATGTTTCATAATTTTAATTTAATTATTAATAACTAGTATGTGAATGATAGAGATTGAAACATTAAGAAATATTCACGAAATTGTTTAAAAGGTAGTAGCACACAAGGTTGAGAGTTACTTCAAAGTAGTTATGTTTTCTTATATATATATATATATTCTTGGGCATATGTTATTGATAAACCATGGTATTGGCCCATTATATTGTAATAAATCATATTCATAAGTTAAATATCTTAGAATAATACAACTAAATATCTTGTGACATATTTTTTAAATGTATATATGTTTAATGGATATTAATTATTTTAGTAATTATTATTAATAATAATTTAAAAGTTTAGTTGGTTTTTATGTATTGTTTTTTTTTTCTTTTTTGACTTTTTTAATATAGGAAATATAAGATTTCTAATGATGTAGTATTTTAACTCCTACCATTGGTTGATATGTATCAATATTTATCTACGATTTAATTGATATGCTATATTAATATTTGTTTCTTATTATATTGTTATTTTTATTAAAATAATTTTATTAGAAAAGTGATAAAACCTGACCTTATACATATTTATCAATATAAAATAGAGTGGCCTTCCATAAATTCTATTTCATTAGATAAATGAAATATTTACGAAAAATATTTAGTTTATCTTCCTAATTATTGTGATATTTCATACAAATAAAGAGAGTGAATATTAATTTGAAAGGAGATTATTCTAGCAACAAGTACATGAAGAAATATATGCTCTTAACCATTGGACCAGTTTGGGAGCAATTTTTAATGAAAAGTTACTAGTGTTTCTTTAAATCAATAAAATATTTACATCATAAATTATTTTCTCATTATTTGTTTTATTTGGGTGAATAGTGAAGTGATGTGAAGTGATCTTTGATCTGATAATGCAAATATAATTATGTTTTATGTGATTTATATGTTTTATTTTGTAATTTATATTTACTTTTTTGTATTTATAAAAATATATTATGAAAATGTTTCTATTATATGTAAAATAATTTATTTATAGATAATGTTACCCAAATACTATCTTTTAAGTAGTATAGTATTTATAACAAGTATTCTCCAAAACTAGATGCAAAAATAAATCTCTTATCAAAATATGTTAACATGATCTTGCACATCTTATGGTTTACTAGATGAATAGTGTAGGTCAAATCAATACATTATTTTGTTGTTATTGTTAGTATTTTTTAAGAAAAAAGGTGACCCTTGTATTTACAATGTCAAATGATTGAAGGTAATCTAATAATAAGGAGTTCTACAAGAATACTAGATTTAGTCAAATTTCTTTAATCCATGTGGCAAAATTATGTTATAAATTTTACACAACTCTCTCTCTCTCTCTCTCTCTCTCTCTCTCTCTCTCTCAAACACACACACACAGGTATATAGTGCTACAAATAATGCACACATGCGCGCGCGCACACACACACACACACATATAGATGTGTGTGTGGGGGTAGGGGGCAATAAAGGTGGTGGGGTGGAGAAAAATCCATGAGGTGTACTCTAGTTGGTTTGTGTGGGGTTTAGTCACAATCATGCTAGTGGTTCAAATATCATGGTGTTATATGATCCAAAAATAAATATTATCATAGGTTATTAAGTTAGAATAAAATAATTATTAATTTAAGATATTAAATTAATAATTATTTATCTAGAATATTTAATTATTTAATGGAGACATTTAGAACTAGTATATTGTTGTAAAAGATATGACTCTAAATGTGTTGTATCTTAGGCTCTATTTTAGGAGAATAGTTAGTAAGATTGTTTGAATAGCTTTAATTGTAAGTGGACACTTTTTATTGCATAAGTGATCCATAATTAGAGGTAGTTAGGACATTGAGCTTATAAATAGCTCATTGCAAGAGTGTTTGGTTGTTTGGGTGTAAACTCTTGCAAAATCACTATGTAATTGTTCTTTTCTGATTAATAAAATCACATCTCTGAGACACTTCTGCCATTATTGTGGTATCAGAGCTCCAGTAATGTTGCAACTGATGTGAGGAGGAGATTCCAGCTCTACAAGTTTTTGGAAAACTCCATTGAATTGATCAGCAAATGATGGGTACGAAAATTGTCTAGTTTATATTTTAGTTTAATTTTAGATTTTTATAAATATATAATTAGATCATTTGGGGTTTTCATCAAAATGAAGCATTTGCCACACCAATCTATCCTGTATCGATTTGGATAAATGGAATGTAGTACTATTGACAATTCGCAAAATCACAACTGTTGAAATAATGCATCATAAGGAGGAGTTTCCACGATTCTTGCTACAATAATAACAGGAAAGACAAATCAAATGAAGTTCGTTAAAGTTGCACTTGCCACTATTTCTTTTTGTTATTGTTTTATGTGGTGTGTTGATTGGTTTCAGCAGTGAACACGAGACTCTGCTACTTTTCAGTCTGTTTCGGCCTGTAGATGTTCCTTGCTTACAACGAAATGCCTGTAACCGCAAAAATTCCGTCTGATGTCCCTCAGGGCTGAATACGCGAAATTCACTTACGTTGGGAAGCACGTGAACATAATCAGGAATCAAACACGGCTGATTATTTCCAAAGAATATGTATAACTCTATCTGCGGCTCAAACGTTGTGTTTTGTTGCGCCAGTAGCTCTTGCATTGTAACTTTGTGTTGAATCTGCAATACAGTTACCAATCAAAGAATAGTGATATGTATAATCAGAAACAGGGTATACACTCTGCGTAGCTGTCTTGTTGCCTTCAGGCTCTACGATTGAGCTTGTATTCAACCATTGAAATTGCTACGAGTAAGGTTCATGGTTCCCTTGCCCGAGCAGGGAAAGATAGAGGGTAGACACCCAAGGTGGCTAAACAAGACAAGAAGAAACAATTGAGAGGTCGCACTCACAAGAGAATCACAGTGGTTACTTTTGGAAAGAAGTGAGGGTGCAAACTTGTTTGCAACATATTTTATTTTTAATTTTGAAGTCGTGAGTGAAAACAATAAAGGAGGGTTTAATATTAATTAAATTTTTTTATTTTGGCAATAGGATTTCTTTTATTTTTTTTTTGTATTTGGGGGAAATAAGGTGTGAGGGGTTAATTGTGAATATTTGGGATAGTAAATTTTGTAAATTTGTGGAGTAATAAGGTGATTTTATTTGTAATTTATTTATTTATTTATTTTATTTTTTATTTTTTAATTTTTTTTATATATGGAGTGATAAGTGTGACATTGTAACTCAAAGTGATTTTACTTTGAGCGGGGGTAACAATTTTTATTTTTTTTTCCAGGTTTTGCAAGAGCATCATTGTAAAAGTCAAATTTTGAAAGTTACCTTGTCAATATTTGAGAAATTGTCTAGAGCCAAGTGCAAAGCTCAGTCATTTTTCTCCTATTTCAATGACTATACGAGGGTCAATGCCAAGTCCCGATAGATCATTTTTTGCGTAGTGTGTTTCGTGTTGTGTTTCCCATCTTAATATTTTTTTCTGAGCCTAATTCTTAGTGCGAAGCTCCAACACTACAATGTCAAAGTTGAATAATTGTTTTCTGATTCCGACAAACTTGAAGGTACAAAATCTTATAAAACATGGCAACGCCTCATTCAAAGCACTCTCATTTATAATGAATTGTGGCAGGGTATGCGTGATGATGATATTAAGCCAAATAAACCCATAGATGCAGCTGCACTAGAAAAATGGGAAGTTAAGAATGCAAAAGAATTAACTCTCATTAAATCTTTTGTCAATGATGAAATGTATGTCCATATAGAAAATGCTACAGATGTGTGGTCTGCTTTGAGAACTTTTAAAGAATTCTTTGATACTCAGCCTAAATAAAAGAAAGTTGATCTAGACAATTAAAATTATTGCAACAAAAATTTACTAAAGGAGGTGATGTTCTTGAATATATCTCAAAACTTAAGAATATTAGGTAGGAAATCATTAGTGCTAGTTTTATAGCTATAGATGATAGCTTTATGGTCACAATTTTAATTGTTGGACTTCCTTCTTCCTACACACATTTTTCGGAGACTCTACAATTAACTGGTAAGTTAGAGAAACTAAATTTTGATGAGCTCTGCGAAATGTTGACCCAACATGATAAATCCTTTGGGAAGAAAAATAAAGTTGGTGAAGATGTCTTTTTCACAGAGGCCAACACTAGTAAGTCATCAAATGACAGTTCTCGAAGTAGAGGTAGAGGGAATTTCAATCAGAATCAAGCAGCACATAATGTACAAAGTTGATGTCGATGCCAAAGCAGAGGAAACAACTTTAACAGTGGAAACAGTTCAGGCAGGAGTAATTTTCATTGCAGAGGAAACAATCAAGGGAGAGACTATTTTCAAGGAAGAGGAAATAATAGTCGAGGTAGAGGACAACCTCAAAACAGAAGTCAAGGCAGAGGCAGAGGACAATCTCCAGGAAGAGGAAGAGACTTAAGTTGGAAATTATGCTAAAGATTGTCAAACTTCTCTTAATAAAATTCCCAAGTTTCATCAGCACTCAGCACAATTTGCAAATGATCAAGATGATGATAACTCAGAATATGTCTTTACTTCTTCACTGACATTACAACTTTCATCTCATCTTAGAAGTGATTATGAAGATGCCTGGATCTTGGATTCAGGGGTAATTCAACAAATAACTTGTCGACGTGATTTTTTTGGAATTTTCAAGATTGGCAACTTAGTTCCATTTTTCTTGCAGATAATACAAAACATACTCCTTATGGTAAAGGAACAGTAAATTTTTTCTCCCTACCATTTGAGAAAAAATTATTTAAAATGTATCGTATGTACCAACCTTTAAGAAACATTTTCTATCTCTAGCCACGATTCGACAAGCAGGACATCAGGTAATTATGGAAGATGGCCTAGTTAAGATTAATTCAATCAAACAGAGCTTGAGAATTGTGATGACAGGTTATGAAGATGGAAAATTGTTAAGGATGAAAGGGATAGTTATTCCAAGGCATTATGGTTTTTTAGGGACAGTGATTACTTGAATTTCACCTATAAGATTATGGCATGCAAGATATGGACATTTAAATTTTGATAGTATTTCTCAATTGCAGAAACAAGGGATGGTTAAAGGAATTCCCACTTTTAAAATGGAAAATGAAAAATGTGAAGCTTGCATTTATGGAAAACAAAGTTGAGAAAGCTTTCCAACAAGTTCATGGTGCACAAACAGGCTGCTGCAACTAGTTCACAGTGATGTGTGTGGACCACTACAAACTCCATTTGGTGGTTGCAAATATTTCTTACTATTCATTGATGATTTCAGTAGAATGAATTGAGTTTATTTCTTAAAGCAAAAGTCAAAAGCATTTGACAAGTTTAAAAATTTTTGCCAACTTGTTGAAAATGAAGTCAAAGAAAAGATAGGTACTCTCAGGACAGATAATGGGGGAGAATTCACTTCAAATGAATTCAAAACTTATTGCAGTGATAATGGCATAAAATGACATCTTACCATTTTTTACACTCCACAGAAAAATGGAGTAGTAGAAAGAATGAATCGCACCTTGTTAGGAATGGCAAGATCTATGTTAACTTTCAAAAGGTTAAGTCCAACATATTGGGCAGAAGCAATTCATACAAATGTCTATTTAAGAAACAGATCTCCAACTACTTCTTTAGAAAAAATCACACCTTATGAAGCTTGGTTTGGTTTCAAAACTTGAGTTAAACATCTTAGAGTTTTTAGATCAGTATGTTATGCCTTAGTTTTGAAAGGAAAATGAACTAAGCTTGACTCAAGAAGTTTGAAATGCACAATGATTGGCTATTTTGATGAGAAGAAAGGGTATTATCTTTTGACCAATGGAAAGTTTATTATGAGCAGGGATGTAATTTTTTAAGAAACAGAGAGTAAGAGTGCTGAAGAAATCGAAAGTCTTCTTCAAAAGTTAGAAACTAAACGTAGTCGAAGAAAAGGAAATACACAAAGTCAACCAAATTCTCCAAATTGGTATGAACTTGATTTTCCTTCATCTGAAGATGATTCATCTAGTCCATCTACTTCAACAACACCATCTAGATCTTCTAGCAGTTCATCTGCATCTCCAAGCAGCGGCAGTTCTTCAAATAGTGATTCTCCACCTCCAGAATCTTCAACTGATCGACGAACATTAGTTTATATTAATCCTCTTTACAATGATGGTGACTTTTTAGAATCTCAAAAAGTGAGCATTAACTACCAAAATGGGCAGTTCAAATTTTGAAAGATGTAAAGCCTGATGAGAAAAATACTACAGGCACAAGAAAGTCACACAGAAGTGAAGGAAATTTTGCCTTGATAGCAAACTATTTTACTGAACCTTCCACATACAAAGAAGCAGTAAAACATAAAGAATGACAACAGGCTATGATTGAAGAATATTGAGCAGTAATTGATAACAACACTTGGAAACTTGTTGATTTTCCTCAAAATGTTAAACCCATAGGATGAAAATGGGTTTATAGAATTAAGTACAACCAATAAGGGAAAACTTGAAAAGTATAAAGCAACACTTGTCACTAAAGGTTTTGCACAGCAGGAAGGCATTGATTATGATGAAACTTTTGTTCCTATAGCTAAATGGAACACCATCCGATTAAGACTTGCATTGGCCACTCAGAAAGGATGGAAAGTTCATCAAATGGATGTGAAAAGTGCTTTTCTCAACGGGGAGTTACAAGAAGAAGTGTATATGACACAACGACTAGGTTTTGAAATTGAAGGGAAAGAACACAAAGTTTGCAAATTGATAAAGGCTTTATATGGGTTAAAACAAGATCCCCGAGCTTGGTATGCAAATTGGATGAATACCTTAGGAAAGTTGGTTTTCACCGAAGTGAATCTGATGATACTTTGTATGTGCGACAACAAGGGAATATCTGGTGATTCCTGTTATGTATGTCGATGATTTGATCATTACTAGAAACAATGATGATCATATTGCCCAGGTGAAAAAGGAGTTACATGCAGGTTTTAAGATGACAGATTTGGGGTTACTTCACTACTATCTTAGAGTTGAAGTCTTCCAACGTCCACATCATATTTTCATTTCTCAGAGTAAGTATGTCGCAAAGGTTCTTCAGCGATTTGGAATGCAGGATTGTAAGCCCGTTCTTACCCCCATGGAGAAAAACTTGAAACTTTCAAAATTTGAAGGGGGGAAAAGATGGACAACACTACTTACAAACAGTTGATTGGCAACTTGATTTATTTAACAAACACTCGTCCTAATCTATCTTATGCAATTAGTATTCTTTCGCGTTTTATGCAAGAACCATGAGACAACCACTGGAATGCAACCAAAAGAGTTCTTTGATATACCAAGGAACAAAATATTTTGGTCTTCTTTATACAAAGACTAAAAACTTTGTACTTGGTGGATATTCAAATGTCGACTTTACTGGAAGTATTGATGATCGAGCATAAACATCAGGTTATTTAATGAATATGGGGTCAGCAGTAGTATCATGGAGTTGTAAGAAACAAGCTACAGTGGCCACTTCTCCACCAGAAGCAGAGTACATACCAACATGGGAAGCAGCATGTGAAATTGTTTGGTTGCGTGGAATTTTGCAGGACTTGGAAATTTCTCAGGCAAAAGCTACATCATTATTCATTGACAGCCAGTCAGCCATCAAACTTGCCAAGAACCTAGTTTTTCATTCAAAGACAAAGCATGTGGACACCAAGTATCATCATATCAGATCTTTCATTGCCAAAAAGATCCTCAAGCCAATTTATTGTCCTTCAAAAGATTAGATCTCCAACATTTTCACGAAACCTATCGATAGAATAAAATTTACTAAGTTCAGGGATGAACTTGGTATCTGTTGTAATGTATATTTGGATTACAGGGGGGGATGTTAGATGATCTAAAAATAAATATTATGATAGGTTATTAAGTTAGAATAAAATAATTATTAATTTAAGATATTAAATTAATAATTATTAATCTAGAATATTTAATTATTTAATGGAGACATCTAGAATTAGTATATTGTTGTAAAAGATATGACTCTACAAATGTGTCATATCTTAGGCTCTATTTTAGGAGAATAGTTAGTAATATTCTTTGAATAGATTTTATTGTAAGTGGACACTTATTGCGTAAGTGATCCATAATTAGAGGTAGTTAGGACATTGAGATTATAAATAGCTCATTGCAAGAGTGTTTGGTTGTTCGAGTGTAAACTCTTGCAAAATCAATATGTAATTTTTTTTTTATGATTAATAAAATCACGTGTCTGAGGGCACTTCTGCCATTACATGGGGAGGGACTAAGAGTGGAAAATACTTGTGGGGGACAAAAACTACTCTATGGGCCACCCATGCTCTATTGATTTTTACACAAATCTTGTGAAAACATGCCACCATTAGAAATATCATTCTTGCATACAACATTCTTGTTAAACCCAACCAAGGATCATATTACTTTGAAGACACACAAACACACACACACACACATGGAAGAAATATGGTGGATGTGTGTGCGCGCATAAACACACACACATCCGAAAAGGATAAACACAAATAATTTGACAATAACTTTACATATAGATTGATTAAAGGATAAGGTCCAACACATATGTATGCTTACCTTATACTCAATTAACCATTATTATAGTAAGAGTTACCATTACTTTGTGACTTTCCTAATTGACATGAACAACATGTTATTCTTAGAATTATATGCATTGGCAAACTAGTTTACAAGAAGATATTTTACAATCATAGAAGTTAATTGAAGATTCCAAACATGGCATATGTGATTGTTTTATTTTTGCATAAAATAATGCATGCAACATATGTGGCCATAGAAAGAAAACATAATCATGTTTTTTTTTTCCAAGGAAAAAAACGGTAACCTTTTATTAAAGAATTAATGAAAAGTTACACTAGCAGATGCAATGAAGCATTCAGAAAAATGCCACTTGGGCACGAGTGCTGACGCACCCCAAAGAAGAAGAGAAGAGAAGAGAAAAGAGACAGAAAAAGGGGAAAAAATGTCTCTAGCAATGAGCAAGGCTCATGCTTCATGTTTTTCGCCCCTTTTTCTTTTCGACCTTGCGCCACTCACCCAAAGTGGGCTCGATCGAAGCAATGACTATCTGAGTTGATTCGTTCGGCTACCCTGATTCTTTATCTGAATCTGAAGTATCTAAGTGGTGGTGCCTTTTGTTGCCTCCCATGCTTTGATCCACGCTTATCAGCTCTGCATTGTTTTGCTGGGTCTCTGCCTGAGTAGTATGTGGCTGTGGTTCCTTGTTGACTGCTCTATTTTCCTTCTGATTCTCTATTTCAACTTCCTCTATGGTGGTATCATCCTCTTCTGCTTCTGTTTCTTCCTCTTCTATTACTGGAGGGGCTTTCTTTCGTGCGGTTCTCCTCTTTAAGACTTCATCTAAGTTCTGCCACCCTTTGTGCTTCCTTTGTTGTGGCTTGCTCTTCCTGGGACATGCATTGAGCAAATGACCTGTTTGTTGACATCCCCTGCACCTGAATGCTGTGTTCTCATAGTCCAAAGGTTGTTTCACTGAATATTGTTAAAATTCAGGATGATGTTTTCAGGTAACCCTTGGCTGAGATCTACCTCGACGCATATCCTAGCAAAAGTAAAAATTCCTTTTAAATGTCTATCTGTATCAATCTTTAACATTCTTCCAAGGGTATTCCCTATAGCTGATAAGGTCTTGAAATGCCAAAAGTGTATTGGGAGATTATGCAACCTTACCCATACTGGCATCCTGAATACCACCATAGTATTTGCATCAAACTCTTGGAACCATGGGGTGACAAATATCCCGCACTGCCCAGAACCATGGTCCTTCACTGAGAATTTTTTTCCTTTTCTTCTTCTACGAGGAATACTACTATGAAAAAACCCTTCGAGCATAGGTGGATCTGGCAGTTTTTTGTCCAGACCGTGTGAATCCATTGATACAAAGCCTCAGTTTTAGGCCAGAACCCGTTAAATCTACAGATAACAACATTTTTTTTCAGATCTAAAAAAATGCACTTACCTCTGGAATATCCCAGCGAGATGGAAGGGCTCTCTGGCATTTGATCCACGATATATGCCCCGGCAATGTATTGGCTGCTGCCGTTCTTTCCCCTTTAGAGTTCTGTCCCTTTGGCTGCGTCCCGATAAGTGCCTTGTAGGTTTTGATGTAGATCCCTTTGAACCACCTCACAGATGGTGATTGAGGATAATTGTTGAGTCCTTTGCAACCCTGTAGTGCTGGAGTGTGTGATGTTCCTACATGCATATCCCAGAAAATTTAAGATTTGAAATGCAATCGGGATTCCCAA